>CM028347.1:66773107-67373107 GCA_016618105.1 Dendrobium huoshanense | reverse complement strand
TATTTATTTGTGTATGCATGGTTTTGTTCGTTGTATTTTTTTTTATTTTATGTGTTTTATTTTTATTTAGTTTTTCATCATTTTTTTTTTCGTTAAAATTTTAAATTAGTTTTTATATTTTTTGTGAAGTTTTCTCTCATCAACACACATATTTCACCTTTTTGTTTCGTATACACTTTAGAAAATTAAATCTTCTTTAAAGATCATTTTTTCTATAAATAAAAAATTTACCTCCTCTTTTTCTTGAACTCTTATATAAGTTGTGGTTGACTTCTCTAAAAACAGTCAAATGAATGAAACTCATGATTTTGTCTCTCTATTTCTTTTCTTAAAGAGGTTATTTTACTTTGATTCAAAATCTTCATCATATTATTATTTTGATTAAGAAATATATATAAGTATGTATAGTTTTGAAAAATATTTAATTATCTTTGGGAATATTTAATTTTTTAAAATTTTGAAATTGAACATGTCATTATAAACAATATATCGCCTCGGAAGACGATCATATCGTTCCCTAATGGGTTCAAATTTTAGAATTCTAATTTTATCTGGATTATCGTAGTCAAACTCAAAGGGAGAATCACATTTGACCCCGGAGGATCAAAATGGAATCTAATCAATTATTTGACTATTCTAATTTGGATAAAAGGATCATTAATTTTATAATCAAAATCAGGATAATAGAATGATATATCTCTCCAAGGAAAGAGGATATCACTTATTATCAATCATTTGGATATAACGATAATGATTGCTGTATTTATTTTTCCCAAAGAGAATTATTTAAAGGTTTTGAAAAATTAATTTTGAAAATCAATTTTGGGTTACTAAATCCCCTACGAGCGCAAGCCCTCGTAGTTAATTACATCACAGGAAAATTGGAAATTTCCCTACGAAAACTCTCGATTAAAATAGCGGTATAAATTTTATTTAATATTTTCAAAGCTGTATGTCAAAGGAGATAAAGGTTGGAAGTTCAAGTGGGATTGGATCAAAATTGAAGACTTATTTTTAGAGTCAAAGGAAGAGGAGTAGGGAGTGTTTTTGGGATTCTGAATCACTTCAGAAACACTCCAGCCTATCCTAAGTGTTGGTCTCGAATTAGATTGAAAGTGATTTAAGGTTTAAGTGGTCTATTTTATTAGAAAGTTGGGACTCAATTCCTAGAGGTTGAGTTCTTATGACCCGAGCCAGCCTCAGAACCTAAGTCTAAATTGGGCACTAAAAATATGACCCAAACCAAGCTAATGCAGTGCAAGTCTGATCTTACCCCGGCCTGGATTGGGGAGCCAGCTAAACCACCTAAACGATTTTAAAATATGTGTCCGGTCTTTTCATGTTGAGTGGTAGGGACGTTGTTTAAGAAAAGTTTTTTAGAGCGGGGCCGACATCTAGAGCGGATCCTAATTGGCCCCTTTGACTTATGTTGGGTTTGATGCTTAAGTTAAAAATGCAACTTAAAGTTTTAGAAGTTTAATTTGTTATTAATCTAATGCATGCTAATCGACTCAATTAAAGGCTTGAATTTGAATTTAGGCTATGAAATGAGAACTCCCGGCGGTCCCGGGCTTACTTCTTAAATTCGTTAGAATTTCTATGTGAGCCTAAATATTTTTAATTTTATTTAAGTAGAAAAATTTTATTAAGTCCTTAAGAGCCTATAATCGGATTCCAGGTCAAATCAAAGTTGGCATGCACGTAAAAAGACTAGAAAAGCAGGTATCTCTAATGCGCAATCAATTTAAATAAATCAATCAAATTAGATATATCAAATTGAATGTCCGTAGGCACCACTGACAAAACCCTTATTATTACATTACAGAATTTTACAGAAAATTAAAGTGGCCGGGCACCACTGACAAAACCCTGATTTCTAATCCTAAGACTCAAGTGACTTCGAGAATGGGTCTTCTCATTATCCACTTCTTCGTCCTTCTGCTACTTCTTTGATCGTCAGGTCCGGATATCCAAATGAAAAGAAACTCCCCCTTGAACGGGGTGTTATCTTTCCTCTTTGGATATTTTGAAGTTATCCTAATTTGGATCTCCAAATGGAGAGGGACTCTCCCCTAAGGGATGTCCCTTCCTCTTTGGATTCCAAATCGAATGTTATCCCATCTAAAATCACTTGAAATTACAACACAAATGAAATCAAATTTACATTAATCAAAAATGAAAAATCTAGACTTATCCTACAGGGTTATCCTAATAATCAACAGTTGTATATACAGTCCCAAGCAGTTAATATTTGATCTCAAGCAGTTGATATATAAAATTTAAATGTTCAATCAATTACAACACAGAGTGCAGTAAATAAATAAACAATCACATTAATTCTAAGCTAGCAAACAGCATGCAGTGAAAACTCGAAAACCCGACACACAGCTACAAAAAGTAAACACCGGCCTAGCCTAAAACTATAGTTGGTGCTCCTGGAAAACCATCTACAGTGTGTGATATAGGTTGTGTGGTTTAGATATGTCCTAAATAGGATTATTGGTAAGAGTTATTTAAGGTTCGATTAGTTGAAAGGCTTAAGGGATTTAATTAAAGTTTAAGTTTTAATGGCTTTAAATAACTTTTAAAAATTGATTCTTAATTATTTGTTGGAAAACCACCTTTGTTTCATACCGAGGTCATGAAGTTTATTTCACCTTCCTTGGGGCTGAGTAAACAGCCTCGTAGGCCTGGGTTACCTAGTGGTACCCGGTATAATTATGTGATTTGATTTGATTAAAGTTTGAAAGTTAATATATTTTAATCAAAATTGGTTGATTACTGATTTTAAGGGTTTATTAAACACTTCTGGAGTTTTAGAGTGATTTTTGAGTTTTTTAGAATTTTTAGAACATTTTAATCACTTAATTAAAGGGTTAAAATTTGACTTTTTGATGAAGGGTGTTTTCTAGAAAATTAGCATTTTATTAAAATACTAGACCTTAATACAATCAGTTAGACAGTAAGTACATTCAAATCAGATTTTTCTACATTTTATTACGAAGGTTTGAAGTTTTAAACTAGTTTTGACTTAGAGTTGACCGGTTTGTTGACTTTTTGAATTTGATGTTTTTCTGGAATTTTGATATTTTAAATAAATATTAGACTTTTTTATGATGTAAATGCAAGTGAGTTTGTTCAATTTGGATTTTTCTTGAATTAGTTATAAATTTTTAAAGTTTTGACTATTTAATAAATTTTATTTAATTGTTTAATTAGAAGGGTTTTCTTGATTTTGCTCCAAAAGAATTCCCCTCTCCTTGAAATCAGCTCCAAAGGTCAGGAATGACCTAAGGAGAGATTCCCAAGTGTTTGGAAAATTTTTAGAATTTTTAATTATTATTAATTAATTATATTAATTAAGTATTGGTTTTCAATTAAAATTAAATTAAGGTTTGATTTGATGTCTGATCAAGGGGGTTTTAATTTTCATTGATTAATAATTCAAAACTGGTCAGTTAGAGTGGTTATATGCATTTTTGGATTTAATCTTGATTTATTGTATTTTCTGGAAGGTTTAATGGCTTAATTAAGGCTTGATCTTAAGAAAATTTATTAGGGGGCTTAATGACTTCTAAAATCAGTGAAATTTTTTTCTAGTGGCTATACATGTCACTAAGTTCAAGTTTTTGAAGTTTCAAGTTAAAATGATGTGTATCTTAATTGTTAGAATTTCTCTAAGTTCTCTACACATAAGTCCTTAATTGTTGTCCTTAACGTCACTAGCTTAGCTAGGTTTAAATCAATTGATCTCTCTAACCCTTGGACTAAAATACATAGATTCAAGCATCACATTCACAATCAATTCCTAGATTTAGGAGAACCCTAAAACTAGGTGCAAGAGTGTGTTCCCTACACATGCAAGAGACGAAATAAACTTGAATAATCAACCATTTAATTAATGAATAATTAAGGTAATTATCCATTAATCATCCCCATCAAAGCTATTCATTCGATCTCAATCCATGTTTAAAATCTTAAGGGAGATCTCATAAAATTTAAAGTATTAAACATATAAAAATATAAAATAAACTTTAAAATATACATATTTATATAAGTTTTAAAATTAAATAATTAAAAATATTATCAAAATATTTTAAAATATCTTTAAGAGATCTTTTGATTATTTAAAATAATTTAAAAATAAAATTTTGGAATAATTGGATTTATTTTAATTAAATAATAATTAAAATAACCAAATAATTAATATTTAAAATTATTTAAAATAGATAGAATATTTTAAATCCATTTTATTTTTAAATTAAAGGCCTTGAAAATCCTAGCAGTTTGATATATAATACTTAATTTTTTGAAAATTATTTAATTTTTAATAATTTTTTGAAGTTTCTGGTAATTAAAATAATCAAAACACTAATTAAACCTTAATTAATTCGATCTGGCGGCGGGATTAACACGTGGCGCGTTCTGGTTCGGCCAACCAAAACGCGACGGCGGTCAAGTGGGCCCACGCGTTTTCGAGAAACGCGGCACTTAACCACGTCAGCTCGGCACAGTCGTCGTCCGATTGAAATTAATTCCATCCAACAGTGGCGATCATATCCTGCCTTTCAATCTCGGTTAAGCAAGATCAAACGGTAGAGGGCTCATCCCGTGGTTCTGAATGTGCCGCCAGGATCAAGCCGGATGGCAATTTTATCAACCGAATGGGATGCGCGGCTCAACAGTCCGTTGAACGGCTCAATCTAGACCGTTGATCGAGCGATCAACGGTCCAGGAACCAAACACCTGAACCAGGCTGCAAAAATGCCCTAGAAAGCATTTTATGGCTCGTTCGAGAGATTTAATCGATCGTTTGACTTAAAATTTTAAACATAGAATCCTTAAGTGAAGAGTATTAATGGGGATTTAAATTTATGGCTTAAAACGAGCTTTTCAAAAAGTTAAATAACCCTATGTGTTTTACTCCAGGGTTTAGTATTTTCACCTAGATAAGGGACGGATTAACCCGTTTAATGGCATGCTGCATTTGTAGGCTGTCCACGCTCCTTTTTGTAGAAGAAACCCTGGCTCGAAAGCTCTTAGATCAACGACAAATCGATTTGGACAGATTTTTGCTTAAGCTCGCCGGAATCTGGCCTCCGGCGAGCTTTAACCAGCTAGATCGAGCTGGGAATATGTTGAGGAGGGTCTGGTGAGCTCTGGGAAGAAGGATTCTAGGCTTGAGAGGCTCTGGATCGTGAGAGAGGGTTAGAGATTGAATGATGGCTCTATCCAAGGATTTACCCTATTCAGTCATTCTCTAAGGGTTTCAACGGCTCTGATCTATTGGTTGGACTCCCAGATGAATGCCAAGTGGCCTGGGAGTGGTTGGAAAGCTGGGGGAATCAAGGACACAAGGACTAGTGAGGTGGAAAGGCCTCCTATGTCCTTTTGAGCACATGGAAGGGTTTGAGGCCGTTGGATCCTAGATCATGGGCTGAGAAATACTCTAAGAAGGTTCCATAAGAGGCTCAATCAGCAGGGATTAAATGGGATTTGAATTTAATAAGTTTGATTAAAAGTTTTAATCATTTGAAAGCTCATTTGACAATTTGTTGACTGGTTTGACCAGTCAATAGGTCCAATTAGCTGACATGGCATGCCAATAGACTAAGTGAGCTGGTTGGATGATTTGATAAGAGATGGGTTAACTCTAATAGGTTATTTGACCATTTTAATCCATTTAAATGTTTGTGTTGATTGGTTTGACCAGTCAACATGGTCAACAGTGCTGAGGTGGAAGCCAAAGACAATTGAGGAGTTGATTAAAATAACTTGAAGAGGGTTTAACACTTAAGAATTAAGGCTTGAATATTTTGGAAATGATTTAAGGTAATTTGAACAAAGATTAATGGGTTGACTTGGTCAAAATGACTTGGGTTTGACTTAAAATGAGTTTAGAAATATTCAAGATATTGAATTGAATGAGTTTTAAGGTTTAAAGACATTGATCTAATTAAATGGGTTGAAATGACCCATTTAAACTCTTAAGGGCTCATTAGGTCAATCCTGGTTGACTCAGTCAACCAGGTGGGTCCAGGGTCTAGAAATAGGTTCAATCAATTTGAAATGATATTTGGAGACCATCAGAGGTGGTCCCAATGTCTGGGTAGGTCAATTCGGTCAAAATGCCCGTTTTGACCCTTAAGGGCTTGTTTGGTCAACCTAGGTTGAGTTGGTCAACCAGGTTGACCCAGGGTCTGGGTTTGGGTCGAACAGGTTTGATTTGATATTTGAAACTTGCTGAAAGTGGTTCCAAGCAATTCGGAGATCGTTTGGTTTGAAATCGATGTTTGAGCCCCTAAGGGGTATTTTGGTGATTTTGACCCCTGATCAACTGGGAATCAAAGTGGGTGAACCAAAATACAGTTTAATGTTCAATATGTCAAGATTAAATGTATGAAAGTGATTAGAGGCTTCGGAGGATGCTCTAAGGTCTTGATCCACTAGGTGGCAGGTCCAGTGGTATAGGCCGTAAATATTTGAAGGTTTTACAGCCTTTGGATTTTGATTTAGATTCTGGGGTTAGAGATCTCAGAATGAGCTCAAATTTGGAGAGTAGACTTCAGAGACATGTCCCATCAGTATGCAACTAACAGACTCTGAATCAAAGGCCATTTGACTGAGTTTTGAAATTTTTTAAAAATCCTTGGAAAAGGCCTTTAGGACAAGGCCTTTAGACTTAGGATTTTGGTCTGGAATCTGGATTTGAACTGTATTTTGAGTTTGAAAGTATGGATTTTATCATAGGGTCTGGATTAGATCCTAAGTTCAGGATTTATCTAGGGTCTGGAGAGATTTTAGGGTCTGGGTCTAGAAGAGTCCTAGATCCTAAGGTCCTGATTTTTTTGGAGGAATCCTAGGATCTATAGTAGAGACTAGAATCTATATTCTAGGAGGATCCTAGAGTCTAGATTGATCTGGAAGCTAGATTGATCTGGGGTCAGGATTGGCCCAAGTGACCTCATACAAAAATGAGGTCAACAATTATAAATTGGATTTTGAAACTAAACTTTTTAATCTCCTAATTGTCTATCGCATAGGGATCTTTTATAAGTTGTTGAATCTATCCCATAATTTTATTAATCAAGTAGTTCATTTTTGTTAATAGAATAGGTTTCTTTTAGTTTTTAAAAAATTTCAGAAAAGTAGCATATTTGATTAAAAAAATGATCAATGATGTCAAATAAAAAAAAGTGATCAATGATGTCAAATAAAAAGATGCACAGTGATACCAAATTAAGAAATATACATAAAGTATATCAAAAAGTAAAAGATGCGTAAAGTGTGCCAAATAATTGACAAGTGGCATAAAATGAGCCCATAAAAAATAAGCTTACCTTTCTTGAACTTCTTAAATATTAAAAAAACCCTTTTATCTATTAATATTTTCAATACTTGAGCTTAAAAATAATGATTTTTTATTCACCAAATTTATATTAATCATCTATTAGATATATTTCATAAAAGGAGTTTTGAAAAAATTACTATTTCTTTTTTTAATTTGTTCATTGATTTAGATATTGTATTAAAAAAAATTTAGCTTTCAAAAGAACTTGAGCTTGGATTAACAATTTCTAAATTTCTAATATTTCTGGGTTATGCGTTATCAATACATTCCTTACTAAGTTTTTGAATAAAATCAAGAGGTAACTTTCTCATTTTAAGAATATTAATTTTTTTTTCTTTCACTTAATCAGGGATCATTTTATTTTTTAATCATTTTTATTATTTGTGCCCCTCCTCTTTTTGATAATGTTAAAGGGAGAGAACGTACTATTGTATTTTCTTTTATTTTTTTATAAAAAAATAAAAAATAAAATTTTTCTTTTCGCCTATTTTTAAATTTTTATCTTAGTGAGGGGGAGTTTAGGAGAAAATACTTTTAGTTTGTAACTTCACCAATAATATTAGTCATCATCAAAAAAGGGGAGATTATTACGACTCGAGCTCATGAGTTTTATGATTTTGATGATAACAAATATTTTTATATCTCATTGTATTTTTCATTCTATATTTATTTATGTGTATACTAATATTTTAGGAATACCATGCAACATCAAACATAGAATAAGAGCTCAAGATTGGGTTGAATAATGTTATGTTATAAAGGGTTTTTAAAATTCATTGATTTAATTTTGATTTCTTGAGTCAAGTCTTGTAAAGGAGTATTCTTGCTTGGTGACTATGCACACACACACACTCAAGGGAGTGAGATCTACTCGAATCCAGAAGATCAAGTTTTTGAACTACTCATTCTGAATAATTTTCGATCATTTAGAACTATTCTTTATGATCTTGGAAAAGAGCCGCCAATGACAATTTAGGCAAAGATTTAAGTTTAAAATTTTGTTCTAATCATCCCGGATGATAAGATCATTCTGGACGATTAATACAAATCATGCTTAAATTGTTCCTATGATTAGGGGATTAATTATGGTTAAATTTTTCAATTAGATCATTCTGGACGATTTGTATATCTTACAGGATGATGTGTGGTGACATACTTGAATTTCTTAAATCGTCCAAGATGAAATACCATAGTTTTTCTTTTAATCATCCTGGATGATCCATAATATCATCTGGGATGATCTGTAAAATTTTGTACTGATCATCCTGAATTATCCTAAAATTGTCCAGGACTATCAGGTCAATTTCTACACATCGTACTGGATGATCATGAGATCATCCAGGATGAGTTTTGGCGTCGAAATTGAGTTTTTAGGGTTTTTTTATGCCCTCTTTTTAAGCACATCATACGGGACGATCCTGCGATCATCATAGATGATATCTGACATTGAAATTGAGTTTTTAGGGTTTTTATAACCGCTCTTTTTAAGTATATCGTACGGGATGATCCGGTGATCGTCCTGCATGATAATGTTGGTTTGGTGTATTTAAGTGTCTTTTTGGAGCTCTTCTATTTACGATTTGTCAAGGCACTTGATATGTGTCTTTTGTAGCCATTGAGACTTCGTTTCTTCTGGAGAAAAATTGAAGAGAGTGCTTGAAAGGGAGAGAGAAAATGGTGGAGTTTGAGAGAGGGAGAAGATCCTTGCAGAGGGTTTTAAGGGAGTATGGAGGGGGTTTCACACGGTTACTCCAGCAAGCTTGCGCCTTAGTACCATCGGATTCAAGGCTAGTCTTGGGGGAAGTTTTTTGGGAAGAAGAAGATCTCTTTGGTGTCAAGGGACCCAGCTACTCCGTCGCACCAAGTAAGGTTGAAGTGATTTTGTAAGGGCTTCTCCACCTAGCTAAGGGAGCTAAAGGAGAGACACTGAGTTTAGTGCAATACTCGGAGGGTACCTCCGAGGAGTGGACGTAAGTCAAGGTTTGACCGAACCACTATAAATCTAGTGTGTTCTTTCCTTTATTATTTCCATATTTAATATCCACACTTTGATTTTCTTTGTGGTGAATTTTGGTTTGTTTAAGTTTTGTTTTTTATCGTGAAAGATTTTTTAAAATACCAATTTACCCCGCCCCCCCCCCCCCCCCCCCCCCTGGTTAGCCTTGGGCTAGTTCATAAGTGCTTAACATCCCTAACGAACTTTCATTGTTAACTTGTCTTAAGTAGATGAAATCAAGTTTATGCAAGATACATATTAAATATATTTACAGGTTGGTCTTGAGAAGCTGATGAATTGAAATGTGTTTAGCTTAAATGTAGTCACTAATGAAAATCAATCTCAAAATATTATTTATCGACATGAAAAATAGGTTTATTTACTAATGCAAGCGCTAATATACTCATAGAGAAGTGGTGTGGGCGCAATGATAGAATTTGAAAATATGCAAGTATTCTTCTTATCCATGTAATTTCACTTTCTCATGCTGCTAATGTTGTATATTTTACCTTTGTTGATGATCTAGGCACTATTGGTTATTTCTTAACATCCCAAGTCACCATGTGTTTGCCTAGTAATACACAAAAACCAAAATATAGATCGATGATCAATTTTATCGGATGTCCAATCAGAATTTGAATAAGCTATTAGTTGTAGTTTGTTAGGAATGATTAGAAGATCAAAGGTGATAATGCCTTGTAGATACCAAAAAATAGATTTTAACAGCTAGAAATGAATAATTAAGTTCTTGTGCATGTGTTGGCAAAGATAATTTATATCAAATGCAATATCAAACCTACTTTTGGTTAAATATAATATAGAGAAGTCCATCTGCCTATAATGTTCAAGTTAATTATATAAAGCAAAAGTTACATCACGCGAGGGCAGCTTAGATGGCAGGGGAGTCTAAACTAATTTGCAATCACGCATACCATCCTTAACAAGAAGCTCAGAGATATACCTGGATTGTGTAAGTAGCAACCCATTATCAATGCAAAGCTCTTCTATGCAAGGAAAGTGATGAACTTGACCAAGATTTCTCATTGGAAATCTATTTTATAAATTCTGTAGCAAGTGTTCAACGGCAAGACTATCATTTCGAATAAATATCATCAACATAGACTAGGATGCATATTTTAGTGTAGCCTTTATGAAGAATTAGGAAGGATGATTAGGAGTGCTTATATGAAACCCATAATGTAACAAATGAGAGGAAAAAAGTGGAAAACCACTATCTTGGAGTTTTTTAAGCTCATAAATATCCTTATGAAATCCATAAACATTGTATAAATCTTGGAATCCAAGGGGTTGCTCCATATAAACAACTTTATCCAATGGTCCATAAAGAACGACAATTATGTCATCCAGTTAATAAATGGGCCACTTGAAGGTGGTGAAAATTATAAAGAGATGGGAATTTTTGGGAATTAAGAAACAATAATAAACTTATCATTATAATCAACACCAAATTCTTGTGAATATGATCAAAGGATATCCATATACCAATAATAACATCTCCTCAATTATGTTGAGCCTCAATTAGTGAATATGATCAAGATGGTTGGCATTAACAATGGGTTTAGGCTATTTATGAAGATAAATTTTGCCTTCCAGCCTTGTACCTTATTCTCCATCTCTACTAACTTCATCTCCACAAATAAAAATAAAACAAACTTATGATGAAGTGGCTTGACCAAGAAGAAATGTCTAAAGAGGTTCATCAACCAAGGCCACTTAAACTCACCAAAAACGAAATAAATGGCACCACCGAAGAAATTAATTTTTTGTAAAACCTCGGCAAGGATGACTCCATAAAAGTTGAAGATGTCGACTAGCTCAATGCATGGAGGAAGTCATAATCCCCAATGTGAAGTGGTCAATGGAAACAAAATACTCAACATCATAAAAGGTATTTATGCTCTCATCCTCATTGGGAGCATGTACACTGAACCCACTCAATGCATGGTAGTAGCCAAAATACTCTCTTGGTTTGTGCTCAGTTGTGCCTTCGACTTATTATCAATTTTAATGAAATCAGTCACACACTTATGGAAGGAAGCCATCTCAATTGAACATTCTCACAAGAAGGAAATCAAGACAAATGGAAGCTAATTCGCATGTGATCCTACTCAATGCATTATAGAAAAAATTATCCTAAATATTACTGAATGCACAACCAAATTTTTATTTAATGCCATGATCTTATTTTCTCTCTCCATCATTTTCAAAGAGATTTTGGTAGATTTTCCTTACTTGTTTATTAAATAGTTGACATTAAGGCATTTCACTCACACTCACCCAAATCATTATTCTAGCAAGATACCAAACATCAAAGTTCAAAAAAATTTCTAAGTTTTTATGCAACACTCAAAGCTCACACACGTTGTTGTTATTGCGACTAAAGCCTGAGTACTCATAAGATACTTGCACTCACCATTTATGTAATACTTCATGCAATCAAAAGAAAACAAGAAAATATGGGAAATAAAACTTGCACAAGAATGAATAATCTTATTCACTACAACAAAAAAAAGTAAGTGGTATGAGGATGTTTGCAACCATGGTGCATCGTGCAAATAAGGCCATTTGACATCACTAGTGTTAATCTCCTTACTCCTTCCAAGTACTCGAACATAAAGGAAGCATCAGTTAGGAAGCAATATTGCTTCAATGTGTAAATGTTCTATTTGACTTTTACCCTCAAATAGCTAACTGGAGTTCTCATCTCAAGGTGACGCATTCTCATGCTAATGACATACACCCTCATCTTGGCATTCTCCTTCATCTTCTTAGTGACGCCATCCATAGCCGTTGCCTCTCATGAGGAAGCAAGGGCATCCACTCTATATAGATTTAGCATCTGCTCCACCATTAAGAGTCACATAACTTCATTCAATGTGACATGGTGTTAAGGGAGAATGGTGTCTCTAAAGCATATTGAAAACAACAACCTTATGGTCTTCTCCTTGTGAACCTCACAATCACAAAGGGTGAGCAGTGTCATATAAAAGTGGTTCAATGAATTCATTAGGTTTATAGTAAACTGAGCAGTACATTCTCATGTACTTTCCTATTTAAACATGGGTATTAAAAATTAAACTCCATCATTCACCCACCCTTCGCTACTCATCTATCAAAGGGTCAAGTGAATCAGGGAACTAAATGTATACCTATATATAACTATATAGGGATTTAGCATGTACCCATTGGGTCATAATAAAGCAACCAGCCCTTCAAGGGGGGCCCACGACAAGAACTTAGTTAAGTGATCTTAGGGGAATAACATTCACAGAGCATTTAAAGGAAGACACGCCCCAACCATATCAATAGGCTTCACCTGCTTAAGCTTGTTGGAGAACTCTACCTGAACTGGAGGATTTTCATATTTCTTGCCAAATCAATAACTTTACACCTACTACATGCTACGCTTCATAATTAATTACTCACTCCATTCCAAAGTGATCATCCATTCATCCAAGCTCAAGTACAAAACAGTGCCCACTTTAAAAGCCCCTAATTTTCTCTATTATGATCGATAGTTCATTAAGCCAGTCTTGTTTGCAATCCCTTATCTCTCACCTTCCCATCTTGGCAATCCAAGGCTCAACAATGGTCAAAAACAGCTGCCATAGCACTTTGAAACAAGCTCATAGATCTTTTCCTCTTAATTGACACTATTGAGCTCACCAAGCTTGTCGACACTATGGCACTCATCTATAGTAGCTTTGAACTCCCCCAAATATAGACCGACAGAACTCCGTGACCTTCACACTCCCTCTCGATCAAAGGGGAACACATGTCTAGAGTATTATGTAGCATTGTATATGTGAACTATGTGGTGTTGTACTTTTTTTTACTTTTTCTTCTTATTCAACCTTTCTCATAGCCTCCATGACCCTATAAATATGGAGTCATGAGGAATTATTTGAGGAGGACCATTTTCCTTCTTGTTATTGTGGAAACCCTATTAGTTAAAAAGATCTAATTTTTTGAATGCTTCTAAATTCTCTCTCACTCACTGATTATTTTCTTTATTCTCCATTCTCACCAATGCTCCTACTCAACTGCTCACTAGTCGACCAGCTAGTAATGTCTGGTATCACCATAGACAAATTCTAGTCAAGCAATATAAAAACAAGAAAAAATATATATATTTTAAAATATGATTTATGTAATACACTATAGGTGCATTTAAAATGTAAATTATTTTTTTAATTAATTTTTTATTCATTTAGTATTTTATGAAATAAAATTAGAGTTTCTACAATCATTTTGAAGATAAAATGCCAATATTTTTTTCTTTTGAGATATATAACATAAAAAAAAAATCATTATCATAACAATTTTGAAGACAAAACAATAATGTTAACGATATTTATATGAAATATAAAGACTTAACGGACTGTCGAGATCTAAAACTCACTAAGATAATTTATTTTTTACAAAATCTTGATTACATATATGCACTGAGATCTTGATATAAATATTTTTACATGTAATGTCAAATTTAACTTATAAATTTCTCCAAGAAAAGGATGATTTTATTTTATACTAAAAAATGAGTGAAAATTAAATGATCATTTTCTTAAATATATTTTTCATCCAAAAACAATCAAATGAGACCTAATAAAAGTGTATTTCATAAATATTAATATTCTATTTTATTAAAGTCAATTCATTCTAGAAAGTTGTATTGATTTTCCACACAAGCTTGATGAAGGCAATTATTTAGTATATTGCGCACAGCCTAACATTCTAGAAATCTCTTAGTACTCATTTGACACGAGGAGAAATTATTTTGTGTGGACCGGAAGAACCTTCAACTATGTGAATATCTACACTGTGTACACAGTGTGTATCAAATTTTTATACACAGTACACTCACAATCCGATCGATTCATTCAATCCAGACTTCCCACAGAATAATTTCTCTAGCACAAGAGAAAGGTTTTTGGTTTGAGGATTATTAGAAAATTAAATTAAAAATTTATTGTAATTAAAAGCGCAATATGTGATTGAAACTCTCAATGTGGAATTTGAAATCAAGCTCAAGCTAATTGGCTATGCTGAAAAGTTAGTGGATTTGAGTTAGGAGTCCACTGCAACCACTAAGGGCCATGAATGGACAATGTTATCATTATTGTGAGAAGGATTTTTTTTATCTTTTTTCTTTATTTCTTTCAAGAATATTTCAAGTGAGCACAAAAGTTTCATAAAATAATATTAAAAAAATTGCCGGATATAATAGACTAAATTATCACTGTTGATTTTTTTTCAATTGAGAGATAAAATATTTTTAATAGATAATGATAAATTTATGTGAAAATAAATCAAATTAGTGACAATTTATAATGATTTTATTTATTCATTAAGATTGCCCATTTGATAAGCCCTATTTTCAAATTTTATTAATCACTTTTACAAAATATGAAAGACAAACTATCTAAGCTTCCTTCTCTATTTCAAGATTAGAAAAGAAACTAATCTTCTTTTTTGCAATTTTAATGCTTCGTTATATTTTTCATAAGTAGAAGAACAAGTTTTAACGATCATTCTGTGAGCTCAAGGATGACCACCACACAAATTATAAGTTGAAATGATAATATAACACACTCTAGCATATGATTTACAAAAAAATAAAAAATATAAAAGTGCTACAACAATTTTGTCAAATATAGTTGCTTATTTTTGTTTTCTCTTCTTCGTTCTTCATATTCTTTATTATGGTTTCGATCCCGCATTTATTAGTTATTTCTATTCATCTTCTAATGCTTCATCATTATTGGCATAAAAAAAAAGTCAAAAAAACTTGGTGTCTTTTTTTTTTTTTTTTTTAACAACAAACCATCAATCGACTCACTACTTTATCAAAACATTTATATATTAAAAACTAAGCTTCAATATACTCACTTTTTTTTCTTTTTGTTATTTTCCTGATCCTTATGTTTCAGTTTAGTATATAGATCATGCACTTAGTTCCCATCCAAATTCACAAGCCATCACAAACTTGCTATTTATGTCCACATATATTTTTTGCTTATCATGATCCCTATTTATCTCCAAATTATCCTTGAATTCAGATCCCCCTCACGCTTGCGCAACCATAATATGTATCTCTTATATTCTCTCATCCCACATGACCATTTTTCTTGCCCAACCCTAAATCCATAAATGAATTTCTATGTAAAAGGATCAACACCCACCCCTCCCACTCTTGAAACTCCAACATATAATCTACTCCCTAGCAAAAAATATCATCCCTAACCAAGCCTACCCTGCATCTTTTTATACTATCCTATATATATATGTGATCCTTTACATACTTCTACATGCAAACCAAAGAGAGAGAGAGAGAGAGAGAGAGAGAGAGAGAGAGAGAGAGAGGGAGGGAGAGAGAGAGAGAGAGAGAGAGAGAGAGAGAGAGAGAGAGAGAGAGAGAGAGAGAGAGAGAGAGAGAGAGAGAGAGAGAGAGAGAGAGAGAGAGAGAGAGAGAGAGAGAGTGTGTGAGAGAGAGAGATAGTGAGAGTAAGAGAGAGAAAGAAAGCTGGAGGGAGAGATATATATACAAAGAGAGAGAGAGAGAGAGAGAGAGAGAGAGAGAGAGAGAGAGAGAGAGAGAGAGAGAGAGAGAGAGAGAGAGAGTCTAAAGAGGATCATGCTTCAATATAATTTACTTATAAACTTGGAAGAAGAAATAAGATTATTAGGCAAATTACTTTCCCAAAGAAGGTGAAAGGGAATGACCATAGTAGAGTTATAATTATCATTGAAGAGATGATAGAGAAAGGTGAAGGCAACATAGGAAGACGATAATTTCTATTCATGGAAGTACACATCCATAGAACATTAAGGGGGGAGAAAACTAAAAAGGAAAATAAATATATAAATAGAGAATGGAAGGTCCATCTCGAATTGTTAAACCATGCCTAGTTGGAGAGGTTTGATGAGGATCATTGAGAGAAGGAAGGAGAGCTCTTCATTTATAATGAGTTTGATCTTAATAGATTAATTCATTGCATGGTGCTAAGATAAGATCATTAAATAGAGAGAAGATCAGCCTATAATTATTTAATTTATATATCAGTTATAACAACCTAATAGCAATGAATTAAATAAACAATATGCCTTAGATGGCTTCCACTCCTTTCGTTATGCTAGGGCTTCTGTCCAAGCAATGTCTTGATGTGATCCACCTCCTTTACGTTTGAGAGAAGTTTATTTTCTTCTTTTCTTGTGTTATTTTCTTTTCAGTTTGCCTTGTTGTCCTCCCTAGCTTTGTTCCGCCTATTTCTCCATGTTTGGTTTATAGTTTTACTCTTTTTTATTTGTTTTTCCCTAGTGCAATGGCGAATGCTTTTAAACATGTAAATCATGGATTTCTTGATTGTAAAATCATTCTAAATCCTTTGACGATATTTTGTCTGGCTTTGATGCTTCAAAAGTGTTTCAGGATCTGCAAGTTACTTTGCCGATGTTATGGATCTCAGAGGAAGAAGTCATTCATCTTGCTAAGCCTTTCAAATTTTCTTTAGTTTGAAACTTGTTACTTCGGAGACCAGTTCTAGACTAGATTAGGAGGTTTTTCTTCAACCTTAACATAACGGTTGAGTTCATTATTACCCTTTTTTATCAGAGATATGTTTTGATCAAGCTTTTACTTCGGAGACCAGTTCTAGACTAGATTAGGAAGGGTTTTTTTAGCATAGATCGTATTTCGTAAATGGTTGTTTTATCAAATTGATAAAATGGATGACGTTCTTTGAGCTATCGGTGGAGTCTCCGTTCGTCCCTGTCAAGATTTCATTTCTAGAGCTTTGCCCTCACCTATTTTCTCCTCTTCGGTTTGGGTTCTTTATTTGGTCGTCTGCTTCATACAAATAATGTGACTGCTATAGGTTTGAGACTATCCATTGCCTGTATCTTTTTGGAAATGAACATTTCTAAAACTTATCCTAATTTTGTTTGGCTTGGTCTTGAGAAATTTGGCTACATTCAGAAAGTTATTTTAGAAAACTTTCCTAGTTATTGGGATCATTGCAAAGGTGTGGGACATAAAAGGTATGAATGAATTAAGTTGCATCCTCAATTAAGGATGGATGAAGCTACTATTCAACCTCTTGTTCATTCTGTCATTGTTCCTGTTGTGTAGCCTATTCCCATGTCTCTAAATAATCCTTCTCTTTCTACGGATGAAAAATTCCTCTTACCATTGCTATTATCGACCCTACTATTGTTGAGGATCTAGATAATGTGCATCAGAATGTTCCTAATGGTGTGCTTGATAATGTGGCGGTTGAAAATTAATTCGTTGTTTATCCCATTAATTTGTTACATGAAGGTGTTTGTGTTAATAATATGATAGATTCTTTTGTACTTACTCCTTCTCTTAGTCCTTTTCTTACACATCAGGTTTGGTGGTGCAGACATGGTGGGTTGGATGAGTCTCCTTTGGCTATTTTGGAACCTGATGTGTTGCCTAATTTTGTGGATATGATCGATAATGTGCCTTTTATTGAGGTCTCAATTTCTCTTATTTCTTGTTATAATTTGCAAGCTCAATTAGCTTTGAAATCTAAGGATACTTCTGTGGACCAATTTGATTGTCTAGATAAATGTGACTCTTCATCCTATAGGGGTAGTGAGGCTGATAAGGTTGTGTCTAGGGAGGCGTTTCAAGCTTCATATAGCTTGAATGTGGTTCGCATCACTGATGGATTATTTTTTAAGGGTGTGGAAAACGAAGGAAGAAAATATCTAAAAAATAGTTTTTGTTTTGTTTTGCTGCTTATGCCTTCTTCTGGTGTTCGGCTGCTCTCTTGGATGTGGTGGCTTTATCCATCTGTTCATTTGGTCTCTTGTTGGGTTTCGTCTCTAAGTTTGGGCTTTGAGTCTTCCCTTCGTGGGGCTTCCTAGTGGTGTTTCGTTGAGGGTTGCTTTCAGTTTTGTTTAGGGGGTTTGAGTGGGTTCTAGTTTTTGTTTGAAGGATTTGGGTGGGGTCTTCTTGGGGGTTAGTGGTTTTCCTTTGTGCTGCTCTGCTACAAGTTTATCTTTCGGCTGCTGTTTTAGTTGCTGGTCCCTTACCTTTCCCCTTTTGGTATTTTTCAGTTTTCCTTTTCTTTTTTTGTTTGGTTCTGATTATGTTATGTAGCTTGTTTTGTCTTGCAGGTATTTGTGCGGTCTTTCCTTCTCTGTCTCTCAACTTGTGTTGTTTGGGCATGGTCTTTTGTTGGTTGTTGGTTTTTTCTGCATTTCCTCTTGCAACTTGTCTTCTTATGGTGCTATGAACTACACATCTTTGCTAGCTCAGTTGGTTTCCTGCTCTGTCTGTGGTTCTGCCGGTTGTTGTGGTTTTTTTCTCTTTTTATCGTGTGTCTGTTGTTAGTTTTTTTCTTTTTTCTTTTTGGTATTCTTGTAATATATAGAATCATCGACTCATATTTTTTATTCAAATGTTGTGTTTTTAGAGAACTGAATGTTCTTTAATGACTTGTATTTTTTTCTTTTTATTAATGTGTAGGCCCCTCTGCGGGTTTTAACCAAAAAAAGAGCAATGGATTGGATTTTTCTTGATTATTTTGAGTTTTTTCATTGAAGTTAATGGGTTGTCATTGATACGAATCTTAGAATAATTTTATGCATTATTATTTAATGCCTATTATTAGATTATGTTATTCATAAGATTGTTAGTCTTTTTAGGTAAGCTTTGAGGCTCATAACATTTAATTCCATTCATGATGATCTTTTTGAAATTATGATCGATCAAACTCATAATAATAATTATGAATTATTTTTATTTTAGAATTAAGTAACTCATGATGCCCAACGATTCCATTAAAATCACAAGGTTCTTTTATTATTATTTTATATTTCATGATGTTATTCAAGAGCAAATACAAGAAAAATCATATACCAAGGCCTACCAACAACTTTTTTTAAAATAAATAAGTCTAGATAGCTTGTAGCTATCTTAATACATAAATAATACTAATGAGCTCGAAGTAAAGGATGATTTTTTTAAGAACAATACTTCATTAAGAAAGCCGCAGGTAACTTCAACTAATAATAATCTTTCTTTATGATCAAAGTTGACTTAATAAATAAGTGCAATTTCCATCATAAACTAAAAATCCAAAAGTAAAATCTCAAATTTGTTCAATAAATATGAAGATACTAGCTCAATAGTTAACAACATAGGCCTAATCTTCTCATCAAAATTTCAAGTCTTTTCAAGAACTCAAGCTACCTTAGCCAATTCAACACTTCTCGGTCAGAGCCTGCTCACCCATGGAGGCTTTAACATTATGTTCTTTGTGATAGAGGCAACTTTAATTGTGGAAGGCCATAAAATTCATAAACTTAGTCATAAATAAGAACATTTCTTGGTGTTATTTTGTAACATCTTTTACTAAGAGTTTCTTTGATAACTCCATTAAAGAAGATCTAAGACAAAAAAGAGTACCAACATATAATCCTTTCCAAAATGGTTGAACAAAAAAGGTCACTTACTATGGCCTTCTATGGACTCTGAAAATTCGGCCCCAGCCTCCCCAGCTACTTTTTTTTGGGGGAGTTTTAACGGATTAAGTTATGGGGTAAATTTTGGGAAGACAGGTGAATTTGTAGATAAGACACTACCCAGATATTTCACCCTCATTTTGTGAGGACTTTATGATTTGAGTTTTGGTTTCCTATAGGCGCAAGCCCCTATAGTTAATTACCCCTCCCGATCACGAGAGAGAGATTTCGATTATGGTTAGTCTTCAATTAGATATAATATCACTCGGTCCAAAGGGCCCAGGTTCATAACCATTTTTCCTATGGTGTCATTTGGTGACAAAATCACCGATCAGAGGACATGTACCACATCCTTACTAGTAAGAGAATGTTTTAGAATGGATCTTAGTGATATTTTGACTAGGCATTACCTCTATGCGAGCTGAAGTAAATATTAATTTGTCCACCCTGAAAAATTATTACGGAGGCTGGATGGATTTTACTTTAAGTGGTTAGATGGATTATTTTCATTTTAAATATTCTAAATTTTGATGTTCCTAGAATTTTTTTTTTTAGTTTGTTGGGTATTTGGGTGGAACTTAAAATATTTGAAATTAACTTCTTTGGTTGATATCTGCATTTAACATGGCCATCATCGAGGTATTGTTTTGTTGACTAAGCCTTGTCAACCTTATCAACTTGCCGATAAGAGATCAAGTTTGTCAGTTATATGATTTTATTTAGTGAATTTCTCTTGTCAAATACCTTGAAGGCTTTATATGAACAGATAAAATAGATATTTTGGTTGACACCTTGACCGTATCTATTTGATAATTTGAGCCATATCAACTCATATCTATTCGTATAGAAGGATTAGGCTCAAGCTATATTCATTCATTATCCCGCGTAATATTCCTAGACATCACATGTGTATAGATAACATGCTCGTCGTGACCTACACAGGAGTATTTTATAATTATCTATCAAACCTTGTCGACTCTTATTTATCTTCTTAGAAGGATCGAGTTTAAATTTATTGACTCGTGGAGTATCCCTAGACATCACATGTTTTCCAACAACATGTTAATCAAGGCCCAAATAGTTTTTGAAGGAATTTTATAATTATTTATTAAATCTTATCGACATATATTTACCTACTTAGGAGGATCAGGTTCAAAATTATTAATCCGTGCAATATCTCTAGATGTCACATATACTCATAACATGCTCGTTGGTGCCTATATTGATGTTTGGAGGCATTTTATAATTATTTACTGAACCATAATGACTCCTATTTATCTATATAAGAGGATCAAGTTTAAATTTATTGATCTGTATAACATTCCTAGATGTTACATGTGTACCCGTAACATGCTCATCGGGGCCCATGCAGGTGTTTATGGGTATTTTATAATTATTTAATGAACCTTATCGACTCCCTTATTTATCTACTTAGGAGGATCATGTTCAAATTTATTTACCGCATAGCATCCCTAGATGTTACGTTTGTACCCATAACATGCTCGCCGGAGACCATGCGGGTGTTTGATTACATATGTAATTATGTGTATTTATGTATATATTATAGTGTATGTGTGAGGGTATTTATTACTTCTATACACAGGAGAATTTTCTGTAGCTGTTCGTAGATGGGACCATTGTATGCATTGTGTGTCTTCTACAGCAATTAGTAGGAGCTTGTGTTTGCTGCACGTTATTTACCTTTACTTGTAAAGGATTAGTGTAAGTATTTATCACTGAATCTATAATGATTGCAAAGATACCCTTATATTTTTTTGCATGTTGTTTATTGTCACTTGTAGGTGGATACCTTTATGCATGATGAACCTTTTACAGTGACTTGTAGGAGTTGACATTTGTTGTAGTTCTTCTGTATTTGCTTCTTATTACAGAGGATCACCATGCTTACTCAATAATCATTCTTCATTAACTACAACAATGAACTAGTTTTTACTGCAGATTTTTCATCGTCCCCGACGAGTAGATTATCATGTGTATGACAAGTCTTTTACATTTACCTGCAAATACCCAACACACTATAAATATTTGTCCTTATTTACGAACAACACCTCGCGCAAACTTCTGTATGCACAAAAGATTCATCACATCTATTGTGTATCTCCTGTCGTCACATACATGCGGGTCAATATGCTCATCTAAATTTTGTTATTGCCTAATGGTTAAATTACATTCATTTCCAACACCTTCATACTAATTTGCAAGCTAGCCAATGAATCATTATATTCGTTGAATATTCGCTACTATTACTTATAATTATCTAGTGAGTTTGCATGCAGCTCGTTACATTCATTATGAATTCCCTTGCATTATGAAAGGATCATTATATTGTAAGTTCTCTGATTCATGCTTACAGATAATTCACATTTCTTAGATGCTTCTTCTTATATATGTAGGTAGTAAAAACTCCTTCATTTCTTTAACTCACACGTCAGCTTTCATTTGTATGACGAATCTTCTATGCTTGCTTATGAATGCTTGCACTCATTGTATGATACACTACATGTGTCTACAAGACGTTTCATTATCGACCAATGAGCTAGTGTATTAACTTACATGATACTGGCTATCGCGCACATGATAGATCATCCACCATTGTTTTCCAATTTAGCCTAGAGACAAATGGTTGAATGCATAAGGAATTTTCCTTCATTGCCTTCTTTACAATCTCTTAGTTTTGTTTGTTGGTGCATCATATTCGTTGTAACTCATTCAACTATTATTAACAACTTTGTAGATCTACTACTTTTAATCAAAGTGGTGCACCTATAGCAAGTTTCCTCCCCTCTTTAACAAATGAGTCGGCAAGTGTATTGTAAATGACTCATTCTCATTCGCAGTTATGGAAGGGTTTTGTTATGTCTATCATGTCTACATTATCCTCTATTCACAGATACATTAATGTACTGATCATAGGTCTTTGCTTTTTCCCACAAGCAATGTCTTAATGTCATGATAGATTTGTCTCTTATGTTGAGTTTTTCATTAGGGAGTCTTTTATGTAAGGGCCTTTCATTTTGATTGTAATTTATTTTGTCCATTTAGAGAAGTTCATTTCCATGCAGTACAAGCTTAGTTGCTTATTCAAATGGTTCAAGTCACATTCAATTCGAGACCTTATAGTTTATTTGTTCAAGTCTTCTGTATTCATTCAAGTCAAGTCCCTCAAGTCTCGTGTGGTCCCACTCAAGGCTTTGCTTGAGTTCAAATGTTCAAGTCATGGTTAGCTTGAGTCAAATGAGGCTCAAATTCAAGCTCATTTCAATTAAGTTTGAATTCATGTTTAGTTCATTTAATGTCTAAATCAAATTCAAGTTTGAGCTCAAACCTCCATTCAGTCCAAATTATGATCAAGTTTAGGTCCCCAATTTTGCTGAAAATTTTGGCAGCCTCCCGGTGTCTCCCTTATTTAGGGGAAACTACGGGAAACTGCCATTTCACCACATTATTAGAGCATGTATGGTAGGTGTCGGAGGATACTGGGCCATACATCATTAATCCCACGACACTACGAAAGCGTGTATGGGGTCTTCAAAAATACCCGTATGAAGTACACATGTGGTTCTCCCCATCATGCTACAAAAGTGTGTATAGGGCTTACCCACCTCGTCGTATACGACGCACCAGGCTCCCTCTTACCGTGTTACGAGGCCATGTATATGTGGTTCTTTAGTATATCGCAAACACCAAAAATGGGATTTAAAGTTATTACCCGTATCGTCGTAGGCGTTTCACCGGGCTCCCTCCTATCATGCTACGAGAGCATGTATAGGTGGTTATTTAGTCTGCTGCAAATGACGAGAATCGGATTTCTGAATTTTGGAAATTTAAACCATTGGGGTCAGTGATAATAAGGTCGACGACGGTGCAAAATAACAAAAAATCTATTCCCCCTTTTTTTTAACTTCTCTTCTTTTTTTTTTTGTTGAAATTCTCTACTCTCTTTTTTCCTAATCTATTCTTATTTTCCTTTTTTCTTTTTTTGATTTCTTTTGCTACATATACACATGTCCACACACATATATATGTATATATATACACACACATATGTATGTATATGTACATATAGGGGTGTCAATAATTGACACAACATGAAAACCTGAATTGAACTTGACCTGGAATTTTCGGGTTGGACACAACCCGTTTGAATAGTGGGTCGGGTTCGGGTTCATAAAACAGACCCAGATGAAATTTTGGGTCAGGTCCTAGTTAACCCGATAACTCGATAACCGACCCATTTCGACCCGCACTTTTATTTCACGCGGCGAGATTAAGTTAGGGATCCGATCTGAGCCGAGCGTATTCATTTTGCGTCCGCTTCAACCATTTTTCTCTCCAGCTCTCCTCTACTTTGCTACTTCGTCTAGGGTTTCTGTAGTTCTATTTCTTCTCTTCAGATCTCCTCGCTCTGTTGCAAGTTTCCTCTCTTCTGCTTCTTTGGCATATTATTGGTCTATGGTGTTCATTATGCACATCTCGTTTGGCTCAACAGGAACACTTGCATCTCTTGCTGTTTGTATCTCTTATCTTTTTTTCTTTTTTTCTCCTTTTAGAAGCATGATATATGAGCATAGGAGAGGTTTGTCTTGCTGTCTTGCTATTTTATCAACATATTGCTAAGTTCCTTAAGAAATATTTGGGGTTAGGGTTTTTCCGATTTCTTGTTGTCTTGCTATACGAGCCAAGTCGAGCTCAATTTTTTGGTTTTTTTTTTGTTCAGTTTGTGGTGGTATTTTTGTTTAGTCCTTGCTGGTTTTTTATCAATCGCAATACGTAGTGCAAACGAGTCAAGTCGAGCTAGATTTTTTGATTTTTTTGTTCAGTTTCTGTTGGTTTTTCAATTCAGTTACTGCTGTTATGTTGTTCAGTCCTTGTTGGTTTTTATTCAATCGTAGTATGTGTGTAAATGAGCCAAGTTGAGCTCTATGTTCTGGTATTTCTTTTCAGTTTCTGTTATTTTTTCTGTTTAGTTTCTGTTATTTTTTATATTCAGTTACTATTGTTATGCTGTTCAGTCCTAGTTGGTTTTAGTCAATAGCAGTATGTGTGCAAATGAGCCAAGTCGAGCTTTATGTTTTGATATTTCTATTCAGTTTCTACTATTTTTTTCTATTCAGTTACTGCTGTTATGCTGTATAGCATTATGCTCCTAGTTGACACCCTTAGACTCCTAGTTATTATGCTGAGTTGCTGTTCAACAACACATTAAGTATTGAAGTGATGTTGTTATATTTGTATTTAGCAGTTATTTTGCAGTTATTACTATTTATGTTCAATAAGCCTTCAACCAATTAAGTATTGAAGTCATACTTCTTTTTAATGTTGGATGGTTGGCTTTAGTCTTAGAGATTTCTTGATTATTTTCATGAATCATACATTTTATGTCATACATGTTATGTTGGAGAAATTGTTTTTTGGCATTTGGCGAAGAATTTAATGAGTTAAAGTCTCAATGTGTTATGTGTATTTTTTTGAAAAAGAAATTTAACAAATAGGTTAGAATTAGCATTTTGAAGTTATAATATATTCTAATTTTTTGGTTAGATGGAGGATTCCAATACCATTCATGGGAATTTTTCTTTTGATGAAAATGAAGAAGCCTGGACTTGTGAAATACCTGTAGAGCCCTCTAACGAGCAATGTAATGAAGCAACATTTACTAAGAAACGGTGAAGGATGACCTTAGTTGTTTGGGGCCATTATGTGATGTTACCTAATACAAAAGATGGAAAACAAAAATATAAATGTAAGAAATGTAGCAATACTTATCTATGTGATAACAAAAATGGAACTGGTAATCTTAGACGCCACCTCAAAAATTATAAGAAAAGAAGTATGTGTAATATAGGACAGTTGATCTTATAAAGCAACACTGAATCTTCAATTTATATGTCTGATAACAAGTTTGATCGTGCTAAATTTTGTGACTTGTTTACTACTTCTATCATCATGCACGATTTTCCCTTTCAATGTGTGGAATGGGTAGGAGTTCGAGCACTTTTTTTATATCTTCGTCGCGACTTACTATTAATTTCTAAAAACACTGCTAGAAATGATTGCAAAAAGTTATTCATTAAAAATAAGTGTAATTTAATGGAACAGTTATCTAAAGTCACTAGTAGGGTTTCCTTAACATCCGACCTTTGGACATCTATAAATACTGATGGTTTTATTTGTTTAACTGTTCATTATTTTAATAATGATTGGCATTTGCAAAAGAAAAATATTACTTTTGCATTAAAACATGATATTGTCGAGGCACTAATTTGTGCTAAGGACTGGTTATACGGAGAGCATGGTGATTATTCATTCATCTTACAGTTGTTTTTTGTTTAAGATCTCTTTGTACTAATTTGTTTTTTAATACATGCATTATTGCAGCAGCAAAATACCCCGAACTTGATGCAGTAACTGATGATATCCTAAATTTAGTGTGAACAGAAATGATGGAGATCTTGGTGACAGCTCAGTTGTTGGATGAATAACATATATATAGAGATTGCCTATTAATTATTTCATGCCTATCTATATTTCCTTATAAGATTCAAGAACTACAAGTTGGTTAGCTATTTTTACATTTATGGTTGCTTTTGTGAATTTATTTGTTGTCTTTACAAGTTGGTTAGCTATTTAAGTTGATGTTATGCACTATTTTTATTGATGTCTTGCTATCCTGGGATGATTTTTAGGCCTAGGATGATCTTGTTTTTGTGAATTTCTCTGGGTTGGTTGCTTGGTTGTTGGGTTGTTGGTTGGTGGAGCATGATGATCTTGCGGGGTTGCTGGGTTGGTTGCTGGGATGATCTTGGTTGCTGTCTTGACTTTTCTGGGTAGATGTCTCAAATTTCCATGTTAATTTGGTTGTTATGGTGAAATTTGTAGATTTTGTGAATTTCTCTGGGATGATGTGTTGGTTTCCTGGGATGATTTTGGTTTCCTGGGATGACCTTGGTTGCTGGTCAAGTTGCTGGGTTGATGTGTTGGTTGCCTAAGATGCCTAATTGGTTTGCTATGGATCTTGGGTTGGTTTGCTAGGTTGCTGGGTTGGTTGCTGGGATGATCTTGGTTGTTGTCTTAGTTTTCCTGTGATGTTGTCTTGGTTACTTGAGTTGTTGTCTTGCTTTCCTTTTACTTGCTACATCTGTTCGGGTTGATTGTTTTTTCCTGCTATGTTGGCTTCCCTAGGTTACCTGCTATGTTGGCTTTCCTATTTCTTGATGCATTAGTGCATCTGTTCAAATACTGGGTTATTTATGAAAGCATTTAAAGTTGATTTGCAATTATAAGTACTCTTCTAAACTAATTGTGAAGTCATTTATGGGGAAAAAAAATGTTTTCTGCTATATTGGCCTCGGTTTCCCCAATTGCTGGCTGGGTTTAAGGTGGTTCCTGTCTTGGTTAAACTTGGTTGCGATCTTGGCTGACTGTTATTCAACTGCAATGTCGTGGATTAGTTTTTGAATCTTTTGCTGTCTGGGTTGGTTTCCTGTTACTTACGGTATCCGTTCAAATAATGGGTTAGTTCCGAAAGGATTGAAAGTTCAGTAGCGATGATAAGTACCCTTCTAAATTGATTGTGAAGTCAATTGGGGGAAAAACGTTATTGCAACCAGGTGGCATTTGTGTTATCCTCTAATCAAACAGATACTAAGTATAAAATATAAATTACCACCTTGGATGGCAATACCGCAAGTCCGCAATCATAAAAAAATTATATTGTTGACTCACATTTCATTAAATGATGAATTATTTTGATGGTTAATCTGAGCTAATAACTCAAGCTTTCTACTAATTCATGGATTTAAAATTATATCAATTTAATTGTTTATATTTTTTGCATTTAGCATATATCTCCATGAGGGCAAGCACAAGACTCCTAGTCTTCAGAGTTCTGAGTTCTTCAAACAGTCAAAATTATGTAAATTGTAATTAGCAAATTTCTGTTTTGTATTTTGTGAAATTATTTGTATAGTTTATTTGTTAGTTTAATATTTTATATAATTTGTAAGTTTCAAAAATAAATAAATTTTTTCTCCTTGGATTCCCTATTTTGCTTAGTTTGATTCCTACTTTCATGTATGTCTGTAATGTGTTGTTTAAGTTTAAACGGGTCTACGGGTCATTCCGAGTTGACCCAAACTCGACTCAGGTTGGGTTCAGGTCCTGGATATTGACCCGTTTCCCTTACCGGGTCGGGTTCAGGTTAACCCGTTTTGCTTCGGGTCATGTCTCTTCCTGTGACCCGGTTTTGACACCCCTATGTACATATACCTATATAAATTTGCTACCAACATCAAGAACAAGCAACCAATAAAAGACTAATCAAATTAGATTTATCAACTAGCAATCATAATTAGTATATATAAAAAAAGAGATAAAGTATATGCAAAACGAAGGTCATCATTTTTTTATTTTTTTTTAGAGAGGTTAGGTATTTGCTGCATGGAAGTGTAAGTGGAGTTTCTTGGGCTTGAGATGAGTTGTAGGGGCTAATTTAAAGGTAGTTTGGTATAGATTTTGGGCTGGTTTTGATGGTTATATGGGCTGTTTTTTTGCAAATTTAGAAGGTTCATGTAGTGGGCTTTAGATGTTAGGCTAGGTGGGTTGGTTTAAAGTGATTTTTGTGCTGAAGGGAAGACTTGAATAGATTGGTTTAGTGGGTTGCCTTATTGAGCTTTGGAATATATACATATATGGAACATTGAAATAGGATAGTGGGCTATTGCTGTTATCTGATAATCAAGGGGAAATGGACATTTATCTATAGTGGGGCTGTTTGGATAGAAAAGAGGAACTGATTTGAGATGTCTTTGTACACTAAGACACATTGTTTTTTTTTTTTTTTTTTTTTTTTCGGGGGGGGGGGGGGGGGGGGGGGGGGGAACTCCTAACACGGCATTATAGCAATCCTCACTCAAGTTAACCATCACACTACTAGACTTGCTTTCTTGGCTCTGACCTAGACGCCAAAATAAATAGATTTTAATGTTTCACTGTTATCAAGCATAAGAAAATTTTTAAAAAAAAAAACTATCCTATTAAATTATCATTGAATTCGTACATGAAAACCATTTCGCCTTTTGATCCCAGTTGGCGGTCCATCTGAGGAGAAGTAAGCACGAAGGAGGATAGTGCGTGCAAAAAAACTTCGGAATGCGACGTTGCTCTGGGAAAACCATAGCCGACGCGTTTTATCTTCCTCTCTCGTTCACGTCGTCTTCATCTGGCTCCGACTTCCGCTGGGGGCCCAGTCTCATTCTCCTCGTCTGTTCACTATGGAACATCTTCTCTTTTCCCCCCATGATTTTCCTCCTCTTTCGTCCAAAACAGTTGCGCCTTCTCCTCCTGCTTTAGACAGACTTTGGTCTAATATTGCGGCAGAACCTGATGTTTCGACTTCCTCCCTCCCGATCTCCTTCTTGGAGACTCCTAAAGAGATTGTTGCTTTCAACAAAGAGAAGATAGCAGCCGCAGCTCCTGAATGGGATCATTGTCTGGTTGGTTATTCGCTTGGTAAGATACCCTATTATGAATCTTTACTTTCTGCAGCTAAAAGAGTTTGGAAACTCAAAGGTACCTTCCAACTTCTAGCACTTAGTGATGGTTTTTTCTTGTTCAAATTTACTGTGTCGGAGGATATGGAAATTGTTTGATCGAAAGGAGCTTGGTTCTTCTTAGGTAAACCTTTTGTTTTCCAGAAATGGTCCCCGCTTTTTCAGCCGACTAGGGATAATTTCGTCTTTGTGCCGATTTGGGTTAAGATTATTGATCTTCCCCTTGTCTGTTGGAACTCAGAAGATATTTCTAGAATTGCCTCAAAAATATGATATTCCTATTGCTGTAGATTCGCTTACAACAGCTAAAACTAGATTGACTTATGCGCGTATTTGCATTCAAGTCTCTGCGAATTGTAAGTTCCCTGAGTTCATTCCTATATCTTTGGAAGATAAGGTGATTCAATTAAAAGTGCACTATGAATGAAAGCCTGATTTGTGTTCCATATGTAATTCTGTTGCTCATCCTGCGTCTGCATGTCCTGAAAATCCTAATCCTAAACCCCCTTCAATGCCACCTACTAGAGGACGTAGTTACTCTCGCCTACCCCAGAACGTGAGATCTTCCAATCCTCCTACTGCTCACAATCCTGATTCTCAACACCCTACCCCACTAGTTTCCATTAAAGAGCCTTCTTCTTCACAACCTAAGTCTAGTCTGCCCCATAACCCAGTTCTAACTCCTGTTGTTTCATCTTCTTATCTTGTTCCACCTAAAGTCACCTTGATCGCCTCCTCTAGCATCCCTTCCACATCAAAAAATTCTCTTCCCAGTCCCTCCGCCACTAACATCCCTTCCTTAGATACTACCTCCAATTTTCAGAAACCCGTCAATGCCGATCTGGTTGATCAAATCGATCAACTGGTTCATGTTAAACAAAGTACCACATTTATTCCTAATCTAAATTCCCCCACGGATTTGCCTATTGGTATGCTTGAGGAAGTCAGGGAGGAGATTCCATCTTCTGCATCAAATTTATCATAAAACAAATTTCAAGTGTTACAAAATTGTAACAATGAACATGATGAGTTCTCTTTAGACACTTCCGCTTTCTCGAATAGTGAGATGCATGATATATCCTCCAGCAAAAAGGGCAATACGACGCAGAACAAACCAGCTAGGGGGAGGCCAAAAAAGCCCTCAAACTCAAAGAACAAATGACCAGTCCTGCCATTGCATCCTGGAATATCAGAGGCTTCTCCTCCTCTGATAAGGTTTTCTATTGTAGGAGAATTGTTCAATCTATGAGACTTGATATGTTATGTATCTTGGAAAATAGGATTCACCTTTCTGCTCTTTCTGATACCTTTTTCTTCAATAATCAGCGGGTTTTTTATCAAAAAGAAAGCTGCAATAACTTCAATTGCTCCAATTCTGGTAGAATTTGGGTCAAATGATCTTCGAATAAGATATCCTTCACGCCTTCTTTTATCTCCTCCCAAATGATTTCTGGTATGGTAGTATTTGGCTCTTCTAATCCTTTTCTCTTATCTGTTATATATGCCTCCAACAGTGCTAGAGAGAAAGTTGCTTTGGAAGGATATTATCTCTATTGACCAGCTCGATAATTATCCTTGGATTTTAATGGGGGATTTCAACTGCTGTAGATTTCCTATGGAAAAAAATTGGGGGAAATATTTTAATTCAAAGCCAATTGCATGATTTCAATGATACCATCTTTAACACTAAGATCAAGGATCTTACTTCGGTAGGTAACCGATACACTTGGTTTAATCAGAGACAGGATTAGCCTATCCATATTAAATTAGATCGGATGTTGGTTAATGATGAATGGTTGAATTCATTTCCCAACTCTTTCTATGTGGTTAATAGCCCCTCTTGCTCGGATCATTGCCCTATTGTTTTGCAATCGGGGGTCAAATCATCCTCCCCTCATCATTTTCTCTTCAAGAATTATTGGTCTAAAATTGATAAATTTTGTATGGAATTGTTATCAGTTTTCTCCTCTAAGTGCATTGGACATCCTTTGGTAGATTTCTGCAACAAACTGAAGCTTCTTAAGTTTTCTATTAAAGGGAAGGATTGGGCCAATTCAAATTTACTCAAACATCACTTGGAATCCCTTCACCTTAGGCTTGTTCTTTCATTTGGAGGTTCTTCAATGTTGACTCCTTTACTGCTTGCTGGTTTAGAAAGAAATACACCTCTCCTTGGAGGCCTTTGGCTCCCAAAGTGTCAAAATTTTGGAAAGCTATCTACTTTGTTGCTCAACAGATTAAAGGTTTGGTTAAGCTTCATGTGATCAAGGAGAATTGCTATCTTTCTTTTTTTTGGGATCCCTAGTGTGATGGCTCTGCTATTTCGGAGATTTCTTCTGACAGCACGTTAACTGGTTATAATGTTAATGACTTTATTATGAATGGTGCCTGGGTTCTCCCCTCAAATTGGGTCCATAATTTGATGACCACAATTCTGTCCATTCATATTAACCCTGCCTCACACCCTACCATCACCTGGAATGAATGTGATAAACCGTGTTTTAATACTTTTTATATGCAATTTTTTGCTGAGCTGGATAAGGTTCCTTGGACTAAGTTTGTTTGGCATCGTAGATATGCTCTCAGACATTCTGCCTATACTTGGTTAGCTCTTTCTGGGGGATTAAAAATGGTGGATGTACTTGCTAGAAGGAACATCTATATTCCTTCCTCTTGTTCTTTTTGCAATTCTGACATGGAGGGTTGTTCACATTGTTTCTTCCAATGTGATAGTTTGTTTTTGGTTCTTTCTACCCTCCTTCCTGCTCTTCGGAATTTCCTTCTGCGCCCGACCCTGATTCACGTTTTTGAATTCTTTGATGAAAACCTGTTGCTGAAAGCTTTTGAGAAGGACTTTTGTTATTTTGTGATTTGCTGTTCTATTTACTACTTATGGAGAGATCGTAATGATATACGTTTTGGTAATGCTGAATTTTCTATGCAATCCTCGGTGAGGAGGATTAGGCACGTTTTATATGGAAGAATCTCTACCTAGAAATTTTTTGACTTGTTGCAGGACAAGTTTCCTTATTGCTTCAGAAGTTGGTGAATTCTATTCCTCTTTTGCCTCTTGCCTGATGGGGTTTTTTTGGGGGGGAGTCTTTTTTCCCCCACCGGACGATGATGAGCCGAACTAACAAGCAGGTCTCTTCCCTTGGACGGCCTGGTCTGCTCTGCTATCATAACTCCAGTTGGTTCATTATTTCTGCAGGCAACCAGGGTGTGTTTTTTCACCTTTGGATGGCCTGCTGCTGCTGCGATATCTTCACCAGTTCTGGGTTTTTAGCTTCATATCTGTAGGTTTATGGTTTAACCTGCTTTTTGTTTTTTGAAGGCAACCAGGGAGGAGTGGTTCTTCGATGCTGGCTGATCATTCATGATGCAAAGCCTTTTAGCTTTTGTTTGTTAGTTCATTTACCTGAGTCCGGTTATGGTTTTATCCAGTTATGTTTTTTCTCTTTGATCTCTTTTTATACCCGTTTTTTAGGATATTTTTGCCCCTGTAACTATTTTATTTTATTAATATACGGGCCAAGCCCACAAAATTTCCCCAAAAAATGATCCCTTTTAATTTTTGTTTTGGCAAGTTGCTTGAGGACTGGCTCCTTTCTGCCACAGCAAACTTTTTTTTTTTTTTCACATGGGTGGCAGAGATTTCTTTTTCTCTTTACCTTAAAGCTGTGAGGAATCGGAGAGGCTGTGAAGTTGGGCAAATTATTAGGTCGGTTACCGGATATATTTTTTAGATCCAAACATTCAATTAAAATTTGTCACTGTTGACCTCTGTGTAAAGAACAAAAAGAGAAAGAAATAACAAAAATGTACATACCTCTGCTCCGTCGAGACGCCCAAATCTTCACAAATTCTGCAGAAATCCCGCCGAGTTACTGCAGAACAGCGCCGCTCGAGTCGCTTCTCCGCAAATCCGGCGTAAATCCTGCAATCCTCTCCTCGATCGAGCCCCGTTCGCCTCTATAAAATGAAGCCAAACCCACAACTGCTTCTTCCATTCGCACTCCAGCTCCCGATCTCCTCCTCTGTCCCGAAGTCCATCTCCTTCCTCCCCGATCAAATCACGAGCTCCACGCCTCCACAAGCCCTACCCGAGCCCAAGCACTCAAATCTCCCTTGCCTCTCCCGATCTCTCTCAGGCCCACTGCCGAACTCTCTGCTCTCCCACGACTGAACTCCTCCTTCTGAAGCCGCAAACCCCCAGATCTCCTCCTCCCGTAAATCTCTATCCCATTGCCTTCTCTGTCGACGCCAGAACCCTATCACCGATCCAAGTTGAGAGAGAGAGAGAGAGAGAGAGAGAGAGAGAGAGAGAGAGAGAGAGAGAGAGAGAGAGAGAGAGAGAGAGAGAGAGAGAGAGAGAGAGAGAGAGGGAAGCACTGAACCCTACCTCTCTACTTGCCGCCGACTTTACCTCCTCCTCCGACGTTCTCTCCCTGTCGGATTGGAAGTTGCGGCATTTTGATCGAAGCAACCACGGGAGCTCACTTACTGTGAAGGTAACTTCTCCCTCTCGCGTGCAACTTCGGCCAAATCCCATAAATTCTCAAATAGAGAGAAAGGGCAAAATTGGTTTTAATTAAAAATATTTTTAATTATATTTATTTTAATTAATTATATTTATCATGATTAATTATATTTAATTTTAATTAAATGGTTATAATTAGTTTTAATTAATTATGACCAATTTTAATTAGAATTAAATTTAACTAATAATTATTATTAATTATTATTAATTAATTATCATTTATTAAAATTAATTAATATGTCCTAATTATAATTAATTAAATTTAATTATAATTAGTCATTTCTAATTAATTTTATTAAATGTAATTAATTATTTTAATTAATTATAATTAATTATAAGTAAATATAATTAATTAAGGATAACTATAATTAATTATATGCTATCACACCTTGCCTCGATCCTCGAGCCTCCGCCTCCGCCACCGTCAAAGCTCGCGAAGGTACGGATCTTCTAAACTCAGATTTCTTGTGTCGTTGTTTGCAGCAGACCGGAAAAACTCCTATACACGCCTTTATTGCGCCTGGTGGGATGGGACGTCGGTCCGATGCTTACGACGAAGCAAGCAATCGCCTAAACTCTACTTCGGCGTTCGTGGCGCACCGGAAAACCGCCTATACATGTCTTTATTGCACATGGTGGGAAGGGACCCCGGTGCGGCACCTACGGCGAGGCGGGGTCACTCATAAGTACCCCCGAGCGGGGGGAAAGCAAACTGCGCATTTTTTAAACGAGCCACAGACAAAGCCCGCGAAGGTACGATCTTCTAAACTCAGATTTCTTGTGTCGTTGTTTGGAGCAGACAGGAAAAACTCCTATACACGCCTTTATTGCGCGTGGTGGGATGGGACGCCGGTCTGATGCTTACGACGAAGCGAGCAATCGCCTAAACTCTACTTCGACGTTCATGGCGCACCGAAAAACCGCCTATACATGTCTTTATTGCACATGGTGGGAAGGGACCCCGGTGCGGCACCTACGGCGAGGCGGGGTCACTCATAAGTACCCCCGAGCGGGGGGAAAGCAAATTGTGTCATTCATAAGTACCCCCGAGCGGGGGGAAAGCAAACTGTGCATTTAAACAGGTACCGTCAAAGACCCCATACACGCCTTTATTGCGCGTGGTGGGATGAACAAAAAAATCACGGCCGCGGTGTCCTCGTCAGAGGACACCTACCATACACGCCTTTATTGCGCGTGGTGGGAAAGGCCCAGTTTTCTCGTAGTTTTCCCCTGAACGGGGAAGACGCCGGGAGGCTGCCGAAATTTCAGGTGAAGACGGACCGTACTTGGACTTGATTTGCACATCTAATGAAATCGTACCTGGACTTAATTGAACTCAAAAGAACGACAAATGACATGTACTTGGACTCTTGAAACAAAATCTAAATGACTTAATAAAGAGTTGAACCCAAGTAAAATGGAGATGAACTTGAACTTGCAAGATCTCAGAGGATTTTGAATAATCATTTGAACATACATTCAGACTCAAATTCAAAAGAACTAAATGTGGAGGACACTAAAATTGAACAAGGCTCGGACTACAATGGACATATAACTTAAGCTCATATATTGAGCTTGTGGAATTGATAGAACGCCAACACAAACAAGTACAAAGGACTACGACACGAATATAGCATCAACACTAAATTAAGCCTAATCAAATGATGCTAAGATGGACCAAATATTCTGAGCTCGTATTCGAACTCGGGCCATACGACATTAAGCGAGGATTTGTAAATTTGATGAATTCAAGTTTGGATGAAATTGAACTTGGACTCAATACATGCAAAGGTCGAAACTTGGATCACGCACGAGGAAACTCAAACTATAAGACCTCGATGAGCGAACTCCTACGACAATCCCTACAATGGCCTGTTGATTGAGAAGGCAATACGGGAGACCAACAATCAAAGATCCGTTCTTACAAACAAGTGCAATCTCAACAAATCCCACCCGAGATTGGTGAAAGGGTGGATATGATGCAAAAACAACGGTTCTTCTACGAACATTCCTAGGAGCTCGTAGCAAACACATCAAACTCTCAATGCATTTAAATGACGAATGATGAAAATATAAAATGGGCTTAGAATATCCAGTTAAGTCTATTTGAGAATGACATTTGTATCAATCAATCAACTACAACGAGAGAGAGAATGACATAAGATTTGCAGTGCATACAATCTCTTTACTGACATAGATGTATGTCCACCCCTGTGTAGATTCATAAAGACTACAGTAAATGCAATATCTCACAGTCAACTTCAGTGTAAATATTAATACATCTATCTCCGGCAGTAGTGGGTGTATTGTAAAGATCAAATACCACAACAAAATGCATGAAGAATGCAACAAGCTATATACGAGCTTCTACAACTCAAGGCAGGAGATTAGTTAGTGCATTATAACCCGCCTACAAAAATCAACAAATAGTGCACGACAGTCTACCTGTACAAAGCAGCAAACAACTGATCCAGAAGCTGCTACGCTACGCCACCGGATCTGCAACATTCGTACAAGCAGACAGAAGGCGTCTACAATTATTTCAAAGTATCCCTGCACGTGCACTATAAATTGTATACACATAGGTACACTAAAAGGGGTAAAAATAATTATAAAACCCGCATGGGCCCCAGCGAGCGTGTTATTGGTACACACGTGACGTCTAGGGATGCTGCGCGGATTGACAAGTGAATTCAGGTTTGAAACTGATCCTTCTATACGGGTCAATAGAAGTCGACAGGGTTCGAACCAACAAACAAATATACGGTTGTGGCAACCATTATATTTGTCTCAAAACATCCATATTAGGTCTTCAAGGCCTATAACAATGAGTATTCACTATCAAAGGGCATAAAGCCTACGAAACCTGATCCTCTGTCGATAGCCTGACAGAGTTGACAGGGTTCAATCCATAGAAAGAAATGACCCCCAAACACCCCGATGATGGCCGTGTTGAATGCATATCTCAACTGGAGGGGTTCCCAAATATTTTCAAATGTCTCCCAAGAATCTACTCAAAAATCCAAAATCCCAAAACTCAAAATATTTAAAATTGAAATAAATCCATCAACCCGCTTAAAGCAAAATTCATCCACCCTCCGCAACAGTTTGTCGAGGTGGACAAATTAAAATCAACTTCAGCTCACAAAGAGCGAAATGCCTAGTCGAAAATATCACTAGGATTCATTCTCAAACAATCTCTTGCCAGTAAGGACGTGGTACGTGTCCTCTAACCGGCAGTTTCGCCGCCAAATGGCACTGCAGGTAAACGGTTATGACCCGGGGCCCTCTGAACCGAGTGGTTTTGCCGCCAAATGGCACCACAGATAGCGGTTATGGCCAGAGCCGATACGCTCCTTAATGGCGTTAAATCCTTGAGATATGAATCAATAGGATATGATCGATAGGGCACAAAGCCCTCTGTTAGCTAAGGTGGATTCAAATTTGTCCCCTTAGACAAACATTCAACCCCGGTCTACAAGGTTCCCTTGGACGAAGCAACCCATGGCTGCCGACAAGGATCCTTCTGTCAGGTTGGGTCGACTACCTCCTCTGACTAAGTAGACCAGGGACCACGATGGCCCGGGATGACGGAACCATGGGATCTTGATCGGGTCCATCATCCATTCCCCCACCATCCGCTTTAAGTGCTAGATAGTGCAATTTCTATTTTAACTATTAAACCTTTCAAATTTCCAAACTTTCAACTCAATTCTCAAATCCAAATCCAGTCCTCCAAATTTTAAACCCATTGCTGCTACTACATGCCAGATAACACGTATCTCTATACGTATCTGATCGACGACTAGCCTTAATCGAAAGTTCTCTCTCGTGATCGGGAGGGGTAATTAACTATAGGGGCTCGCGCCTATAGGAAACCAGAACTCAGATCATAAAGTCCTCACAAAATGAGGGCGAAATCTCTGGGTAGTGTCTTATCTACAAACCCATCTGCCTTCCAAAATTTACCCCGGAACTTAGTCCGTTAAAACTCCCTCGCCGAATAAGAAAAGCGAGCGGAGGCCGGGGCCGAATTTTCGGAGCCCACAGATTTCTAGCGACTCCGCTGGGGATTGGTTTCTCTTTCCATCTTTGGCTAGTCTTATAAATGTTATAGTAGCAGGAAAAATAATGGTATTACTGAGCTCTATACGGTGAACATCAGGATGTGACATTTGGTCCTTATATCCAAATATCCATCTCTGAAAGGTCCCGATAGAGCTAAAAGCTACCATCTTTTATGATTGTAGAAGAAAGAAAATATAAAGATGTATACAGTGAACATCAGGATGTGACATTTGGTCCTTATGTCCAAAGATCCATCACTGAAAGGTCCTGATAGAACTAAAAGCCAACAATCGGAGTCGCCCGCAGATTTCTGGCGACTCCACTGGGGATTGGTTTCTCTTTCCATCTTTGGCTAGTCATTCATAAGCTGTAGTAGAAGCCGTATCAACCCATACTCATAATTTTGAGTCTATCAAAATGATCTTTTAACAGTTCAAAACTCTGAATTTTCTAAAATGATCATTCAAAAAATTTTCTATTGAGATAACATATTTAGCAGTATTTTAGATTTATATTATTTGAACTGCTTGCTAATGTTATTTTCTCTTATTTTTGTGTTCTGTGTAAGTCTCTGCATTTTGAAAGTGCGGGGTAATGTATCAGAATCTGATTACTAACCCTTGCCTTTCATTTATGCAGATGGATCTACAAAACATGCCGATGACTGTCCAACTGGGACAAGGAGCCAGGATTCAGCTGGCGAATGCTATTATTGAAACTGGAAATGCTGGAGCTACCATCCAGTTTGGTAGCGTTGACTTCCCAGCGATTGCTGCAAGGAATGCTGCCATTCCTGTGAATGGTAGGAATGTTGAGAAGTCTGCCAGAAGACTCAATGCTGATGAAGCTGTCACCCGTCGTGTACATCTGCCAGCACAACGACCTGCTGCTGAAAATCCTCGTAGGAGGGTTTCTGTGTTTGAACGACTGTCACAATCAGAAGTCCCAGCCACCAAGAGAATTGTGAATGGTGGGAGAGTTTACGTGGTGACAGCAAACACCACCACTCTATCAACCAGGTTATCTGTGCCTGGAGAGTATAATGCTGAAGCCTCCCCATCTGGAGGTAGGCCTACAAGAAGGCAAAGAAGGAAGATGAATGCTGAACTTCGAGCTCAGCAACAACAACTCCCTGTTCACCCTTCCAATCTGTCGGCCCAAGAGCCTGAAGTCAATGTTCCCACCAGGAACAAATTTTCTGATCTAAAATGGGTCAAAAGAAATAGCTCTATTAGGGAGCTAAAAAAGTCTTTTTGGGAGCAACGGCCTGAAGCCCCAGCCCCTCCTAGGAGAAGTGAACCTGAGACCATGTCAGCTCGAGTGTATCGAGTCTTAAAGACTGTAAAGGAGAAGGGTTTGAAGAAAAAGAAGTTCCAACAGCCTTTAGTGATAGAGGCCAGAAGAACCCAGCCAAGAGAGCGTCTATCTGCTGTGGCGGAAAGAAGAGAAAGAAGACATGTCCCACGCGGTGAACATCGGGGTGTGACACCTGAACCATATGTTCAGGGATCCACCGCTGAAAGGTCCCGGTGGAAAGGAAAACAAGTCTGGAGGCCAAAGCCTCGAGGAAATGAAAAAGAAAGAAGAGAAAGGAGGATTGATCTGGGCGTGACATCCGGTGAGGCTTCCCGGAGATCCGCCCCCATCTACAAACAACATCAGAAGTGGGCCCCAAAAAGGACCCATAATGACACTGTTCCAGACGGTAGACACCTTGGAGAATCCTCCAGGAGATCCCGTCGCCCTCCATCCCCTCCAAAGGAAGAGACTAACTTTGACCGCAGTCCACTGATCGAAGAAGTCCCCGTGCCTAATCAGGAGCCGAAAATCCAATGGCGTCGCCGCTCGGAGATCCGAGTATTGGAGGAAAATATAGATGATCAAAATCTAGAGGAAGAAGAATTCCTTGAAGGGGAAGAAAACATTGAAGAAAATATTGATGAATTTATGGAGGAAAATTTAGAAGAAAATATTGATGAATTTCTGGAAGAAAACTTGGAAGAAGGATTGGAAGAAGTAAACAACGCCCTAGACATGGAAGTTTTCTATATGGTGACACATATAGACATTGATGATGGCGCCAATTATGATGATGATGAAGATGAAGAGCGTTGGCAACCGCCACCCAGGCAAGTATATCATCGTTGTCGTCGAGAAGGGTCCACCACTGGCAGAAGTCGTCATTCTCAAGAAGAAGAAGTTGAGGAAGTAGATGAAAACCCTTCTGAAACCGAGAACGTCACACTCGCTGAAATGCGACGACAAATGAGGCGACAAATGAGGGCCAAAGACAGAGAAATTTCTCAGTTAAATGAGAAGATGACTGAGATGATGGCTCAAATGGGGGCGATGATGCAGATGATGCAAAGAAATACTGCTATTGGTGCCATGCCTAATCCTCCTGCTGACCCTCCGAACTTCCAAGCACCACAAGGTTCAGGAGTACAGGGAGCCCCTGAAGGTGGTCGCGAAGCCCATAATATTGTTCGTCAGCCCACCCCACAAAATATTGCAAGTACTTCCGAACCAGTAACTGCTGCACAGTTAGAAGGAATTATCACCGAGAAGATCAGGGCTATTATAGCAGTTGATCAGGCAGAAAAGTTGGTGGGCAAGGGTCGTCCTTACCCTGCTGAATACGACCAAGTACCATACCCGAAAGGGTATTCGGTCCCAAAGTTCAACACTTTCAACGGTAATAACAACCCCAGGCAGCACCTGGCACAGTTTAAAGCCACCTGTGGGAACACAGGAGGAAATGACGCCCTACTCTTCCGACAATTCGTCAGCAGTTTGACAGCAACTGCTTTCGAATGGTATGCTGAACTACCGAATGATTCTGTGAAAACCTTCGCGGAATTAGAAAATATGTTCGTGAAGAGATTCGCTAGTGCAACTGAGAAGATCACGATTGCTGACCTCGCTCTGGATAAGAGAAAAAGAGAAGAATCAGTGACTAAATACATCACTCGCTGGCGAAATTTAAGCATGAAATGTGAGCAGCAGCTTGAGGAAGAACATGCAGTACAGTTGTTAATGGGCAACATTGATGATAAGATGCAACCCTTGCTGTGCATGGCTACGATAAATACATTTCAAGACTTGCTCGATAGAGTGGCTAAGTTTGAAAAGCTGAATTTGTCCAGGTCAGAAAATCACTCTGATAAGCCCAAGAAGGCTAAGGCCCCAGGTGCTTGAAGGGGTGATGCTGATTCTACATTCTTCTCTAGAGCTGATAGAGAAAAACAAGTGATTTACAACGTAGACAAGGGCAAACAGCCGATGCAATATCAAGAAAAGCCCAAACAGACCTACAACCCCAACCCCCAGCCAAAGTTGATACTAGGGGGAAATGATAAGCCACGGACTTATCAAGCTGGAGGCCAGAGACAAGCAATAGGAACTGGTGACAGAATGTTCCAATCCCTCAAAGATAAAATGAATAAAGAATATTCATTCAAGAGGGAGAGTGTCGCCAAATTATTTCGACAAGTGTTGAAATCTGGTTTAGAACTGCCTGAATGCAAGAGACCCGAAGAGTCGAAGCACACTAGTGACCCAAATTATTGCCCATACCATCGGGTACTCAGCCATCCTATTGAAGATTGTTATATCTTCAAGGATTGGCTTGAAAGAAAATATCAGAAGGGAGAGATCACATTGTCCGACAATGTATTGTCTCACCCTAAAAAGGAATCAGCTCGGGTAGTCACGTCCTCTTCCGTACCCCTGGTTGAAGAAAGAAGAAAAGAAAAGAAGCCAATTAAAGAAGAACAGTGGGAGACTGCGATCTCCAAGAAGACTGTAAAAATGTGGAAGCAGCTTGAAGGAGTTTCAGGTGTAAAGTGGAAGTCTCCTATTGAGCCAATGATAGATTTGAAGGCACTGCCGGAGGTACGACCTTCAACTTCAAAACAGTTTTCCAATCAAGTTAGTACTTCAAAGTCTGGAAAGGTGAAATCCTCCAAGAGGAAGACCAAATTGAAGAAGCCCAAGGAGAAAAAGACTGCAACTCAGAGGGTTATTGACAGTTTGGATGAGTACTACCAGACTGTGAGACGACCTATCAAGCTTGCTGACTTCATGACAGAGCTCAAAATAGATGAAGCTGAAGAAGGAGATGAAGATTGTCTTCCAAAAGAAGTATGTCGGGTCATCTCAGTGGCGCCTAGTATCCCGATAAAAGAGGAATACACAGAAGTACCCTCTGAATCCTGTATGATGGTTTTGCCAATGGATTACAGTTCAGAGGAGGATTTGTATTTTCCAGAGGAAGACGAATCAGACCCTAGCATAGCATCTCGGATGGGACATGTAAACCTGGGTGGTGATTCTGAATCAACAGATGAGTCCCTAGATGCAACAATGGCTGATTCTGAAGAAAATGCTCAGTTAAATGACTCTGAACCGGAGGAGATTGCTCAAGTGCAGTTAAGAAGCGGCAAGATACTACCGCCTCCACCGAAGAAAGGGGTCTCCAACAAAGACAAGGAGAAAGAGATAATTATCAACGATGACATTATCCCTGAAGATCCTAAAAAAAAGAAGAATTCAGCCAATGTGATAGATTATAATATCTTATCCCATTTGAGAAAAATACCAGCACAACTCAGCATATACGATGCTTTAGTGATGTCTAAAGACCTTCGGGAGACTCTGATTCAGGCTCTCAAAGATCCCGAAAGATATGAGGCGTATTTTGCTGAACGTAGTTTGACTGAGGTTCTGCAAGCTCGAAATGAGCCATTCATTACTTTCTCCGAAGAGGACATGATGCTTGGGACTGCAGACCATAACCGTCCTCTGTATGTTACTGTAGAGAGCGATAAGTTGATTATCAGTCGAATCCTAATCGATCCTGGATCCTCCGTCAATCTGATAAGCTTAAAAGCACTGAGATCCCTCTGCCTTGATGTGGAACACCTCGGACCAGATAAGTTGATGGTGCATGGTTTCAATGATAAAGGGCAGAAAACACTTGGATCATTTATGCTCCCTCTTGTATTTGGAGAGCTCCATACAGAAGCTAAATTCCATGCGATTGACGCGGATACTTCATTCAAGGCGCTACTAGGTCGTCCCTGGTTGCAAGAATATGGCATTGTCCCGTCAACATTACATCAGTGTATGAAATATCTCAAAGACGGAGAAGAATTCAGGATCTCTGGTGACATTCAGCCCTTCACAGTTCATGAAGCAACAGTCTATGAAGATGCACGGTATTTCATGCCAAAGAAACAAAAGTCTTCGAGCTCCCTCGAAGCTAGAGCATCAAATTCAAAGGCTGCAAAGCGATCTGAACGAGAAGGTGAGAAAAAGCAGGTCGGGAGAAAGAAGGCAGTGCCGACTCTTCCCAAAGCGCCGACCATTCTAAAGGAAAAGAAGCATGTACCTCATCTGGGAAGTGACACAGATGAAGATGATGTTACTCCTGCTAAATCTCGGAAAGTGTGCCAGTCAACGGATGAATGGAGCAGGCAGGTCGAATTTTCAAATGATGATTATGACTACGACTCCATTTATATGAACACGGTGCAGAATGTGTTCTCTAGAAGAATTGACAGCCTATCAATTTCAGATAGTGTACTCGTAGTCACGCGTGTTCCTTTACAACATTTTAAAGAAATTATTCCGCGCGAGGTGCATAAAGTTGAAGAACTCGCCACCCTCTATCTGCCTCCCCGTAAAAATGGGACTATTCCAAAGAATGTGTTATATTCTACGGGAGTTCGTGAAGAGGAGAATCATGATTGGGATTGCTTGATCCTCAAGTCTGAAGAGTTATTTCCTACGAGGCTACCTAGGTTCAATACCAAAAATATTCAGAGAATGCTACGAAAGCAAGTGAATATTCCTACTACCAAGAGACAACTTCGTACAAGTTTGGGCCTCTGGTATGGAAGGAGTCCGCGTCCGTTACAGCAGAAGGATACAGACGCATATAAAGGTATTGGATTCATCAAAAGAAAATTCCTCCGGAAAGAGATTTGTCGTGCCATCACATGCATGGAAATTGAATCCGAAGATGGTGATGCTGAAGAGACATACGAGGCTGAGGATTGTGATGAGCAGCCCTTAGAAGCCAAGCCTGCACCAGAAGAGCTTGAAGATGGTGGACAGGCAGCCACTATGGATGAACTAAAAGAAGTCAACTTGGGGACTGAGGAGGATCCTCGCCCAACCTTCATTAGTTCTCTCCTACCCGAAGAACAAATAGAAGAAATAAAAGAGCTCCTCTGTGAATTCAGGGACTGCTTTGCCTGGACATATGCTGAGATGCCTGGCTTATCCCCTGATATAGCAGTTCACAGATTAGCAATCAAACTGGATGTAGCACCCATCAAGCAAGCTCCAAGGAGAATGAGACTGGAGATTGAAGAACAGGTGATTGCAGAGACGAAGAAGCTCATTGATGCAGGCTTCATCCGAGAAGAAAAGTATGTTGATTGGATCGCAAATATCGTCCCAGAGAAGAAGAAGAACGGGAAAATTCGTGTCTGTATTGACTTTAGGGACCTCAACAAGGCGTGCCCAAAAGATGATTTTCCACTTCCTGTATCTGAACTCCTGGTGGACAATACGTCCAACTACGACATGTTCTCCTTCATGGATGGATCGTCAGGATACAATCAAATCAAAATGGCGCCCGAAGATGAAAAGCATACGTCGTTCAGAACGCCCATTGGAATTTTCTGCTACACAGTCATGCCATTCGGCCTGAAGAACGCTGGTGCCACCTACCAGCGGGCGATGACTCACATATTTGATGATTTGATACATCAGAAGGTCGAGTGCTATGTAGATGACCTTGTTGTCAAAAGTCTTGGCCGAAATGATCATTTAAAAGATCTCAGAATTGTATTTGAGAGAATCAGAAAGTTTGATCTGAAGATGAATCCTCTCAAATGTGCTTTTGGAGTCTCCTCCGGAAAATTCTTGGGGTATGTTGTTCGTCATCGAGGCATAGAGATCGACCCCAACAAAATTAAGGCAATAACGGAGATGCCACCACCAAGGAACCTTCGACAGCTTCGCTCGTTGCAAGGATAACTAGCTTTCATTCGGAGATTTATATCAAATATATCGGGTAGGTGCCAGCCATTTTCAAAGCTAATGAAGAAAGATGTCCGTTTCAAATGGGACACAGAATGCCATGAAGCATTTGATAGTATCAAGAAATACCTGTTGAATTCGCCCATTCTCGCAGCGCCAATTCCGGGGAAGCCTCTTATATTGTATACAGCTGCACTAGAAGAGTCCCTCGGAGCACTATTGGCCCAGAATAATGAAGAAGGCAAAGAAAATGCGCTCTACTACATCAGTCGAAGGTTGATTGGAGCAGAAAGCCGTTATTCCCCAATCGAAAAGCATTGCCTGGCACTGATTTTTGCAGTTCAGAAACTCCGCCACTATATGCTATCCCATAAAATCACACTGATATCAAAGATCGATCCGCTGAAGTTCTTGATGACAAGACCAGCGTTGACAGGTCGTCTAGCCAGGTGGGCAATATTGTTATTGCAGTTTGAAATCATATACATGCCACAGAAGGCAGTGAAAGGACAAGCTTTGGCAGATTTTCTTGCTGCACACCCAATCCCGGCCGATTCTCCACTAAATGATGATTTGCCCGATGAGCAGATAATGCAGGTCGAGGAGAATGAAAGGTTACCATTCTGGGAGATGTACTTTGATGGGGCATCATCTATCAGACCTGTCCGACCTCCAAATATTGCAAGAGCCTGAGCCGGCATTGGTCTCATTTTCGTATCACCTGAGGGAGGCATAATGAGGTTTTCATTCAGTTTGACTGAACCTCGGACCAACAACGAAGCCGAGTACGAAGCTCTATTAGTAGGATTGGAAATTGCGATCGATGTCAGAATCCAACATCTCCAAATCTTTGGTGATTCTCAACTTGTGATAAATCAGGTCCTTGGTATTTACAAAGTTGGCAAAGTTGAATTGGCCCATTACCATCGGCGAGCCCTCGAGCTTCTGAAGCAAATACCAAATGTTGAAATGGCTCGAGTTCCTCGAGGACAGAATGCTAAAGCAGATTGTCTGGCCAAATTAGCCAAAGAAATGGCGAACATTAATGAGGAGAGGCCTATATTCATTGGAGTTTACACTCGTAGGGTCTTGGAGCCCGCTCTATTACAATTCCCAAGGGCAGAAGAAATTCCAGATTCAAGTCAGCAGGATGAAACTCCAGTTGACCCTCAACCTCTCCATCAGATTGTTATGGAGAATTATCCAGAAGAATATCGCGTGGCCAAGAGACATAAAGCTAGTCAAGCTTCAGAATCGTGGTGGCATTGTTTAGATATTGAAGTCGAAAATGATTGGAGACAGCCATTCATTGACTACTTCAAAGAAAACAAACTCCCGACAGAAAAGTCTATGGCCGCATAAATTAGAAAAAGGGCATTGCGATACGCATTTGTCAATGATACGCTATACAGGCGAGCTTTTGATCAAATGTGGCTAAGGTGCCTAGGGACTAAGGAAGCTGATAAAGTGGTATCAGAAGTCCACGAAGGGCTTTATGGAGCACATCAGTCAGGTCCTAAAATGGCCGCTAAAATCAAGAGAATGGGTTACTATTGGCCGACCATGGTCAAAGATTGTATTGACCACGCTAAGAGGTGCCACGAATGTCAAATCCACGGTGATGTTATACATCAACCGCCAAATCCTCTGCATCCAACAATAGCATCTTGGCCATTTGAATGCTGGGGCAAAGACATTATTGGGCCAATAGATCCGCCGTCATCAGCGGGACACCGCTTTATTCTAGCTGCGACAGACTACTTTTCCAAGTGGGCAGAAGCGGCTCCATTTAGAGAGGTCACATCAGAGCATGTGATCAATTTCTTTACCCACAATGTCGTCTACAGATTTGGTGTGCCACGCCGCATAATCTCAGACAATGGTACTGCATTTAAGAGTACAAAAATTTACAAGTTCGTTGATCGGCACAAAATCGATTGACGATATTCATCCATATACAATCCAAGGGCAAATGGATTGGCGGAAGCCTTCAACAAGACGCTGGTGAAATTGTTGAAGAAGATCCTTACCAAGAATAAAAGAGAATGGCATACGAAGATGGCAGAGGCACTATGGGCATACCGTACAACCTACAAAACTCCAACCAAAGCCACTCCGTATTCTCTAGTGTTCGGTGTTGAAGCCGTATTACCGTTGGAGATTGAACTACCGTCACTCCGGGTAGCAATCCAAAATGATCTTACTCAAGAGCAAAATGCCCGTCTCAGGATGGAAGAGCTCGATGCACTTGATGAACTAAGGTTACAAGCTCAACAAAACCTGGAAATCTACCGGGCAAGAATGACAAAATCTTTTGATCGAATGGTGCGTCCTCGATCATTTCAAGAAGGGGAATTGGTCCTGGTGCTGAGAAGACCAATCATCCCACATCGAAAAATTGGTGGCAAATTCGTATCCAATTGGGAAGTTCCCTTCGTCATCGAGAAAGTGTACCAAGGAGGAGCATATCAGTTGATCGATCTGAACGGTCAGAGGCCTATGCCGCCAATCAACGGTCGACATTTAAAGAAATATCACGCATGAAAAATTTCATATCTAATGTATTTTGTGATAATCAAAGTTTTATATGCATATTTATTAATGCATGTTTGCTTACATTTTGAAATTCGCTTGTATAGCAAGAACGCATTTCAAAATTCTCCATCAAACTGGGGGCTTTTTAAATATTTATTCGGGTCGACATCGCGCTGCGTGCCGAGATCCCCAAATAAATATTTAAAATCTCAAAGATACAAAGCCTATCCGAAATGTCCCTACGAGACAGGGGGCATTTTAAATATTCATTTAGGTCGACATCGTGCTATACGCCGAGATCCCCAAATGAATATTTAAAATCTTATATTCCAAATCTATTCCATTCTGAAATGTCCCTGCGAGACAGGGGGCATTTTAAATATTTATTCGGGTCGACATCGCGCTGCATGCCGAGATCCCCGAATAAATATTTAAAATTATCAATCCAAATGTTCTTTTGTGCTAAAGAATACAAATATTTGTTTTCCAAAGTATATGCAGGTGGTCTTTCAAGAGTTAGAGACAACACCATCTACAACAAACCAAGACTCAAAAGTCAAGAAAGAGACTTTTGTGGCTACACACTCCTACAAAATTGAGCTGAAGAAGCTTGAAGCCTTCCAACATCCTGAAGCTTAAGGTTCGAATGGGTGTAAGAGGTCGGATCCAACACGCCCAAATATGGCCGGATCGTTGGCAGCTCCATCTACTCAACAAGCCATAAGAAAGGCCGTAGTAGCGGAACCCCCACTTCGTCAACCCGTCAGTAGGGACTGTAGGAAGTACGAAGGCAAATTCGACTCGACCAGTTCAAGTGATCGTAGTCTACGAAATTCTCCTAAATGACTGGAGAATCAAAGTTCCAGTGGAAGGATGAGTCTCGAATGACTACCAAATGTTCGTAGGCTCCAAAATCTTCAACCACAAAGGATGACTCCAAATCCACCAACTTCAGTAAAATTAGCATTGGGGAGCGCAATTCCCATAGCTCGAGTCTGAAGCCTGAATGGGTGTAAGAGGTCGGATCCAACAAGCCCAAATATGGCCGGATCGCTGGCAGCTCCATCTACTCAACAAGCCATAAGAAAGGCCGCAGTAGAGGAACCCCCATTTCAGCAACCAGAGGACAAAGAGCTATCAAACTCTAGCTCTTCCGATCTGACGAACTCGAGTGATTCAGATTAAAGTCTTCTCAAGTGGTTAAGGATCAAGATACTACCTACATTCGGTATTATCATTTGAATCCAGAACCTGCAAATCCTTCAACAAATCCGTAAAGCACAAAGCGAGGATCGAATGAATTTTTCTTCAACAAGTCCGTCAAAGCACAAAGCAAAGGACCGAAGAAAACTATCCCAAAGTTCACACAAAGCTCAAGGCTGAACTTAGTGGATTCTGTCATCAACAAGTCCATTATGCACAAAGCTCTGGACCGATGACTTTTCGCCATCGACCTAAAACAAACCTAAGGGTTTAGGTCATCAGCATCTACTCCTTCATCAAGCTCGCCAAAGCTAGAAGCATAGGGCCGAAGGTAAAAAAAAAAAATCATCTGACAAGTCAGTAAAGACAAATCAGGCAATTCTACATCAATGTCCGCAGCACAAAGCACAGGGCAAAAGAAATCAGTATCTCAATCATCTATTGATATATCCAAGAGATCTATAGAGAAAGAACGTTTTAGTGTGACATCCAAATAAATTTTTGGAGATCCACTAAACAAAGATCTTAGTGTGACATCCAAGCAGAATTTTAGAGATCCACTAAATAAAGCCCTTGTGTGACATCTAGAACAAATATCTAGAGATCCACAAAGTCAAACAGCTTACAACAAACGTGATTCGCTCTAGACGCGTACCACATTTGTTGGGGGGCATTTCTTAACCTCTGCTAAATTCCAAAAAATGAATCAAAGTAATACCTGTTAGAATCATGAATGCCGGCAGAAATCCCGTCGAGGCCCTTCTGATCCCGCAAATCCCGCAGAAATCCCGTAGCAGTCTGCGAACGGCGCCGAATCCATCGCTTCTCCGAGAATCCTGCGACGAGTTCTCGATCGCTGCCCCATTCGCGGCTATAAAACGAAGCCTCTCCCGATCTTCTCCTGCTCAACACACGACTCTCCTCCCCTAGCTCTCTCGCTCTCTGCTTCTATCCTGATACCTCCCCTCTGTCCGACCTAAGCCCCCATCCAATCTCCCAAGGTCGGAATCCCACCTCAGCCCCGATCCACCGCCTGTTAGCTCAAACCGACCTGCCTCCCTCTGCTGAAATCCAAAGCCGACCTCCTCCACCTCTAAGCCGACCGGAAGCTCACGATCGAACCCCGTCTTCCTCTCCCACTGACGAGCTCAAGCCGATCCCGCGCACTCCATGATCTCCTTCTCTGATCATCACGCCGACTTCCCTAGCCTCCTCATTCGCCTTCTTTGCTCCTCCCGTAAACCCCTGTGCCGTGCCTAATCTCTGACCGAGAGAGAGAGAGAGAGAGAGAGAGAGAGAGAGAGAGAGAGAGAGAGAGACCTACCCGAGCCCTTCTCCGATCCCTTCGTGGCTGTTCGGCTCGGCTCCATCGACGACTTCCCTTTCCTGTTGGAAAGGAAGTTACGACATTTTGATCGGAAGCAACCACAGGAGCTCGCTTGGTCGTGAAGGTAACTTTCTCCCTTTCACGAGCTTCTCTCGGCCAAATCCTGTAAATAAAAAAAAAGAATTTTTTTTTTTAATTATAATAATTACTAATTATTTTTAATTATTATTTAATTATAGACATAATTAATTAATTAATTATAATTAATTAATAATTAGTTATAAATTATTAAATTATAATTATCTGTAATTAATTATAATTAATCTTAATTAATTATAATTAGTCATTATTTAATTATAATTATAATTAATTTACTAATTATAATTAGTTAATAATTAATAATTAATTATAGATTATAATTAATTAATAATTAGCTATAATTAATATTAATTATAATTAATGAAACTATGCAAATGGGAAAGGCCGCGGTGTCCTCGTCAGAGGGCACCTACTATACACGCCTTTATTGCGCGTGGTGGGAAAGGCCCAGTTTTCTCGTAGTTTTCCCCTAAAACGGGGGAGACGCCGGGAGGTGCCGAAATTTCGGGTGAAATCGTACCTGGACTTGATTGAACTCAAAGAAACAATGGTGGACTTGTGGACTTGATTCAATATACTTAAATAAACTTGAATCCAAATTAAAAAAAAAAATGTGCAAATGAGATTGAACTTGAGCTTGTGCATTCGGATTTGAACTAAACAAGACTACAAGAACTTGGACATACAAGATTGACTACAAAGAACAAAGCATTGGGACTCAAATATGAACTCAAATGACACTGAACTTGATTGAACTCGGACTTGAACTCAACAAGACTACGAGGACTTAAATGTGAACTCAAACTCAGATTTGAACAGAATATTTTGAACCAAAGTAATTTGAACATTCAATTGAACTCAAAGGACTGCAAGGGACATAGCACTTTGAACTCAAAATTGGATTTGGTTCGCACAACAAATATGATTCAAACATTAAACTCAAGCAAGGATTTGAGTTAGACTTCAGAAGAATCCAAACACCAGGACTGATTCGGATCAAGCATAGTGGACATGAACCCAAATCTGAACCGTAACTAGATAATCAAGTTTAAATGGATGTATAATTATCTTAACATCACTCATCAAATTTGATTATGCTAGTGGAGATCAATGAATGGAGGAAGGACATTCGTCAACATCCCAAATATAAATAAATTATTTGCTCACTCATAAGCAACAATACAAGCTCAATGATATCACAAGGGCCATTGTCTTCATTCAACAACTCTTCAATGGCAGTCAGATACATCGCCTTCTTACAAATGGAGATGTATAACACACAAAAAAATGATGCTCCTTACAAGATTGCCTGTTGATTGAGAAGGCAATACGGGAGACCAACAATCAAAGATCCGTCCTTACAGACAAGTGCAATCTCAGCAAATCCCACTGAGATTGGTGAAAGGTGAATGTGATGCAAGAAACGAGGGGTCTCCTATGAACATTCCTAGGAGCTCGTAGCAAACACAACGGATCTCTACAGACAAATACGAGCCGCTTGTGGATAACAACAGGGATATATCGTAGGTACAACGAACCATTGTGGGCACAAGGGCGCAGTGTCACCTACAACAACGGTGATTAAGATCTACAAGGCACGTCGGGTACAAAAGATAGCTCGATGTACGAAAAAGAACACCTCTTGCAGAATGGAAGAGATGTTTGAACATATCCGAGCTAAACTTCTCGGTGTTCCAAAATCCCTAAATTCAAGAGGAAAATAGTTCTGGTATCCACAAATATCAGAAATAACAAGTCCACTACACTGACGATCTCAAAGGGAGTTCTGTTCAAAGCAACGAACTTCGAAGTCCAAAAAGGAATCCACCCCCGGTGATTGAGAAAGGGGGAGTCAACATCAAAATCCACCGCCACCGGATCCGCAACTTTTACGCAAGCGGACAGAAGGCGACTATGAATACTTTCAAAGTACCCCTGCACGTGCACTATAAATTGTACACACATAGGTACACTAAAAGGGGTAAAAACAATTATAAAAACCGCATGGGCCCCGGCGAGCGTGTTATTGGTATACACGTGATGTCTAGGGATGCTGCGCGGGTTATTAAATTTAAACCCGATCCTCCTTAGCAGGTAAAAGGAGTCGACAGGGTTTAATTACAAAACGCTCCCAATCACCCGCATGGGCCCCGGCGAGCGTGTTATTGGTACACACGTAACGTCTAGAGATGCTGCGCGGGTTGACAAGTGAATTCAGATTCGAAACCGATCCTTCTATACGGGTAAATAGAAGTTGACAGGGTTTGAACCAACAAACAAATATGTGGGCGTGGCGACCAGAATATTTGTTTCAATACATTCATATTAGGCCTTTAAAGCCTAAAATTAAAAGAATTCATTAATAAAGGCTCAAAGCCTACAAAACCCGATCCTCTGTCGACAGCCCGACAGAGTTGACAAGGTTCAATCCATAAAAAGAAATGACCCCCAAACACCCCGATGATGGCCGTGTTGAATGCAGATCTCAACCGGAGGGGTTCCCAAATAATATCCAAATGCCTATCAAAATACAAAAATCCAAAATGCCAAAATTCAAAAATATTTAAAATTGAAATAAATCCATCAACGCAGTTAAAGCAAAATCCATCCACCCTCCGCAAAAGTCTGTCGGGGTGGACAAATTCAAATAAACTTTAGCTCACAAAGAGCCAAATGCCTAGTCGAAAATATCACTAGGATCCATTCTCAAACAATCTTTTACCAGTAAGGACGTGGTACGTGTCCTCTAACCGACAGTTTCGCCGCCAAATGGCACTGCAGGTAAACGGTTATGACCCGGGGCCCTCTGAACCGAGTGGTTTTGCCGCCAAATGGCACCACAAATACCGGTTATGGCCAGAGCCAATACGCTCCTTAATGGCGTTAAATCCTTGAGATATGAATCAATAGGATATGATCGATAGGGCACAAAGCCCTCTGTTAGCTAAGGTGGATTCAAATTTGTCCCCTTAGACAAACATCCAACCCCGGTCTACAAGGTCCCCTTGGACGAAGCAACCCATGGCTGCCGACAAGGATCCTTCTGTCAGGTTGGGTCGACTACCTCCTCTGACTAAGTAGACCAGGGACCACGATGGCCCGGGACGACGGAACCATGGGATCTTGATCGGGCCCATCATCCATTCCCCCACCATCCGCTTTAAGTGTTAGGTGGTGAAATTTCACATTTTAAATATCAAACATCCAAACTTTCCAAATTCCCAAATCCAACCCAATTTCCAATTTCCAAATTCAATCCATGCTGCTACTATATGCCAGATATACGTATCTCTATACGTATCTGATCGACGACTAGCCTTAATCGAAAGTTCTCTCTCGTTATCGGGAGGGGTAATTAACTATAGGGGCTTGCGCCTATAGGAAACCAGAACTCAGATCATAAAGTCCTCGCAAAATGAGGGCGAAATCTCTGGGTAGTGTCTTATCTACAAACCCATCTGCCTTCCAAAATTTACCCCGGAACTTAGTTCGTTAAAACTCCCTCGCGGAATAAGAAAAGCGGGCGGAGGCCGGGGCCGAATTTTCGGAGCCCACAGTCACCTCACCTGTATTTTGACTGTGCTTTTTGACTGTACTTTTACTGCACTTTAGGCTTGCTTGGACTGCACTTTGACTGTGCTTTACCTACACTTTACCTGCGTTTTACCTATGCTTTTGACGCTCTTTAACTTAAAATAATATTTTATTAGTATAAGGAAGTATCTCTAATTTGCCGTGAAGTTGTATAAGGAAGCTCGGCTGATAGGAGCAGAGATTCGGCCAAACAACAGAACTCGACATCCAGGGAAGTTGCTGACTGAAGAGAAGACCGGAGTGATTGCAGGAAGGAACTAGAGGAAAAGCTGTCACTCCAAGAGGAAGGAATCTAGATGAAAAGCTATCACTCCACTACACTTCATTCACTAAAATGAGGAAGAAGGCGGTGGTGGGCCTCGGCTATTTGAGTGGAGGTCAACTGCTGCTATTTCTCGTGAAGTCCAAGATCAACAAGAGAAGAGAACCGGACTACAGTAAGAATCAGTAAGGCTTGGACGGGTGGAGAATTGCTGTTGGCTTTGGCTGTTTAAGATTGTGGACGGATGCTTGTGATGTTAGAGGTGGTGACGTGAAGCTAAGGCCGGCAGGAATCCAGGACAGGCTGCAATTGTGTGGGAGATGAGCTGAGAGTGCTCTGTAGAGGGTTTGTTTGAAGGCTGCTATGAAAAAGAACTATAGGTAGGTTTTTACTAAGACGGGAAGAGCGAAGGGATTTCGGCTTGAAGTGCTGAACTTGTGGAGGTCGATTTTTGTTTAAATTTCAAAGTCTCCAGAGCACCAGGGGGACATAATAACAAAAGAAGTATTATATTTTTCATGCATTCAATGAATTTGATGTTGTTTTCTATATTTAAGAATCTAGTTTTGTTAAAAATTTATCAAGTCAATGCCTACATTGGTGATATTTCACCAACGCATTAACTCCAAAGGATAGGAATTCATTAATTGGTCAAAAATCAACTTGGTATGCCATTTTTTCTAAATTTATGTGTATTTAGCCTCGATACTCGTGCACTTCACCTCATTTCATATGTCCATTTCACGATAATTTTTTTTGAAATAAATTTGTAGTGCATTTAGGATATTATCGATGTTCCGATCGAAACGACACATTCCGTTTCACAATTGGACGTCGTTTGACCAGCATCGAGACTAAATTTTCTCGAAATGCATATAGTCGCTTTGGAGCCGCCTTGATTTGCATGCACAACCTTAATTGAAAAAATTGGTAGTGTATTTAGAGTATTGACGGCATTTCGGACACAACGACGAAGTCCGTTTGTCAATTGGACATCATTTGCATAGCCCCGAGCAATCTTTTCCTTCAAATTTGTGCTTTGCCTCGGAATACGTGTCGACCTCCATGCATGTTTTAATTTGAACAAATTAGCTATCATCCGTACGTATTTAGGATGTTCGAAATTCCATGGAAAAGCTTGTTTTATGCTCGAAATTTGTTTGGGCAGCGTTGAGGTCTATTCTCCTCGATGTGTGTTTGTCTCAAAATTCATTCCAACAATCTGGATGATTAAAATTGAACATAGAAAGTGTAGTTCTTGAGTCTTCATGATATTCCGGTCCCAATGGTGAAATCCGTTTCGTGAACATATATCATTTGGACAGCGTTGAGGCTAATTTTTGTCAAAATTCGTGTTGTTGCCTCGGGATTTATGCCACCAATCTGAATGACCTAATTTGAATATAGAAAGTCTAGTTTTGAGTATTCGTGATATTTCAGTCGCAATGGCAAATTCGTTTTACAAATGGACATCATTTGGATAGTGTCAAGGTTGATTTCCTCAAAATTTGTGTTGTTGGCTCGGGATCCGTGTCACCAATCCAAATGATTTAAATTGAACATAAAAAGTGTAGTTCTTGAGTATTTGTGATATTTTGATCACAATGGTGAAATCTGTTTTGCGAACGGACAACATTGATGCTCATTTTCTTTGAAATTTGTGTTGTTGCCTCAGGATCCGTGCCACCAATCTGAATGCTTCAAATTGAATAAACAAAATATAGTTTTTAGATGTTAACATTGTTCTTGATGCAACGACGAAGTCTATTCATAGATCCGACGTTATTTGATCAGTGTAGTGCTTTAATTTTGAGTGTCGTCATCCATTTTTATCGATCTCATCTGATTCGATTGTGAGGGGTCTCGACCTAACAGAATTCAATGTTATGATCACAATGCAACTGTCCGTTTGGCAGTTGGAGGTCATTTGACCCTTTAACTGGTGCATCGCGTCAACCCGCGTGCTGCTTGATTTGTCATTCTTGTATTTTTTGCGCGTAATTTGAGTGGTAGTGGTCAACACCTTCGTAACTTTTTAACTTCAACAAACTTTTCCATTTGGCAATATATAGCCAACTTAGTTGCTTAAACTTTGATATTTTTTCAAAGAAAAGAAATTATCATAACACACCAATAACTTTACACTTCTCCCATTCTTAGAAACTCTTTGATAGCATTACAAAATTTTCATTATTTGTATGCTTCTTGGTTTTCTACATATGTCCAAAAACATAGAAAATATCAAAAAAAAAAAAACAATGAAAAATCTCTAGGGTAAGCCTAAAGGTTTTAATGAAATTTGGTTAATCAATGTGCCACGTATTTGTTAGATTAAAAAAAAAAAAAAAGAACAATATAGATACAATAAGTTCAAAATTAGCTAGGTTGTGCTAAAGATATTTATTCTCGTAGTCCTCTTGATTTCTTGGGAGATACCTAAGAATCATGAAACTAATATATACCAAACATCACATCACATGGGCTAAATTAATCAAGTCATATAACTACAACAGCAACAACAACATCAAGCCTTTATCCCACTACGTGGGGTCGGCTACATGAATCCTTTTTCTCCATTGTGTCCTATTAAAAGTCAAATTCTCGTTTAAATCTAATAAAGAAAGGTCATTCCTAATATTTTCTAACAATGTCTTTTTAGGTCTACCCCTACATTTCTTAACATAAGTCAAATCTAATACCTCTACTCTCCTAACTGGGACATCGGAAGGCCGCCGTTTTATGTGACCAAACCATCTAAGGCGACTCTCTCTAATCTTATCTTCTACTATAGCTACTCCAACCTTTTGACGTATATGCTCATTTCGTATCCTATCTCTAAGGAAAAAAACACTCATCCACCTGAGCATCCTCATCTCTGCCACACATAACTTAGTATTATGCTTCTCTTTTAATGGCCAACATTCGGCACCATAAAGCATTACAGGCCTCACTACCATCTTATAGAATTTTCCCTTAAGTTTGAGAGGTACATTTCTATCACATAACAAGCCTGATGCATTCCTCCACTTCAACCATCCAACTTGAATTCTACTATTAATATCCCCATCTATTTCACCATTACTCTGAACAATTGATCCAAGATATCTAAAATGTGTACTCTTATTAATGACTTGATCGCCCAAAGTCACAATCCCCTCACTAGGTTTATTACTACTAAAATTACACTCCATGTATTCTGTTTTAGATCTACTCAAGCGAAAACCTTTAGACTCTAAGGTTGACCTCCAAATTACACTCCATATATTCTGTTTTAGATCTACTAAAATTACACTCCATAAAATGTGTACTCTTATGAGCCACTTTATATATTTCCCAATTATCAGAATTTTTAAAATTAAACCAATTTTTATAACAAAGCTTCTGATTTTTAATCTTTTCTTGCACATTTGGATTTCACCACCAACTACTTTTACTATTAGGAGCTTTTCCCTTTGATACTTCAAGAATATCTTTTGCAATATTCTTAATATCGCTAGCCACTTTTTTCCCACATAATATTAGCATCCTCATGCACAGATAAAATCTTAAGATCTAAAATTTTATTTCCAAAAATATTTTTGTTAATATTCTTTAAATGCCCTCATCTAATCCTAAAAAATAGTTTTACTTTATTTTTTATTTTATGCCCCTTTATCTTAAAGTCCAAAACTAATAATCGATGTTGGGTACATAAATTTTCACTCGGAATAACTTTACAATCTTTGCAATCTAAACGATTTAGTTTTCTAATAAGAAAATAGTCAATATGTGTTGTACTATATCCATTTTTATAAGTGATGAGATGCTCATTTCTTTTCTTAAATAAGGTATTAGCAATTAAAAAATCATAAGCTAAACAAAAATCTAATATGGTCTTGCCACTTTCATTCGTCGTTCCAAATCCATGGCCATCATGAATGCTTTTAAAATCATCTACCTCTCTACCAACATGTTCATTTAAATCTCCTCCAATAAAAACTTTTTCTTCAAGAGGTATCTTTTGTATTAATTCTTCTAAGTCATTCCAAAAATTTAATTTAGAACTCATATCCAAACCTACTTGAGGAGCATAAGCATTTATAATATTAACAATCTTATCATCAACAACAATCTTTAAAGCTATAACTCTATCTCCAATCTTATTAATTTTTATAACATTATCCTTTAAACTCTTATCTATAATAACACCTACACCATTTCTAGTACGACTCCTACCCGAATATCAAAGTTTAAATCCTAAACTATCATTTTCCTTAGCCTTCTCACCAACCTATTTAGTTTCCTGAATGCACAAAATATTTAACTTCCTATAAATCATAATATATATTAATTCCATTAATTTTCCTATAAGGGAACCTATATTCCAAGTTCCTATCCTAATTTTAGTTTCATGGACTAGCTTCTTTGCCCACATCCGTCCTTGATGTGGAAACCCTTGCCTATTTAACACTGCACCCGGGCGTCGGTGCAGCGGCACTTGCACACTTGTCACTGTATTCAGGCCATACAACGCGTCGCTTCCAGGGGACGCCCTAGCATTAACACAATTTCTTAAAGGATTCATGTCATTATTGTTCGACAAGTTTTACGCTGGCTGTCGACTACCTAACGCAACCCTCCACTTTTCTCATCCAGGACTTGGGACCTGGCAATGGCAGTGTTAAATTTAACAAGTCATATAACTATCATGACTAAATTTAACAAGTCTCCATCTACTGAATCAAATCACCTAAAGAGTAATTTGAAAAGGTACATCTTTATTTGACAAATGAACTTCACATTTATTAGTTATTATAGCCATTACAGAAAAAGTCCCAACTATCTCCTCAATAATTCAAGACATGAAGGCCATTTGCTCAACTAATAAAATCGTTGATGGAAGTCACCTAAGCATGCAAAAAACTACTTGCCATCTCATAGTGAAGTCATCAAGACTTCATCTGAGAAGCTTTATTCTCAAATAATCCATCCATCACTTGGAGCTTATCAAAAACTTTCTACGAAAATTTGATAGCTACAAACAACTGGGTGTATTTTGGTTACATCAAATAGTTATTAGATACTATTATATTATTGTATTTGTATGTAATTATTTTTGTAGCACTAAATCTTATTCTAGACTCAACCCTAAAAATCTAACCTAGGGTTATAGATTTCTACTTGGAAAGCAAGACGAAAATGTCATCCTTTCGCATTCGGGCTGATTCATGATGTGGACAAGCCAATGCAAGTCTTCTTTTGTACTATTAAGTCAACTAAGGCGAACACATACGCAAGTTTGAAATGTCATCCTTTCACATCCGGGCTGATTCATGACGTGGACAAGCCAATACAGGTCTTTTTTTCTAGTTTTAAGCCAATTAAGGCGAACACATACGCAAGTTTGCTTACAACCTAAGATCTCTTAATTGATAATAAAAGCTCTCAACGAATAGATCAAGATGAATTGTGTGTCGAAGCAATAGTCAACAGCTAAAGTCTAAAAAGGATTCAGATACTTCTTGATTATCACACGAGCCTGAAGATAAAGTTATGAAATTATAATTAAGCGGCTGAGATTGCTTCAGCTGAGATTGCTTGATTTAAAATTATATTATAAAAAAATAATTAATTTCAGCCATTCAAAATGAATTGAATTGCTCAAATCTTTAAGCTTTGATACGCACTTATCATGATAATTAAATAGAATTGGCTATACAATCTAAGCGCTACATGACAAGTGGAAGTTAGCTTCTGAATTTTCGTTCAAAAAAAAAAAAAACATCTGTGAAATCTACAAGAGCTCAAAATCCTCAATGAATATAATCACCTCAATAAAATACATTTTTGAAGAGTATCTATCCAACACTTTGATCCAAGTATTAATGATATATGTTGAAAAGAGAACTTATTCAATGAACCATATCATAATCATTCTGCAAATCCATGAAATAAAATTACACAATCCAACATACTAAACCTAAATCATAATCGATAAAACAAAATACAATGCATCCACAAGTAATAATCATATATTAACCAAGTAGCTTAATTTTCTTCTATTTGTATCACAAAGTGTAACAGGGTGTTGTTATGCAATGCACTTACATAGTGGGATAAAAACTTAATGTTGTTGATATTGTTATATCACAAAGTGAAGTGGCGATATTGCACGGCTAAACGGGTCTTCCACTAGCATAAGAAAACTACCGTAAGTTGCAGCTCATTCCATCCTAACAATGGATGGACTGGAGATTTTCACATAAGGAGAGCTATTGCTTGATTTGAAAAGCATAGATTCATCTTCAGGAGGCAAAGGAGTCAACACAAGCTGGGTATCATCAATATTTTTCTTCAAGTAAAACTTACTCTCAATTGCATCATAGTAGTCAGCTGTCCGAACCTCCTGAACTAAAGAGCATGGGCAACAACAAAGCCACTGAAAGCAGTCGGTTATATCAGGCTTATCACAGCAGAAATTGTTTGAAGGAAGGTTAAATCTCTTCCTCATCTTAATCCTCCAGAAACCAGCATACAACAAACCAAAGATACAAAGCACAAATCCTGTGATACCCAACGCTTCTCGAACTGCTTCGTTATCAATATTGACTGCTGCCAAGTTGAATATGAAGAAAGGAGCAAGGCAAAATAAAAGGAAAGTTGCAGTGTGAACATACATGTTGCCAAAACCGAGCCGATCCATATTCCATCCAAACACACAGCAGCTACAGAATAATGAGAGGTATGCTAAACAAACATAATCCCAGAAATCAAAGAGTCCCCCAATCCATTGCGGTGCGGTTTCGGCGACTCTACCGTCTTCTAACATTAAAGAGTTTCTCTTTTCAGGAGAGAAGGTAATCTGACTTGGTGACTCTTGATCAGTTTCTGTTGCATATTCTCTACTTAGAGGACTAAGAATGATGTATAAGCTTGCAATAGCTGCTGCACCGAATGCAATTGAAATGAGTATACCAACTCCAACAGCCGGTCGTTTCGATCTGGGGTAGCCTAAATTGATAGCACACAAAGCATACTGGGCAAAACAATTCAGATGGAGAAGGACAACCACAACAGAAATATGCATCCTCTCATTAGGCTTCTGCATTCCATTTTTGCAATATATTGTTCTTAGGATCGGAACATCCTTTGCTTTCCAGCGGAACAAAAGTGCAAGATGATAGAATCGCTTTGGATGTTGATAAAGACACATAAGAGTGAATAGAGCATTCAAGATTTGATTACTGACTTCAAACCATGTGTCTCGTTGGGATTTCTCTGGTAAAGCATCGTTCAGCATTCCAGTCATAACCAGAAAGAGGATAGCACCAGAAATAGCAACACAACTAAACCAAATAAAAAGAGCCATGTTCATAGGATCCTTTATCCAGGTCTTGCACATAACCCACAAACTATCCCAGTTTATTTTCCTAATGAAGGAAATATGAAAACGTTTGGAGGGACTAGAATTTTTTGAAGGAACTGAACCAGAATCTTTTTTTGTTTGATCCCAGAACCTCCAAGAATTTGAATAAGAAGAAAACCCATTGAACGAGCTGAACTTCAAAAACTTATTTCCTGGATGTTTACCATTTAAAACTTCTCGCTGCAAAGTAATATTGCAAAGAGTTATTTGATCCGTTGCGTTATAACCTTTTGGTGTCGTCGTTCCTTGTTCTGCTTGATTTTGTGTAATGGATTTCTCATTTCCAGCTGAATCCATTTTGTTAAGTAGCAACGTAGATCCTAAAAGACTATCCAAAATGTTTAGAATTCTATTTCAGTTCCATGTAAAATTAGAAAAATCTTTTTTCTTGATAGTTCCATTTTATTTTTCCTATACATGAGGCGGATTTCTCAGAATAGAATTTCTCACGAATGTTTTGGTATGCCGAAGATGAAGTACAATCCTTTTGGATACTATTATCAAGTATTTGTGATAATAGCTAGCATAGCTATCAAGCCAAAAATCAAACCTGCCGAATGAGGAATGCATAGTTAAATAAGGCAATCATAATTTCTGTGCTGAATATGAAGATCATTAGGCAAAAGCATAGGACATAAGCACTCAACCCCTGGCCTGATGCTACAATAGGCCCAAATGTTCAATTCGTAGAATTCAAAGGCATAACTCATGGATCCACCACAACAACAACATCAAGTCTTTATCCCACTGTGGGTTCAGCTACATGAAACCTTTTTATCCATTGTATCAAGTTAAAAGTTAAATTCTCATTTAAATCTATTAAAAAAAAGTCATTTCTAATATTTTATACCAAGTCTTTTTAGGTCTACATCTACCTTTCTTAACATAAGTCAAATCTAATACATCTACTTTCCTAACCGGATCATCGGAAAGCCTCCGTTTTATGTGACCAAACCATCTAAGGCAACTCTCTCTAATCTTATGTTCCACTAGAACTACTCCAATCTTTTCACGTATATGTTCATTTCGGATCCTGTCTCTAAGAGTAAACTAGAGCAAGTTCAAGATTTCAGACACACCAAAACAAGAATTTCAATGTATACAAGTTCATTTCAAGTTATACATAATAAAATAAAGATAACAATATATAGTATTAAATTGAGCTATAGCAAGAAACTACAAAAGATTTGTGCCAGGAAAAATGATAAACTAGAGCAATAGGAAAGAAGCATTAATCAGATAACCGCCAAATATGATAACATTACTATTTATACATGCTAGGTAATAAAGATTTTTCACCTATAAGTACATGTTTTTTCTTGAGATATACAGAATAGGAACTATATACAAGTTCAAGATTTTACGAATAATCCAAATTAGATTTTCTACACATATAGGTACAAGTTCATTTCACGCTATAGATAGCAGACGCTATAGCAACTTACTAAATTTAAAAAAATGAACTAATAAATAAATTAATAAAAAAATATTCATACAAAAATAAGGGAAAAACTGCAGATATTTTCAACATCTTCAAAGATTTTCTAAGTTGTATATCTTCACAACCTGTATCAAGATTAATAACGCAGATATTAGCAGATAATTTATTAGTTGGCTATTCATTGTCAAATTGAAGGAGATCAGACATAAAGGATACCTATTTATAATTGTGCCTTCGAGATTTTTTGATTTCCCCAATTTTATTCTGCCATACTTGTGTTCATAATTTACATGGAAAATCATATATATTTTCAATCGTAAACAATCATAAGAAAGCTAACATATACAAAATTATCACCATCATCATAGTCTTATAACAATTATTTGAGGTTTGTGTTATAAATCCTCATTTATCATTCATTTATATTGAGTATTATTAATTATATGAGATATTAAACATATTCTTCACAAATCATTTTGAACAACTTCAATCCTTGTAATCTTAAGTTTATTCATTTTCCTTCTTTTTTTTAATTTATTTTTTATTTATATAATTCATTTTCTGTGGGCTCCGAAAATTTGGCCCCGGCCTCTGCCCGACTAATACTTTTCTTTTCTTGGGAGAGGGAGTTTTAACGGAATAAATTCCGGGGTAAATTTTGGGAAGGCATATAGGTTTGTAGAAAAGACACTAACCAGAGATTTCGCCCTCATTTTGTGAGAACTTCATGATCTGAGTTCTGGTTTCCTATAGGTGCAAGCTCCCATAGTTAATTACACCTCCCGATCACGAGAGAGAACTTTCGATTAAGGCTAGTCGTCAATTAGATACGCAAAAAAACATGGTATCTGACATATAGTAGCAGCATAGATTTGGATTTAAAAATTTGAAGATCTGGGATGAGAAATTTGGGAAATTTTGATATTTAAAATTAGAAATTTCACCATCTTGTACTTAAAGCGGATGATGGGGGAATGGATGATGGACCCGATCAAGATTCCATGGTTTCGTCATCCCGAGCCATCGTGGTCCCTGGTCTACTTAGTCAGCGGAGGTAGTCGACCCAACCTGATAGAAGGATCATTGTCAGCAACCATGGGTTGCTTCATCCAAGGGTACCTTGTAGACCTAGGATGAATGTTTGTCTAACGGGACAAATTTAAATCCACCTTAGCTAACAAAGGGCTTTGTGCCTTATCGATCATATCTTATTGATTCATATCTCAAGGATTTGATGTCACAAAGGAACGTATTGGCTCTGACCATAACCGGTATTTCGTGGTGCCATTTGGCAGCAAAATCACTCGGTTCAGAGTGCCCCGGGTCATAACCGTTTATCCTGCGGTGCCATTTGGAGGCAAAATCGCCGGTTAGAGGACACATATCACGTCCTTAATGGCAGGAGATTATTTGATAATTGATCCTAATGATATTTTTTACTAGGCAATAATTTAATGTGAGCTAAAATAAATTATAATTTATCCACCCGATAAACTGTTGTGGATGGTGAATGAATTTTGCTTTAAGTTATTTGATGGATAGATTTCAATTTTTTTTTTAAATATTTGAAACTTTGGGATTTTTGGAGATTTTGAATTTTGGTGAGCATTTGGGTGAAATTTGAAAGTATTTGTGAACCCCTCTGGTTGAAATAAATATTCAACACGGCCATCATCGAGTGTTTGGGGTCATTTCTAATTATAAATTGAACCTTGTCGACCCGATCAAGCTTTGACTGAGGATCAAGGTGCCTTTATTAGTGAATTCTCTTGATTATAGGTCTTGAAGGCCTAATATGAATGTATTAAAACAAATATATCGGTTACCACAACTGTATCTTTATTTAATGGCTCGAATCCTGTCGACTTCTATTGATCCGCATAGAATGATCGGGTTCGAACTTGAAATCACTTATTCACCCCCACAGCATCCCTATACGTCATGTGTGTACCCATAACACGCTCACCTGAGTCCTATGCGGGTGGTGTATGATTATATTTACTCCTTTTGTATACTTATGTGTATACAAACTATAGTGCATTTGCGGGCATTTTGGAATATAAAAAGGTCTTCTATGACAACTTGTAGAAATTTGCATTTTATGTAGTCACTTCGTGCTTTACTTGTAAACAACATCTTACGTGTAGAACAAATCTCCTACAATAGCTCATAGGAGCTTGCATTTGTCGCATTCTTTATACATTTCACTATGATTTTGGCCCTCATGATACCTCCCCTACTACTGTAGGTAGATGTATTCATTCATATATCAGAATTGACTACAGGATACTGCATTTACTGAAATCTTTCTGCATCTACCGATAAGTGGCATGTGGCATGTGCATCTATCTTTGTAGAGAGCTATTGCAGATTTTTTTTTAATGCCACTCATAGGCATTTGCATTTGCATTTGATGTGATTGTGTTGTATTTTGTTCTTGGATAGTATATCGGATGCATATGGATCTTCTACAGTATTTCGTAGGAGCTCCTATACTTGCTAGCATATTGTCCTTGTTTGTATGTAATATGTGACATATATTGTAGTTCATTACATGTTCATCATGTTTCACTAATAAATATCCCCTTCACTTTCATCACTTGCAATCTCGGATGCATTTGCTTATGTTTTGATGCTAAGTGACAGTTGACTATAGAGACATTATAACATACATGCTTATCACCTTCCATCATCTGTGTACGAACTATTATGTGTCTCTTAGATTTTTAATTACCATCCATAAATACTTTGCATGTATTTATGATAAGCTTTCCATAACTGCTTGTAAATAGAACTGTAGGTATATGTATGCATTCATTATCACCACTTACAAATGTTTAGTATACTCATAAATGGTTGAGTGGCATTGAGTTGAAGTATTAGTCCACCCGTTGGTTGCTATTGATGATGATCCAATTCTCCTTCATGGCGGCTTCTTTCGTTTGCTTATGGGCATGATGTACTTTTCATATGCATGCTAGTTGTGTATCTTTTATTATTACCTCCAAGTAGCTCTTTGTGGGTAATACAACTTCATCACGCTGCTAGTTGATTCATGATGGGGGTAATGACCTCGGTATTATCGTCACTTGAAAATTTGTATTTCAGTTAAAATGTATCCTCCCATAATCAAATTATACTTGAAAGCTTCTTATCCTCCAAGATGGATTGCAAAGTGTACATACACATGATGAACTTAACATTATTGATCATTAACATTTATCAACTGGTTGAAGCAACGATTAGCCCATCTTGAGTTCAGGTTCATTTGTGTTCCAGTCTTAGTTCCTTGGTACCACTAGGTACATGCTCGGTACCGAGCCACTACCGCTCGGTATCGAGCGATACATGCTCGGTACCGTTAGGTATATGCTCGGTACCGCTCGGTTTCTTTCCATACAAACAACTTACAAACTTTAAAAATAAGCAGAATTTCAAAATTATTCTTACAATAAAATTTTGTTCCAGGGCGCTGCGCCCGGAAACCCCCGCAGGGCTCCCTTGGACCCCCGGCAGACCGGTATATTATTGTATTCATGGTCTTATCATTGGTAGTACAAATAATTGTTAAAATCTGTCATATTATTGATTATGTGTTGTGATTTGTTTGCTTGTGAATAAATAAAAATATTGTATATATCAGTAATTTGATGTTGATTATTTATTTCTATAAATTATTAGCATGACTAGTGGCACAAGAAGGAAAGATCCTGCATGGAAATATAAAATTCAAGTTGAAGTGTCAGGCGAAGGTGCAAAGAAGGGATATGTTTACATGAAATACAATTTATATGAGAAACGCATAACTGGTGGCGACAAGAGGTTGAATGATCATCTAGCCTACACTCATGTCAATGTGGGACCATGTGCAAAAGTACCTGATGAGATCAAAATGGAATGTACATATTATTTTAAAAAGTTTGCTACCACAAAGGAGGTCACACAAAAAATATGGAAAAAATGATAAGAAACTCTTCTTACTATGGATCACAGCATGAATGTTTCAATAGTAGAAGCTATCTAGTTTCTTCTAACCAAGGCACTTGGGATCCCATGAATAAATTTATGATAAATATTGATGACGATGATAACATAAATACTCAGGATCTTCAGCCTCCTACTGCTACAAAAGAACTCAGGAACAGAATTTATTTTGATATCGTTAGATTCATCTATGAAAAATGGGATTCCTTTTAATAATGTTAGGAGTCCGTTATTGATCAATATGTTACAATCTATTGGAAGCTATGGAAGAGGACTACAACTTCCAAGCATGTATGAACTGAGGACTTGTATGCTGAATGAGGAGGTCAAGACAATTTCAAAAATGGTTGATGATGTTAAGAAGACTTTGATTGAGACAGGAGTCACAATAATGACAAATGGTTGGTCAGATATTCGATATAGAAGTATTATTAATTTCTTGATCAACAATCCATATGGAACAATTTTTCTAAAATCAGTGGATGTTTCAAGTTTTATAAAGGATGCACGATTATTGTTTGAAATGTTGGATGAAGTTATTGAAGAAGTGGGTGATGCTTTAGTCGTACAAGTTGTTACTGATAATGCAAGTGCATATAAAGCTACAAGGAGAATGTTAATGGAGAAGAGGCCTCACCTTTACTAGACTCCTTGTGTTGCACATTACATTGATATAATGTTTGAGAGGTTGGGACAATTGCCTCAGCATAAATCAACCCTATTAAAGGCCAAATTCGTTAGTAAGTTCATATACAATCATTCTTGGGTACTCAATTTTATAAGAAAATTCACTGACAAAGAAATTATTAGACATGTTGTTATGAGATTTGTTACTGCATGTTTAACATTATAAAGATTCAAGGAGTTAAGGAAACCTTTAGAAGCTCAAATGGGATAAAAGTTCATGGGCAAAAAAAAAAGAAGAAAAACATGTAAAAATATTTGTTATGAAAGATGATTCATTTTGCCGCAATACAAATTATGCTTTAAAGACAACAACATCATTAGTTAAGGTGCTTAGAATGGTTAATGGAGAGAGGGCCCCGGTTGTGAGATTTATTTATGAAGCAATGAATAGGGCTAAAGAAGATATTATAAAAGATTTGAGAGGTCAAGAAAGTGCCTATAAAGAAATAGGAGATATTATAGATGAAAAAGTGGGATCGTCAATTACACCAACACTTAAATGCTGCTGCATACTATTTAAACCCTCAATTTCATTATGATAAAGACTTTCATGTTGATAAAGTGGTGAAAACTGGTTTGTATGCATGTATGGATAGACTAATTTCTGAAGAAGACTACCTCAAAGTGAATAATCAACTTAAAGAATTTTATTTGAAGGGAATGTTTTGATTTATAGCAGCACAAGCATGCAACAAAACACGATCTCTTGGTATGTTTATAATTTTTATATTTATAATTTTAATTTTAATATTTATGTTCAAGTCTTCTATTTCAATCAATATTCATAAAATACTATTCATTTTCATGTAGAACGTTGATGGAATCAGTTTTGAGATGTTCCTGAATTGAAAGCTTTTACAGTTAAAATTCTTAACCTAACATGTTCGTCTTCTGCATGCGAGCGTAATTGGAGCATTTTCAATCAAATTCATATTAAGAGAAAAAATTGATTAGCGATAGATCGAATGAACAAACTAGTTTATGTTATGTTTAAAAAAAAACTGAAAGATAGGCATCTCAAATTACAGAAGCAATGACCCTTGTTGATGATTTACAATCTGATGATGAATGACTTACTCCTAAGAATGTTGATGTTTTTGAAGTTGAAGCTGAAGCAGAAACTCTTGTCAATGAAAACAATGAAACAACTACTCATACATATAAAAAAAGGAAACAAAGTGAGATTGGAGCTTCAAAAAAATTCAAAGGTATTCTTAAATATAATGAATTATTTTGTATATTATTATTATTTTATTCTAGAGCTAATAAAATATTAACTGACATAAAGGATAAAGGAAAAATATTATAGATAAATAAGAGTTTAAGGATGACTTTGAGATTAATTATAAAGATTCTTCTGAAGACAATCAAAGTGATCATGAGCATGCATTGGGTCTTGATCCTAAAGAGATGTTTTATTTTTAAGTGAGTTTATTTTAAATCTTCTTTTCTAAAATTATACTAATATTATCTTAGAACAAATTATCAAATTCACAATTGACATAATATTTTATTAGTTTTTGTCATTATTTATAATTTTAAATTATTTTATTTTTATCATTTTTGAGGCTTACGCCTCTATCCGCCTCGAGGCTTACGCCTCGCCTTGCTTAGCCAAAATGTCTCGATTCTCGATTTCGCCTTTCAAAACGTTGTGTAATATAATTAATTATTAATTAATCATATATTAATTACAATTAATTAAATCTAATTATGATTAATTATTTTTAATTAGAAATAATTACTATTAATCATTAATTAATCATAATTATTAAATTTAATTATGTTCAATTATCTTTAATTATAATTAATTATCAATTAATCATGTATTAATTATAATTAATTAAATCTAATTATTTTTTATTTTAATTAATTATTATTATTATTATAAATCAATTGTTATTAGTTATTTTAATTATAATTAATTTTAAAAAGGTGACTCTCTTATCTCGATGTGCATGACGCGCCGATTAATCACATATACATCTTTTTTCTTAGCGTGGTAGGAGGGAATCTGATGCGACACCTACGACGACGTAGGTAAGTAGCTCTCAGACTTAAAATCTTGTCCTCGAAGCATGTGACGCACCAGTTAACAACCTATACACGCTTTTTTTAGCGTGGTAGGAGGGAACCCGGTGCGACACCTGCAACGAGGCAGATAAGCAGCTCTCAAACCCAAAATTCTATCCTCGATGTATGTGACAGTTAGTCAACCACCTATAGACGCTTTTTTTAGCGTGGTAGGAGGGAATATCTGGTGCAACACATGCCACGAAAAAGGTAGGTCATGTAAAAGCTTTTCTTAGCATGGTGGAGACAACTTTGAGTACCCGTAAGCACCTTAGTGCCTATGGGGAAACCACTGTGCTTTTTTAAGCAGGTGCCACTGGAGCCCAATACGTGTTTTTTTTTTAACGTGGTGGAATTGAAGACTATGACTGCAGTCATGGTTTAAAATTGCGCAACATGAGGCTCTCCTTGAGGCCCGCCTTTGCGCAATTCTAGTAAAAAACGCCTTGATGCTTACGCCTCGAGTTTTTTTTATGAGGCTTGTGTCTCAACTTGGTTGAAGCCCGCCTTGAGGCCCGCCTCGCCTCACTGGCATGAGGTTTATGCCTCACGCTATATATATTAAAACTTACATAAATCTTGAAGTAAATGCCCAACATTAGACTCTATAGGAGAGGAGGAAGGGGAGAGAGCAGTTCATCATAATAATGAATCAAATGAAGAACCCCTTAGTGATGACAGTGCTGATGACTTATGAGTTCTTATGTGATATGTCATTGATATTTATTTTTTGAAATTTGAATTATATGTTAATGAAAAGAATAATGGGATTTGGGAAAGATAGAATTTTGAGTTGAAATATATTTCATGTTGTCTTATTATAGGGATATTTTGATTTCACTTAATATATTATGCTTTTTTATGTTTTATATTATTCACTCATTAGTATATAAAAAATTTATCATTTTATGTTTATGCAATCTTTTGATTTTGAGGCTTACGCCTCGCCTCACGAATGAAAAGCGCCTCAATACCCGAATACGCAATTTTAAATATTGATTGCAGTGGCTAAAAAAAACTATCGTATACGTTTTTTTTAGCATGGAGGGAAGGCCCAGACTCCCTACATTTCCCCAAACAGGAATATGCTAGGATGCTGCTAAAATTCAGACTGAATTATACAAAACTTGAACAATAAAAAGACTCCACTTAAGCAGCAATATAGAGGACCTGTACTTAAACAGAAATGCACAGAACTTGAACCAAATGTGCAGAGGACTTTAACGAATAACAAAGAAAATGACTTGAACATTGAACTCTAAAATGCACGATCAATTAAAAGTATAAATCTTAAAATACAGTTCAAGCCATTCAAATATAAACATACAAGCAAGGGACTTGTTTCAAATAGAACACCAAGCAATGATCAATAGTGACCAAAGAAGATATGTATTATACTTGCAAAGAAATATAACAATCCCCTATAATCGATGTCAAACAAATGCACTGACTTTTAGCAAGTAGAAGAGTTTAACAATTAATGAAGGCAATGACCTGATGACCAAGATACGAATGCAACAATTATTTCAGTTCATATAATTAATGATATCAAATCAAGTTTAAATAAAGTCAGTCCACTGTAAAGAGTGTAAGTACCTTTTTTATGCAACAATAAAGAACTTGAGACAAAAGCAGCAGCGCCTATTGATTGAAAAAGGCGACACTGGCAATTGATAGTAGAAGGCCTATCACTGCAAACAAATACATCAAATCACCTGTAAATGGTGAAGGTGAACATGATGCAGATACAATAAACTCCTACAATAGTCCCTATGCAGTCGAATACAGTGTACTTGTAAGCAACATCAATCAACTGAAGAATACACAGGTGTCTCCTACTTGCATCGACAAGAGCCTCAATACAAACAACAGTTAGCCTATAGATTGAGATGGCAACACTGAAAATTGATAAATAAATGACATGTTATGCAAACAACAATCCTCTTATAGATTGAAATGGAGGCACCTAAAATTAACAGGGGAAACCTATCGTGCATACAATAAATCACATCAAGACAAGAGATATTGAATACAGTGATGCTTTGCAATCAACACCAACATACTGTATACAACTTGTATAAAAATCACCTAAGAATGATGGTGGATATGATGTAGGAACAATGGCTCTTCTACAAGTACGTCAAGGAGATTGTAGAGAACATAATCATTCCCTGTGAGCAAGGATGGATGATATGACGCATTTGTAGATAACAACAGCAGGTATATCGTAAGTACAATGAACCCCCTTGTGGACACAAATACACAAAACCTCTAAAAATAACCTTGGGAGATATATTGCGTACAGTAATCAATCCACGAATGATGATAAATAATGTGCAACAAATATTTGAGCAAATTCGAACTAAACTTCCTGGTGTTCTAAAGTTTCTTCTTTGCCTTTTGTCTGAGATAAAACATCTCTGACATCTATAGGTCTTAGAAATGCAAATGATCTTCGAAGTTTGATTTTGCACCATAATATACCATGCACACTGATAGTGCTACGGTAACGCCTCTGCTGATGCTGTTCAACCAAGTAATACAAGAACCTATTGATTTCGTGGACAGAATCCTCCCCTAAGAAGGACAACTCCTGTAAGAATGGAAGAGATGTTTGAGCAAATTCGAACTAAACTTCCTAGTGTTTCAAAATTCCTTCAAGAAATGTAAATCCCTTTAATACCTCCATTATAATCAGACTATTATTCTTGTTGAAGAAGTCATGAACAATAAGATCATCGAGATACCTCAACTTATTTTAGAGGACAACTAATTAACTATGGAGGTTATATTTTATAGAAACCTAAAATATTGTAGATCTTGAAAAGGATTATTTTTAAAGCAACAACCACTGATTTCAAAGTATAGGGCATCATTAAGAATGCAATCATCTAATGTTGCAATAATTGATTCTTTATTTAAGCCAACAACAGAAAATGATGGTGTTGACATAATGAAAGAGCTACTTATTAATTCCTATACGAGCCCTGAAAAGACTACCTAGTGAATGAGAAAAGGGAGTTAGCATTAGGTCAATAAGGCGCCTCATGACAGTCAGAAAACAATAGGTACGATTCACCTGTCAGCAAAGGCATGCATAAGCCCCAAAATAGAACGGTGCATTCAAACGAGTGTTTCCCACACAACTGAGAAGCATGCAAATGCCTCCACACATGCATTATAATATGTATGCACATAGGAATAAAAAAGGGGCAAGTTCAATCATACACCCGCATGGGCCCTGGGGAGCATGTTATGGGTACACACGTGACATTTAGGGATGCTGTGCAGACCAATAAATGAACCACAATTCGAGCATGATCCTTCTATATGAATAGATAGGAGTCGACAATGCTCGAATTATCAAATAAGTATACGGTCGGAGTGTCAACTGGAATATCTGTTTTATACGTTCATATAAGATATTTAAGGCATCCAAAAAAAACAAAATTCAATTAACAAAACAACAAAGGCAACAACGAACCTGATCATTTATCGACAAATCGACAAAATCCATAAGGTTCAATTCCAAAATTGAAATGATCCGAAATACTCCGATGATGGTCGTGTTGATAGAAGATCTCAACTGGAGGGGTCAATTCAAAAACTTCAAATACTCTCAAAACCCAGAAACCTAAAATGACCAAAATCACAAAATCTAAAATATTTAAAATTGAAATAATCCATCAAATGACAAAAAGACACTAGAGCAAATGCTTAGCAGAAAATATCACTAAGATAAATTCTCAAATAATCTCCTGCTAGTAAAAACATGGTACGTGTTCAATGAACAACAGTTTTAGCACCAAATGACACCGCATTATAAACGGTTATGACCCGGAGCCCTCTGAATCGAGTGGTTTTGTCGCCAAATGGCACCACTAAATTACGGTTATGACCAGAGCCAATACATTCTTTAGTAGCATCAAATCTTTGAGATATAAATTAATATGATATAGGGGCTGTTTGGTTGCCTGAAAAGAAAATGCAGTGTAAAGTAAATGCAATGTAAAGTAAATGTAGTGTATTCTGAATACTTTGAGACTGTTTGGTTGTCTGCAAAATAAACACAGCAGAATTGTATCTCTTGTTTGGTTAAGTAGATCTAGAGTAAAGTAAAAGTGATTTTTTTGTCATAATTAATTTTGATATTACAACTAGTGTATTTATAAAAGCAATATATTTATAATAATTAGTATTATTTGGTGTTATAAAATAAAATCAGTGTATTTATTTATCGCACTATCTTATTATAATTTTTTTTAGATTATAAAATAAAATCAGTGTGATTCTAATTCTACAGATCAGCTGTGATAACTCTCTAGACCTATCGAGTAAATAATCTCTTCAAATTGTATGACTCGGGTCCTCATTTGCAATTGCATTACCATTGTTCATTGTGCTCAGTCCTCCATCAGTAAGAATGCTGCTTTTTGGATTCATTGCAAAAATTCTTATATTTGCTGCTACAAAACAATGAGGTGTGATTTTTCTTCTTATTCTATCAGTTTCCTATAATGCAGATGTTGGATTGGCATAACAATTGAATAAAAATATTAAAAAAAAGGTAAGAACATTCCAAGCAGACACACAAATTGCAAACTGAAACTTCAAGCAACAATAGATTCCATCATGCGTGTCATGGCAAGTGGCCAAAAGGAAACAGCTTATTAGACAGAAATACAAAATAATTATATTTGCATAAAAGACCAAAGCGGATAGCAAAAAGCCAAGTGATCGAACTAGAAAATTTACAAAAAAAAAAAAAAAGTTTGTTGCAAGAAGCGTCAATTTTGAAGCTTTTCCAGGGAAAAAAATGTTAAAAACCTTGGTAGTGGGTAACATTTCTTCCAGAGAAAAAGTAGATTTCTTCACTTCGATGGCAGAGGCTTCGTCTGAGCTTGAGGGATTGAGAGAGGGAGAACTTATTTTGAAGATAGCAGGTAAGAAATTATGAGCACATGCCTTGGATAGCTGGTGCCATAGCCATTCTTCAGATAGAGCTTTAGTGTTTGATTTAGACTTCTTTCATCCCAACATCGCGGCAAAAAATTATGGAAGTTCCAACGGCTTTCAACGAGGAGTACCAGCTGCAAGGAGTTCTAACAGGGAGCCAATGGAGGAAGTTTGATGGATATTCCAAAATTGAAGTTGCCCAGTTTTCTTCATCTTCCAAGAAGTCGAATATGAAAATGCATAGATGGGAAGATGCGAAATAAATGAATTAAATCTTTCAAGAGGTCGTCGAGAAGTCGAATGTGAAGAGGCGGTGACGAATATATGCAAAATATATAAACGAATTAAATCTTCCTAAAAATTAAATGCGAAGAAGCCCTGAGTGAGAAGAATTTACCAAGAAGTTAAACAATCAGAAGAAGTCATAAGCTATGGTAGAAGCAAACAGTCACACCCAAATACCAAGCAGAAGGGAAATTTTAGAACGCGAAAGGCTTAGGCGATGCCATTTAGAAGAAATGTTATTTAAGTTATAGAAATTGAAGATATCGTAATAAATGGGGAACGAATGTCTCACCAGTCTGTAAGCGCTTGAAGGGACGGATCTCAGAGGAACACGGGAAGCCGTCGCTTCCACTGCTAGAGTAATTGAAGGAAGCAACACAAGTCACAGCCTCCGCCGTCGGGGGCGAAGGACCCTCTACTTGCTTCCTCTTCAACTTTCGTGCAAGTTTTCGATGTCGCCCGAACAGCCTCTTGTAATACACTGTTGATGCTTTGAAGGACTTCCTTATGTTCCGCTCAAAATCAACCAAACGACGCAATTTAAGAAATGCATGTAATTACATTACTTTATCCTCCTAATTCTGCATACCAAACAGCCTCATAATCAATAGGGCACAAAGCCCTCTGCTAGCTAAGGTGGATTCAAATTTGACCTCTTAAATAAATATTCACCCTAGGTCTACAAGGTCCTCTTGGACGAAGCAATCCATGGCTGCCGACAAGGATCCTTTTGACAAGTTGGATCGACTACCTCCTCTAACTAAGTAGACGGAACCATGGGATCTTGATCGGGCCCATCATCAATTCCCCCACCATCAAGTTTAAGTGCAAGGTGGTGAAATTTTTAATTTTAAATATCCAATCTTCGACATTTCCAAGCCCATGTTGCTATTATATGTCAGATAACACGTATCTCTACGTATCTGATTGATGTTAGCCTTAATCAAAACTTCTCTATATGAAACCAAAACTCATATCATAAAGTATTCGAAAATGAGGGCGAAATCTCTGGGTAGTGTCTTATCTATAAACTCATCTGCCTTCCCAAAATTTACCTCGGGACTTAATTCCATTAAAACTCCCCCAAAATAAAAGTAGCGGCGGGGGAGGACGGACGGGGCCAAATTTTCAGAGCCCACAAGCCTCTCACAAGTCACGAGGCCTTATTATTCTAACTGCTACCCAGATCTCTAGTATCAGTCCCTTCATAAAATTTTCCTCTAGCACTGTCTCAGGAAGGTGATCTGGCTAGCAAGGTACTCAAATCTCTCCCAGTACTCCGTCATTGAACCCTCCTATGTCAAGGCAAAGAACTTCTCGTAGAAGTCTCCTCCCATGCCAGTTCGGGAACATTCTACCAAACAATCCTTGAACTCTTTCCAACTCCATATGAGTCGTCAGAAGTCCCTCCACTCATACCAAGACAAAGCCTTCCCTTCCAAACATACGCCCGCAGCCGTTAGTCTCTCCTCTGTCAATCCATTGACATCAAAATATCTTTATAACTTATAGATCCACCCGTGCGCATCCTCCCCCTCAAAGACTGGCATCTTCAGTTTCCTCACCCTCGGGTCACATTCGTTTCCCCTAAATTCTTCATGACCTCCCATTTCTTGAAGAGGAGGTGCTCTGCAATTGTCACGATCTTCCCTCCGGCGATCATACCTAAACCCTTCATCAAAATCCCCTCTTTTTTCATTCAAAATCAGCACCCCAACGATCGAAATCATCCCCTCTCTTTTCAAATTTAGCTCCCCATCTTGCGTAGCCAAAGCTTATCTCCTCCCTAGAAAGTGGTTCTAGAGGAGGCATTCCGTCTTCTCCCTCCAGAATCTCTACTTCTGGATTTTCCCTTCCGCTAAATGTGTTAGGGTTCTCATCTCTTCAATGGTCGCCGGTAGTTTCCTTTGCTTCCAATGTCACCGTTTTGGTTTTGGCTTCAAGCAATTTCTTCAATATGTCTTCCACCACGGGGAACTTTTCCTCCATTCTTTCATTGATGGATGCAATCTAATTTTGAAAATCAGCAATCTTCTCCTCAAAATCAGCTTTAAGTTTCCCAAGTTCTCCCTCCAAAACTTCCACTTTCCTTCCGGCCATTGGTTCCCCTTAGATCGACGTGCTATGATACCAATTTGAAAGGAAACAATTGAAGATCTCAAGTAATTCCTATTAATCTTTAGAAAACAAAAAAATCCATAGAAAACCACGAAAATAGTAGATAATTTTTATTATTTGATGAAAGGGAAACAAAAAAAGAAAGATACAATTGATCCTCTATTCGAGAAGAGGATCGATCTCTTTCAAATCTCTAGACGCCGCTAGAGCCCAAAAGATAACATAAATCTAAGAGATCTCAGATTTCAGCCAAATTCCATATCCCTAACCCAAGGAAAACAAACTATTTAATGCATACAATTCAAAAGAAAATCTCTAAACAATCCCTACATTCAAATTTCCCTACCAAATCCCTCAAAAAACTCTCCTAAATCTCTCCGCTTGGGCATTTGAATCACTCGATCTCCGCAGGTGATAGAGATTCTGCCTCTGTTTCACAAGCCGGTCCCGTATGGATCGGCTGGACCGGTCTAACAGATAGTTTTACACTTTCTAAACTTTCATTATGTAACTTTATATATATTATAGATACAATTATTCTTGATAGTGATATTTTTTTTAAAACTTTTCACGAGTAGTTTAAAACTTATACTTTTTTTAGTAACATAGAAATTAATTATGATCTTAGAACTTAAGATTGTAGTACAATTAAATCGTCAAAACAACATTTTGAGCAATCCCTGATAATCTGGGAAAATTCTGAAACTATAAATTTTACTCAATTGTCTAATTTATTGTCTAATATTTAAAATTATGGGGGAGAGTTATTGAGCATAGGTTATGAAGTTATAATAATATTTCTCAATTGATTCGGATTCATGCCGGGTAGTTCTTTTATGGAAGTTGTACATTTATTGAGTGGTTTGATGGAGAAGTATAGAGAGAATAAAGAGGTTCTACATATGATATTTATTGATTTAGAGAAAGCATATGATAAGTATAAAGAGAAGTGCTCAAGAGAGTTCTAGAAAAGAAAGAAGTTAATAATATTTATATTTAAGCCATTAAAGATATGTGCGCAGGAGTTGTTACTTGTGTTCAAATACAAGATGATTTAACCAAGTATTTTTATATATCAATTAGATTACATCAAAGAACAGCTTTAAGCCGATCTCTATTTCATTTAGTCATGGAATTTCCTACTATAAATTTACAAGAGGATATTCCCTGGTGTATGCTTTTTGCATATGATATTCTTCTTATTGATAAGGCTAGAGAGGAAGTTAAAGAAAAACTTGAATTATGGTGGTAAACCATAAAGTCTAAAGGTTTTCGTTTAAATAGATCTAAAACCCCAAATACATGGAGTGTAATTTTAGTAGTAATTGATCAAGTGAGAAGATTTTGACTTTAGGCAATCAAGTCATTAATAAGAGTACACGTTTTAGATATCTTGGGTCTATTGTTCAAATTGAGGGTGAAATAGATGGGAATATTATTAGTAGAATTCAAGTTAGATGGTTGAAGTGGAGGAATGCATCGGGCTTATTGTGTGATAGAAGAGTACACCTCAAACTTAAAGGAAAATTCTATAAGATGATGGTGAGACCTACAATGCTTTATGGCGCAAAATATTGGCCATTAAAAGAAATGCATAAAATTAAGTTAATTGTTGCAAAGATGAGGATGCTCGGGTGGATGAGTATTTTTACTCTTAGAGACAAAATGAAAAAACGAGTACGTTCATGAAAATGTTGGATTAGCTATAGTGGTATAAAAGATTAGAGCCACCTTAAATGGTTTGGACACATAAAATGTCATTCTTTCAATGACCCGTTTAGGAGAGTAGAGTATTGAATTTGGCCTATGTTAAAAAAGGTAGAAGTAGACCTAAAAGAACTTGGCTAAAAAATATTAGAAATGAACTTTTCTATTAAATTTAAATGAGAATTTAACTCTTAACAAGACATAATAGAGAAAAATGATTCATATAGCCGACCCCAAGTAGTGGGATCAGGACTTGATGTTATCGTTGTTGTTGTTGATGATGAATTTATTGCCTACCAATGAAGAATTTTATGAATTTTTGAAATGGTTTTAATTGCATTCCTTTTATTACAATGCAATGATATATATTTTTCTATGCTTGAATTGTGTGATTCTATGAAAATTTGATGTTGGAGGAAATCTTGTTGCGTTTAATGCAACAGGAGTCATAAGGGTTTGTTTTTAATATATAATATATACTAAGTATATGTGAGTCATAAGAGTCTATTTTCTAATATGCTAGCATAGGGAGTAATAAAGGCTTGAATTCTGACTAGTTCTGATGAGAGATATAAGGGTCTGAGGAAAATCTGTTATTCCCTACTCAAATAAATAGAGTACTTATTTATTTATTTTCCCTACATTTTACATTAAATTTATAATGCCTGCGAGAATTATTCTATAAGGTACAGTGAATTGTTATTAACTATTTCAAAACTCTAGTTAAATGCATAATGGATTAATTAGGTGTGATCTGCTGAGCTGTGTTGGCTCACATATATTTTGCATTATATTTCAGGTCAGGGAAAGTGAAAAGAGCGGGTTGAGTAGTTGTGGTCCCAGGTTTTAATTGCCCTAAGTTGTCATAGGTATTTTCTGATTATTTTTGTATAGTCAAGGCTATTTTATTTCTCTATTGTCTGCTCTATTCTAGTTTGTAGAAGCATACTATAGCATGTAACTTTTTGTTGTCCATTAAAAGAGAAGCATAAATATTAAGTGTTCCAAAGATGCGGATGTTGAGATGGATGAGTGACTTTACTCTTAAGGGAAGGATACAAAATGAGCATATACGTGAAAAGGTTGCAGTAGCTCTAATGGAGGATAAGATAAGAGAGACTTAGATGGATTGGCCACATAAAATGGCAGCCTTCTGATGACCAGGCTGGGAAAGTTAATGTATTAGATTTGGCTTATGTTAAGAAAGATAGAGATAGACCTAAAAGACTTGGTTAGAAAATTTTAGAACCTTTATTTATTATTGACTGAGAATTTGACTCTTAACATAATACAACGGAGAAAATGATTCATGTAGCCGACCCCACATAGTGGGATAAAGGCTTGATGTTGTTGTTGTTGTGTAACATTTTTTTGTATATATACATTTTTTATGATGGATAAAAAGACATTTGTAAATGAGTTTACTTCATATTCAATTAAAAGTTAATTAGTAGCTCTGTGATCTGTTTTAAATAAGGAAATATGAAAAATCTCCAAAACGTAGATATTGAGCTTGGTCTATCACCATCCAACAAAATATGACATGTTTTATTTGTGGGTCATATTGGGTTGGATTGTGACATCTTTGTTGTAGGTATGAAGTTCAACAATTGAACAAATATCAATTGCTCCCTTCGTAAATGGCTTACCTGGGTAAACAAGTTCAATTACTCCCACCACTAATGTCATTATCAATGCATATGAACGACGCCATGTAAGCCCCTTCTACAAATGTGTTTGAACGCTATTGAAAGTGACATATAAAATGTTCAACTGCCATTTGTGCACACTTGGCTACAATTTTTTGACAGTACAAACAAAAACACCTCTCTATATATGTATCACGTCATATTTATATATTTACAGTTAAAGACTGGTACTTCCTATGCCTAACTCAAGCACTATTGCTGTGTAGGTATTATCTGCATGGGCCCATCATTTACAAGAGCCCAACTACCTGTAATGCACAAGTCATTGCAAGCACATGCAATAAACTACAAACTAACACAAACGCACTATAGAAGAAACAAAAATTATTAGCATACAACTATAAGCACACACACTTGCAAATATTTAACCAATTTTATACAACTTTGTGTAAATCTCTATTACACGTGCAACTTGCAGCAAACATCACTTCATATATTATTCACATGGCATGCCCTCCTATATGTACATCTAGAGCGACTTCACATAGCCATAACATTTACCACTCCCTTTTACAACAATGAAGTGTAAGAATCACTAAAATACTAAATACATAAGTCGTCATCCACGGCCATCAAGGTTTTAACAAACCAGCACCGCTAGATGAATTTGACTCTCTAATAGATTAATATATAAGTACCCAACAATTTATCTATCAAATCACTCTTATGTAGCATTCTTCTCCATGATCAAATCACCATCCACTACATCCTTTTTAATTTTGAGTTAATTTTGGGAATCCTTGTCATTAACATCAAGCTCCTTCATCACTGATATCTTCTCATGGGACATTAACATCTTCATATTTAGCTCAACTTCAATCAATGCTTATTCACATGCACCTAATCTCCTTTAATAGCCCAACAAAACAGCATTTTAGTTTAAAAAACCCCTTTGCAATTGTTGTAGAAGTATCTCAACAAGACACATAGCAATGATTTTGCACATATCGGATCATAATGCCATTAAGATGAGGCATTAATGAATCCTTCTCCATCTTAGAAATGCCAATGCGGAAGATAACATCAAAATATTCAATAATGCCAACATCAGATGGAACCTCCCAATCAAATCACACTTTTGAATAAATTGCATTTATAGATGCCCTCATTATTATATATCTGTGAAACTATTACATTAGATTACCCTAGATTTAATCAATCCAACATTCAATGAGGTCCTTCATATATAGCCTTGTAGGGCCTTGCTTTAATCTAAAATTTTACGTCACTCGAAACCTAATTTTAAGCATCCTCCCATTGTGTGTACTCCTTTGAAATATCTTTCTATTCATTTTTCAGTTAGTTTTTGTTGGACGAAACTTAACCTCCAGGGTGACTCTCAAATCCACCCATTTCTATGCATTAATAATTACACTAGCTAGAATCACCACATCTTGTCATTGCAACGCCACTTCTCCCATATTGCAAAATCAACAAAATTCTAGTGAACTTGTCTTAATCTACCATGTTATGAATAAAACTTATCTTACTCTTACATCACCCCGATCTACTCAAGGGGATATAGTGCATCCCAAGCAACCCATGCTAAATTGCTATGAAGAATTGATTTACATTTCTTCCTTAAGAGCCTCCAAGATAGCAATAGAAGGCCTCCCTACAACAAGATCATCTAATACTCTAGTCCACCATAAACATTTATGCATAAAAAAAAGGTACATTATTACATTTCTCACCCTCTTTGCATCAACAAAATAAGCATCAACAAAGTAGTTCTTTAAATTCTAAGAAAAAAGTTCTTGAGTTGCCTTGCACCTTTTTCTACACTGAAAGACTTGAAAGACTTCTGGACAATGAACTTCAAAGGGGGGGGGGGGGGGGGGGGGGGGGGGGGGGATTCACGTTCAAGTTGAGAATGATCAATACTATTAGAAAAACAAATATTTTAATGGCCATTTCATCTTGTCCATGAGCTGTTGATGTCATCTCTTTCATAAATATTCACTGCAAAGTCTTTAATTGTTTCTTGATATGTGAAAACAATCTATGTGAATTCTCTCATCATTGGGAGATGGATTTCCTATCAAGTTCTTAAGGAAGGAATCTCTCACACACACACACTTCAACTCCTAATGACATTGGCATGTCTTCAAACCCCACTCTAATACCACTTGTCATAGTGTCGAGAGTGAACCAATAACTTAGACATAATAGTATTATACACACAACATAAAAAAAGGAACTAAGAGGCACCACAAAATTGTAGAATTAAAAACCCATATCCTTTTATTCACCAAGAACTAAAAGACACAGGATTCATAAAAATTCCCCATATACACTTGTACAAAATTACACGCAACGTTGCGGTCAGACTATTGCACACCAACAAGGTCTCTAGCCACACCTACAATGGCATGGCTTCACCTTTGTTGGGAACCAATACTATCTATGCTTACACCTCATATACACATCAATGTGGAAATCTTGAACACCAAGCAAATCACACAACCCACTATGATACCAACAAGTTTCACGCATGCAAACCTATAGCGACACAAATCTATGGCCACCACCCAATGATTGAATTTATGGAAATAACTTCTCTTTTTGTGTTCCTCTGTATGCACCTCTTTGGCATTGACTTGTAGTCTCTCTTTAGCTATTACCCCTTCAGCACCCCTATAGCATAAATGAGTAGAAAAATCATTGTTTGGCAATTTTTTGCAAAATTTCCTCATTGTGCATCGCTATACATGCGGAAACACCCACAACATGCATCAGCACTAACATTTGTGCACTCTTTGCATGTGTGCAAATCTCTATGACAAGTATGCTGCTTAGTAACTTCACACAGTTCGCTTACACATACCTATGCATTTGGCTTGACTGAGTTAGCGGGTCAAACTATTCAAGCCAATGAAACCATCTCTGGACATGCACCATGACTTGTGCACTCTCTGTTTGCATTGGATTGGCCAAACCCACAAATGGCACACTGTCACACATGCATTTGCCATTTGTGCACATTTGGCTGTATAAAATTGACCGTAACGTTAAACAACACCTCTCCGTGCATGTATCGTGCCATAAGTTTTATAAATTTGAGATCTGTTTTGTACGCTTATACATCATGCACCACTGGTGTGCATGTAATGTCTCAACACACCCATCACTTGCAAGCACTTAGCCACCTGCAATGAACAGTTCCTAGCAAGCAAACACCATTAAAAACACACTTTAGTGCAAGAACATGCATCTGCAAGTGTGAGAGATGGTAAGCACTCACCAATGCATGCTCTTGCAAAACACAACCACTGTAAGCACACTACCAAACACGCATATACTTCCAAACACAGCCTGTTCATAAGTTATCTAGACCCTCTGTTGCAGCATTAGATAGGTGCGCGCAAAGATTCACGCAATAACAACTTGTCATGTGCGCTTGACACAAACTACTTGTAAGGCACGGCCCTGCACATGGCTTGGCGTACACATGTACACACAAAAGTGACTTCAAGTCAAGCCATGATATTTACCTTGTCTTCTTCCTTTTGGACTAGCAAAGGGCAGAAGTTAATCAATCAACACTCCAACACCTTATCCACTGTCGTAAGATGTATAACACCAAGCGAATGTTGGCTTGATTTGTGAACATGTCTTTATATCAAAAAATATCATACATAAATGATCCTCACCGATTTTCCCAACGAGCATAAGGAAAAGAATGGTATACCACCTCGAACATTGCACATCAAGTAACATCATATGACCCTGTTTCGGCGAGTGTTTAGTGTTAGAGAGAGAAGCTCTGGGTTTTAGGGTTTGGCGCGTTTTCTTCTCGGCCGCCAGGCCGCCATGGGCGCTAATCCTATGGATTTCCCGCCTCTCCCGGGCAGTTCCTCTCTGTTAGGTGCTGCGCCTCCTCCTCCTCCTCCTTTCATCTCTTATGCTAGCAATCTCACTGCTCCTCCTTCGGCGAGGGAGGATTGGCCTATGAAGTTTGTCAACCCAACCAAAAAATTATCTTTTGCTACTACGGAGCTCACGGAGGGCAAAGGTTTGTGGGATCTTTCTCTGGTTGGCTATTCTCTTGGGCAAAGACCTTACTATGAGCGACTGCTTCAAGCGATGAATCGTGCATGGAAACTGAAAGGATCTTTCTCCCTCCTTTCACTTGCCGACAACTTCTTCCTTTTGAAGTTCACTTCGGTTGAAGACTTTGACATGATTTGGTCTGGGGGTCCTTGGTTTCTGCTGAGTAAGCCTTTCTTCCTACAAAAATGGTCCCCTAAATTTCAACCGAAGCGTGATGAATCGGTAGTTATTCCTCTATGGATTAAAATTCTCAGCTTGCCTCTTGCTCTTTGGACCCCAGCAGGTATATCTAAGATTGCTAGCTATATAGGTATACCTTTATATGTTGATGCTTTAACGGCTAAAAGGACTAGATTAACTTTTGCGCGTGTTTGTGTTCAAGTTGATAAAAACTCTGTTTTACCAGATGAAATCCCGCTGGAAATTGATGGGAAGGACTTTGTTCCGAAAGTGGTTTATGACTGGAAGCCTTCCAAATGTGAGGGCTGTGGTTCCATTATCCACCCGTTTGCGCTCTGCCCTTCAAACCCTTCTCCTAAGCCTACTCTACCGCCCAAACCGTCCTTTCGAGGCAGGAGTAAGAGCAGAATTCCTATTGTTAGGAAGGCGAGATCCAGCTCTCGGCCTGCCGCTATTAATTCTGCTCCTTCTCCTCCTATTGATCAGCCTGGAACTTCGAATCTTCCCCTAACCTCCCCAATCTCTTTGCCTCCCGATAAGGTTATGGATTCTGCGGATGAACCTGTCTTTGCTGATCCTGCGATTCACATATCTGGTAACTTACATACTATACCTAATCTCAACCTACCACAAAATATTTCTTCTTCTTCTGAACAGAACTCTAATCTTCTTTTGCGTCCCTCCCAAGTTGTCCTGGCCAATAGCTTTGCCTCTCTTCCGGATGACAAGCCTGAAAATCTGGAAGAAGACTCTGCAGAAGATGATTTATCTTCCACCTCTTGTTCGGAAGATGTTGTTAATTCTAAAACTATCCACATCTCCTCTTCTCCCTCCTCTAAAACTCCAAACATCAGTAAGTCACCAGCCAAAAAACAAAAGCCAAAAACGGCCAAGAAGGCCAAAAAACCTAAGTAATTCATGTCTTTACCCGCCTTAGCTGCTTGGAATGTTAGGGGATTCAATAACCCTAATAAAGCCAAGATGTGTAAAGATTTTATTGCTTCCTTTAATCTTAAGTTACTGGGTATTCTTGAAGCTAAGATTCATCCGTCTGTTCATCAAGATCCCTGGTTTTTCAGCTCTCGTGTTCTCTTTGACAATGAAATGTGTTGTGATAACTTCTCTTGTTCTAATCCTGGTAGAATTTGGGTTAAGTGGGACTCTTCTCACCTTTCCTTTACTCCTTTCTTCACCTCCTCTCAAGTTATTCATGGCTTAGTGAATTCGGGTTCTACTCCTCCCTTTTATTTGTCTGTGGTTTATGCTGCTAATGAGTTGGGGGACAGAAGGTCTCTCTGGGATGATTTGTTGAATATTTCAGCGGGTTTGGATCTTCCATGGGTTCTCATGGGGGATTTTAATTGTTGCAAGCTTCAAGAGGAAAAAGCAGGGGGCAATCTCTTAACTGCTGATAGGTTGGGAGAGCTTAATAACTTCATTTTTGAGGCTGGGGTCCTTGACCTGGCTTCGGTCGGGTTGTTTTATACTTGGTTTAACCAAAGAGCTGATGATCCTATTCACATTAAACTGGATCGTATGTTGGTGAATTCTTCTTTTATGGAATTATTTCCTGATGCTTACTATAGAGTGACTGAGCACTTGGGGTCTGACCATTCCCCTTTAATTTTGTTTGCTAATCATACAAGGAAGAAAATTTCAAGATTTATGTTTAAGGCATTTTGGACTGAAATTGATGAATTTTGGGATATTGTTTGTGATGTTTTTCATGGAAATGTGGATGCTAGTCCTATTCTTTTTTTCTATGATTGCCTCAAACGACTTAAGTTGGCTATTAAGAGCAAGAGGTGGAGCTCTTCTAATTATGTTTCTAATGGCATTTTGGAGCTTAAAAAAAGGCAAGCTCAATTGTTAACTGATATCCAATCAGATCCTTTAAATCCTTATTTGAATGGCTCTCTCAAAGAAACTAATGATGGTTTAGCTTCTTTACACACTGCTTGGTATTCTTGGATTGCTCAGAGAGCCAAGGCTTATTGGCTTTCTCTTGGGGAAGATGATCTTGGTTTCCTTTACACTAAGATTAGAGCGAGGAAGAATTGTAACATGATTAAGGAATTGGTTGGTCCGTCTGGTTTGATTTCTTCGCAGGAGGAGTTGGCTGCTTCCCTTATAACTCACTTCAAAGGATTATACAACTCTAGAATTCCTCCTTGTGTGAATTCTTTTAATATCATGGCTGGCTCTCAGGTCCCATTTGATTTAATTCATGGTCTTACTCAACCTGTCTCTGATGATGAAATTAAATATGTTGTTTTTGCTGGTAAAGCCACTTCTGCTCCTGGTCCGGATGGTTTCTCTTTTGGTTTCTATCAAAAAACTTGGCACATCATTGGGTTTCATCTTTGCAGAGCAGTTAGACATTTTTTTACTTCTGGAGTTATGCCCAAAGTTTCGAAAGCTACTGCCATTACCCTTATTCCTAAGGGGACTCACTCCAATGCCATTTTTGACTTTAGACCCATCTCTTTATGTAATGTTTTTTACAAGATCATCGCAAAAATTCTTGCCAATAGGTTAAAACCTATTCTACCTTATATCATTCATGAGAGCCAGTCTGGATTTATTTCTAAAAGATGCTCCACTGACAACATTATCCTTGCTTCTGAAATTTTGAGGGAGTTTAAAGGGAATCAAAAGTTTTTTTGTGCCAAGTTGGATATTATGAAAGCTTTTGATTATGTTTCTCGCACCTTTGTGATCAATAGGTTAAGGAAGAAAGGATTTCCGGAGGTTTTTATTAACTGGATTAATGGGTGCATTGGGGAGGTGAATTTCTCGGTTTGTCTGAATGGGGTTTTGGAGGGGTTCTTTCCTTCCAAATCTGGTTTGAGGCAGGGCTGCCCCCTTTCCCCTCTGCTCTTCTGTATTGTTATGGATGCGCTCTCTTCTTGCCTTGATGCTCGTGAGGATTTTGTCGGTATTAAAATTCAAAATCTCAATATCAATCATTTGATGTACGCTGATGATCTTCTAGTCTTTGGGTTGGCTAGCATGGACAATATTACTACTCTTAATGGGATTCTGAATACTTTTGCTGAAGCATCTGGCTTGCAATTAATCCTTTGAAAAGCTCTTTGATTCTATCCAGAAACATGCATTCTGATACTAGCATTGCTTATCCCCTTGGGATTTCTAAGGTTGAAGAGTTCATCACTTATTTGGGCATTCCCATATCCACTACCCGACTTAAGTTTTCTCACTTCCAACCCCTCCTGAGTAGAATTTCTACTCTACTTGCGGGTTGGAAAGTTAAGTTTCTTTCTTTTGCAGGTAGATTACAATATTTAAAGTTCACCATTGCCAACACAATTGCCTATTGGATTCGGGGGGCAATTATACCTAAAGGCTGCTTAAAAACTATTTCTAAAATCTGCTCCAAATTCCTTTTCTTTGGTAATATCAATGACAAGAAATTACATATGATTTCCTGGAAGTCGGTGGTAACTCCCAAAATTAAGGGAGGTTTAGGCCTTCCTTCTTTTGATTACCTTTATCATAAGATGGCTACCTCCTTTTTATTCAGGATGATTAATTATAATTCTTGGAGTGGTATTTGGTATAGATATAAATACCTTTCACCTTGGAAACCTGCTCCTTCCTCTGCTTCTAAATTTTGGAAGCTTATATGTAATGTGGCAGTCAATATTTCTCCGCACATTTCTTTATCTGTTCATAACAGGTGCAACTTATCATTTCTTTATGACCCTTGGTGCAAGGGTAAGGCGATTGTTAACATGTACTTCTCGGCTGCACTTGTCAATTCTAAGGTTAATGTTTTTATTGGTGAAAATGGGTGGGAGCTTCCTCTTTCCATTCCAAATGTGATTAGAGCTGAAATTCTTGATATTAACATTTTGGGGAACCAACCTGTTATCTCTTGGGAGGGCTCCCAGACCCCGCCTCCTAAAAAGGTTCTCAATGTTTTTTATGGGCATTTGGATAATGTGATTTGGTCTAAGTATGTGTGGCATAAGAGACATGCTATGCGGTATTCTTGTTACTCTTGGATGGCTTTTAAAAGGAAGTTGAAAACTGCTGATAATCTTATTATGAGAGGAATTCCTGTTTTGAGCAATTGTTCCTTTTGTGGTTCCTTTGAAGAAAATCACTCTCACCTCTTTTTTGAGTGTGATTTCTCCTTCTCTATACTTACTAGCCTGCTTCCCATTACTGCTAATTTTTATCTTCGGCCAAACCTGTTGCAAGTTTTTGAATTTTTGGATAATGTGAGGAGTTTTGGGAGGCTGGAAAAATATTTCTGTTATCTCATGTTGGCTGCTATGATTTACTTCATTTGGAGGGAAAGGAACAATCGTAGATTTAAACATTGCTGGATATCTCCTGATGGCATTCAAGGTGAAATTATTAATGCTATTCGTGCCAAGACTAGACTGTGGAAGGATTATGAAAAGCTTAAAGGTCTATTCAACTGGATTTTGGGTTAAGGCATTTGTTGCGGTTTCTTATCTTTTTACTGCTGTTTTCTTTTTTTCTGGAGATGCTGGATCTATCAGTTATATTTCTTGGGTTCACTGCGGGAGTTTTTGTTACTACCAGATTTTGTTTTGGTTCTATGTGGCTGCTACCTGTGGGGATTTTGAAGCTTCTACTGGACTAATTTCGGTTTTGATCAAGACCATTTTTGTTAGCGCCTTGATGGAGAATGGGATTTTTGGGACGATGATGACCAAGGACTACATCTATCCGGCGACCTTGGATGGTCTTCAGGCAACCAGGTCTATAATTGGGGTGTTTCCGTGCACTGTGAGGGTCAGTCTTGCTGGCAACCAGTGTTCTTTTGCCGGACTTAGCTTTCTGTGGCTGGGCAATGAAGCTTTGTGATGTAGTTCCTTCCCTGAGTCCAATTGGTGGCTTCCTTTTCTTTCTGTTTGGTTATTGGTTTTGTTATTAAGGTTTTGGGGTGGTATAGGTTTTTTTCTATACTTACTTGTAATTGCTTTTGTAATTTTCTTTGATTAATATATGGGCTTTGCCCCCAATTTTCCCAAAAAAAAAAAAAAGAATGGTATTTATAGATGACTTTCCATTCAGAATATCAAAACAATTTGGTACATAAAAGAATAACAAGTACAAAAGAGACTTGATTTACTCTCAGAACCAAAACAAGCTTAACGTTTTGCAATGATTTCGTCATTTAGAAGGAAAGGGTTCACAAGTAACTTATTCATCAAATACAAACTCCACAACATCCTGGTTTCTGTGAATAACTAGAGCCAATTTAACTCAAAATCGAAGATTTGAAGCAAAAACAAGAAGATAACAAATATGTTTGAATAGAAATATCACACGCACCGGAGCAAAACTAACCAAAAGGAGATACTCCCTCGCCGGCGAAGCGCATAAACATCACAGGATTACTCAAAATTTCCTCGTCTTCATTATGATGATTCTTAAACTTCTAATCTGCCGCAGTGGTACTACAAACGAAGAAGAAAGAAAAACAAAGGAAAGGGAAAGTGAAAAAGACGATGCTTTCCAAGCAAAGAATTTTGAAAACGGAGAACATATCCCTCTCATTTCAAGAATGGAAGAAAAGTAAATAAAGAGGCGTTGGAAGTTGAAACACTGGCACTTCTGGAAAGTCCTCGCACTAGTCGTTAGTCAGTTCAAGCATGTCAAATTGTCAATATAAGGAGACTGCCAAGATGGGCCAAATGGCTCTCCATGGAGCCTAAAACCGGGTCGGATTTGACTCGATGCCATTAATGAGGAAAAAAAAAGTATAAAGCTACTTTAATTAATTGGTTATAATGATCTTGTTTTAATCAGTATGCCCGTAATAAATTTGTTTGGCCAAATTATTAAAAAGCTTATTTTTTTGGCACTATATGCATATTAGGTTGTCCTTCCTTTTGAACTATATCTTTGCATATATGAATCGTTCAAATATTCTTATATTTCCCCATCCTCTCACAGTGTTTTATTTTTTTTTTTTTTTTTTTTTGGCATTGTCAATATTTTATTTATATTATTTTGATATGCACATTATGGTTATGGGGTTCGTACCTTTTGAATTAAAATAAATAAATCAAATCAAATTTTAAAACTAACCATTGCTATGCATAGTGGCGAAACCAGAAAATTTATTAAGGGGGGTATAAATTAATTATTTAAAAAGTTCCCTCAATTTTTTCTATCCGGGCTTAAGACCAGCATAAGACAGTTTATATATATATATATATTCAATTAGTATTTGATGCAAGATTTTTCACATTTAATTCCAATTTTTTGGGTAAATCAACATCAAATCAAATATGTTTTTTTATTTTCATCTAATTACCTAATTATAGTCAAAATATTCCTCAGTTATCATGAGTAATCAACATAAGCATGACCCTTGTGCTGAGTTTTTTTTTTTTTTTAATGCAACATGCCATAAGAGTTTAATTCCTCGTTAATGTAAAACATAAGATGTTCAATTGTTAAAAATACATAATGGCATTGATGCTCTTACCATTCTCAGGCCCTCTGTACATGGATAGATTATTCTGTGCGAAATCTGAACACGTTCGAAATTGGGGTGCGCCACATCATCGGATGCACTGGGCCCCGGTGATGTGGCACGCCCCAATTCGCCTCCAAACACATTTGAATTCCGCACATAACAATTTTCCCCGTGCACGGCCCTCCAACTAAAGCTACCATTCTTGCTCCAATACCAGGCAAGCACGTGCCCAGTAATCCAGTTGCAACACTCAGAGCAACACCAGTGCACCTCTGAGCTCTGTTCCTAGCTTCCATTTATAGGCCACTCATCTATCTGCAACTCATCAAACAACTAATTAAGGACAAGAACAAAGGAAATTTAAAATAAGAAATTATAATCAATCAACAATACAAAATCCCTAAGAAGCAAATAAACCTCAAAAACTCACAACACTAAGGGTATACTCACAAACTGATGCTGGAAGCAAAAACTTGTTGACTGACACTACATGATGCAATCCAATGGCCTGCGGCCATCTGCTTGAGATGATGAGCATTATTATTTTTTTAAAGGGGGGCGCGTGCCTCCCCTTGCCCCCCTTCCCTCCACCTATGGCTATGAAGAATATTACTTGACATCCAAAACTTGTAAGAGGGTTCAGTTTTATCGATATTTTGATAAAATCAAAATGTAGAGCTTAAACATTATTAATTATTACAAAATGAAGCCAATTTTAAGAAGTGGGCTTGTGATAAATTTTTAAAAATTGATAACTGAATTACAAATTGTATTCCAAATAACTTTAACAATAATATAAAAATACATGCACCTATCAAATAACCACTTTGATTGAGTTTATGAGATATATACAATACAGAAATGATTCATTAAAAATGTGCCATATCAGTGAGTATAAAATATACTTTAATGGGTAAAATCAAAGAAGCTTTGGGTTAGCACTTAACTAAGCCTCGAAATGTTAATTATGTATCTCATTAAGTAATTTGAACTATATACTCGTATATGTTTTTACAATAATTTCATAGGCAGCTGAGGTCATAATAGAGAAACACACCCTCAAATGGGACCAAAAAATGGAACTCATCATACAACCCAAGAGGCGCTACTTGCTTGCAACTCATAGGCAAGCTTGCTCGCCATGATCAATAGACACTACTCATTCAATCCATCTAAGGAGTTCACCTTTCTTACAAGGCGGACCGAGGATTCCTCTGTACATGCTTGGATCACCATCTCATTTAAGGATGTAGTTATGTAGTTAGGGAATTAATTACAACATCAAGCTGCTTCTATAAAATTTTAGAAACCTAGTTAATTCAGCTTGTAATTTTAGTCAGTAGTAAACCTTTTCAATATTTACCTAGTAATACTAAAGTTAATATGAAAGAAAAGGAAAAAGATCTTAATGGAAGTTATTTGAAGAATGAAAACAATATATCCTAGCCCAATTGAAAAATATAAACAAGACTGGCTGAAGATTATAAACTTAGTGTTGTGTAGGAGGCAACCTAGAATCAAGTTAAAAATATTATTATATCTAGCTGAAGACTTTAAACTGCGCTTTAAGGGGGGCAACCCAGTTTTTAATTTTCTTGTGATAGATAGGGTTGTTAGTTTTATTAATTTTAATTATTTAAGTTAAAAAAAACTTGAGAGATGAAGGAGCACTGCTGTGTTGAGCCAGGACTTTATGGTTTAAAAATTAAAATATTAAAACTTTCTCTCACTTGAAAATTATAAAAATGGTATATTGAAAGTTTAATTCTCAATCCTTATCAATTTTTAAGTGCAATACTATCTTTCTCTTCCTGAAAATTCAAGTTAAGCAATGGGTAGAACCAAGAAAAGACATTCCTCCTCTAGGATTAGAAGTTTAAAACATTTGAAAAATGAAGATTCATTTTCTCCTATCCACATGCAAAGTTCTATTATTATTAATAAACTTCATAATATCAATGATGAAGTTTATGAAGATTTAAGATGATACAAGACATATATGATGAAATGCATAAATGTGAGGTTTTAGATTATGAATTTCATCTAGATCAAAATGTTCTATTTGTTTACAAGAAGTTTTTCCATGGAAAACTTAAATTTGGATGGGTTAGCCCATATGTTATTATTGGAATATATCTCAATAGTTCCATCAACATTCAAGATAAGAAAACTTTTCATATTTTCAAGGCCAATGGCCATAGATTGAAACCATGTAGACTAGATGAATAATGAAATCTTAAATTTGGAGAAAGAGAGTATGTGTATTTGTATCTTTTCTTTAGTTGATACCTTTTAGAAAAGAATGCAATTATGTAAGTAATTGGTATATGTAGTGTGAGCATGATTTATTGTTTTGGCTATTGAAGTAAGTATATTATGTATGGTACCTAGTGCACTAGTTATCTTGTAACCTATGTTATGTTTATGTTATCGCATATTTTATACTCTTTTTATCATTCATATGGAAGCATGTGTAGTGTTAATTATTGATTGTGTTTCTTTTATTTTTATTTTATTATAATTTCCCTCATTATGACTATAATTTTTATTAACTCTTGTATTTTCATTATTTAATTAACCTTAGTAAAAATGATAATTACAAATTATTTAAAATTAAGATAATATTAAAACCCTAGATCATAGTTTAAATGAACACAATTTATACTTTATAGAGTGAAAAAACTAATAATTAACTAACTTAGACCATATAAGTTATTACTTTAATTTAAAATTAGAAGTTATACCTATATGTATTAATTTATTAAAGAAAAATGAATAATTAGAATTAAAGATTAGATATGAGTAAATTAAAATTGAAAATCATAAGCAACCTAATTTTGGAATTGGTAATCTTATTAAATCCTTACAAAAAATTTTATTAAGATTGTAAAAAGGTTTGAAATAAAAACTAATATTCAAAATCATTAACTATGTATTCAATAAATTAAAAAAAAAGGATAAGAACTTTGAAATTAATTCTAAAAAGAAAAGAAAAAAAAAGAGAGAAAAAAGAAAGATGAGTACATTAAAAAATTGGTATCAGTTAAAAGCTTAGAATCTCATTACAATCTTATACTTAAATTTAAAAAGGATAGAATAAGAAAACTATTAAAATAATGGTGAACTAATGAAGTTTCAATTTTAACTATTAATATATCTAATTAATAAGTTATATTATTCACTTTAAAATTCCAAACTTAATGATTAAATTCTATAACCTATGAATTAAAATTAAGTAAAAATAAGGATGACTAATTAAAGAAATTATTAGTATTCCTTTCCCAAACAAGAATTATAATTTTATTTATTTTTATATTTTTAGACTCTGATATATTATCCTATATTTTAATAATTTTAAATTATTAAATTTTTACATTGGTTAATTATTTAATCAAAAATAGAAAATTTTTATTTGCATGAGGATAAGTAAGAATTCAAGCTGTCGAGAATTTGACAAGTTTAAATAATATATTATTTTATGTGCTATATTTTTGGTAAAAATGTGCTATATTTTTACTTATATTATACAGGAATCATTAAAAATGCACCAAATTTTAAGTATCATTCAGTGTCACGATGTTGGACAAAACAACGCTACAGGGCCATCAAAGGTACCACCGGAGCACTACAACATTGACATGGCATCACTAACTTCTCTATTGGACAATGACATGGCATCAAAATAGTCAGCTTTGTAGTGACATATTCATTGACTTCAAGCACCACATTATTACAATCTATCATGAATTCCCACTCCAGGCTATAATATTCAAGAGTCTGCAGCATTGCGGCGTTGCAGTTGCAATATCCAAATACACGATCTGTCTGCAAAATGATTTGACTATTCACTAACTGATCCATGTCAACAAACACCATGGTAGAGAAAAACCATCAATGCAGTAGTGTTAGTTCATTTTATGGGCGTTGTGATGCCAATCTTTAAAGCGCCATAATGCTAGTTGCCTAATTGATATTTTTCTATAAATAGTCATTATGTTATGTTTGTAAGGGAGTTTAGACACTTATATAATTTCAGTACTTTTTAGAGTACTTCTTTAGTTCTCTCTTAGAGTCAAATCTAAGAGAAACTAGGGAAGTACAAGATATAATTATTATAGTGTTTAGTTAGTGTTTATTTAAGAAACTCCGTACGTTAAGGAAAGAGTGTAAAGGAGATATATTGATCCTTCTTGGCTATATCATTATCTTATATTTTCTTTCTTTTAAAATTTTAATAAAAATGAGTTTGATTATTTTTTGTTTTATGTCAAGCAAATATTTTAATTTTTTATTGATGATGCAGAGAACATAACAAGTACTAATAAAGATTTTTATGCTATAAAATAAATTATATTTTTAATATTATCAAGCTCTTTATTTAATACACATAGTGGCCATATGTGTCTTTAAAATTTATTGTGAAGTATAGCCTTAATGAAATAATGTAAGAACAACCAGGAGTATTGTAATAATATGTTTGTATACCTTTATGAAGATGATAGAACTGTAAGAGGTCAACATATATCCTTTTCACCCTTAAAGCTTGATAGGAATCTAAGGATGTATATACTTTCAATTACATTAAAGATAAGAATTTAATTTGAAAAGATATGTAATTTATATTCAGCAATCCAAAATACTTTATTTAAATATTGTATCTTTTTTTTTTTTTTTACTATTTTTATTCATTGATTAAATCTTCAGCCAACAATTTTATTTTAGTAGTATAATTTTATAATTAGAGTAAACAGTAAAAGTTGCTTGCTGAAAAATATACTTTCTTATGGGTTTGACACTCTACTCTATCATTTTATTACTTGATTCAACACATATAATTATGTGTATTAAGTGGGATTTGCTATTTTTATATATCAAAGAAACCCTAAGTATTATTTAGAGTATATAGAGTTAAGAGAGTTGCTATTTGCATATTTCACATTATTGCAACTTGTATAGTTTTAATGATTCCAAATATTATTGTTTTATGTAATTATATCTCCTAACACTTTTTGAAAAATTTATTTTTGCTCTTGTGTGAACTTACATTTCAGGAAAATTAAACTACAGACTACTGAAGACTTCAAATCAAATTTAGCATGAGAGATTTTGTGAATTGAAGCTTGTACTTTTCTTTGAATTAAGTTTGAGAGGGAGTGATTATAATTGAGTGAATAAATACACACACACTTAAGGAGATCTTTAAAAAAATTATACTAATCGTACGGGATGAACATAGTTCATATCGGACGATCAAGTCAGTTATCTCCTCTAAAAAGCAATGGAACAAATAGGAGTTAAAGAAAATTTTTCTAAGTCTTGATCGTCTAGGACGAATGTTTATTCATCCCAAGACAAAATGTTCTCTGAAAAATTTTTGTTTAGACGAAATTCATATTCGTGCCAGGACGAAATGCTCTTTGGAAAATTTTTGTCCAAACGAACTCAAATTCGTCCCAGGATGAAATGTCCTCTAGAAAATTTTCGTTCAGACGAAATTCATATTCGTGCCAAGAGGAAATGCTCTCTGGAAAAATTTCATCCAGACGAAAGCAAAATTCATCCAAGGATGAATTGTTCTCTGTAAAAATTTCGTCCGGACGAACTCATATTCGTCCCAGGACGAAGTGAACTGACTCTTCAAATTTTGGCGACGTCCTACAGTTTTTGGGAACCGACCTATGGAATAACTGTTCATACCGGATGAACCTAGTTCGTACGGGACAATGATTAGGTACAAATTCAGTTCGTACCAATATACATTTGGTTCGTTTCCAACACATTTAAGTAAATTCGTCCAAGATTATCCAAGATCGTACCGAACGATCAGTTGCGTGTTGACTTGAAAATTTTATAGTTTTTGGACAGTTTTTCTTGTCTTTCATATAAATAGTCCAATTTAGACTACCACTTAATCTTTTTGCTTATTGATATTCATGCCAATTGAAACGAGAGTCAAGGAGAGAGTGTTTGTAGGAGATTTCTTACTACTGGAGACTGAAGGATTCACTTGAAACTCAAAGGTAAGAATCTCTACTTATATATGGTTTTTTATTACTTCACTCTTTTATCTCTTCCTTCTAGATTTCTTGTGAGAAGATCTGTCAAGGAGATCTGGTTCTCTGCCGTCACTTGAAGAGTGTGAATAGCCGAATGATTCTTTGCCCACACTTGGAGAGTGTGAACAGCCGAAGTGTTCTCTGCTCACACTTGGAGAGTGTGAACAGTCGAAGGGTTCTCTGCCCACACTAGGAGAGTGTGAAAGGACGAAGGGTTCTCTACCTACTCCGGGAGAGTGTGAAAAGACGGACGGTTCTCTGCCAACACTGGGAAGAGTCTAAAAGGATGACGGTTCTCTGCCGCACCGAGTAGTGGTAGAAGAGAGTTTTTATAAAGTCTTCTCTTCCTTGCTGTGGGTGCAAAAGGAGAGTCACTAGTGGTATTAGTGCAATACTCAGAGGGTGCCTCCGGGGAATGGATGTAGGTCGTGTTTGACCGAACCACTATAAATCTCATGTCTTTTATTTTTTCGCTGCTTTTATTTTTGCTTTACTGTTTTTAACATGTGGTTGAAAAATGTTTTCTATAAAATTCACTAAAGTTAATTTTCTCGATTTTAAATTTTAAAAAGAGGGGTAAAATTTTTAATTACCAATTCACCCCCCTCTTGGTTAGCCGCTGGGACATAAGCTTAGGTTTAACAACCAAATTCATAGTGAACGAGTTTCAACAAGTGGTATCAGAGCATTATTTCAAAATCATAAGTTTAGACTATTTTTTTATTAACGTAGATGGCTACATTTGGAAATCGAAATACACCTGAGGGTTACTCTATAGCTAGACCTCCATTATTCTACAATATACCTTTTGATTTTTGGAAAACAGGTATGTCTATATTTTTACAGTCACTTGATTATCGTATGTGGATCTTAGTTCAGGAAGGGTATACAAAACCAACTAGACTAGTTAACGGAGTTAGGGTTGAAACACCTTTTGCATACTGAACAATATAAGAACGTGACTTAGCACAACTAAATGCCAAATGCTTGAATAGTTTCTTTTGTGCTCTTAAATCAGAAGATTACATGAGGGTTTCTACTTGCAAAAGTGGAAAGGACATATGGGATAGACTTTGTATAACTTATGAGGGGACTAATGAGGTTAAGCAATCTAGACTTAATATTTTGTTGCATGATTATGAACTATTTTTTATGAAACCAAATGAATCCATTTTTGATATGTACATAAGATTCACACAAATTGTCACCTCTTTATATGCATTGGGTAGGGAATTAACGAATGCTGAAATGGTTAATAAAATTCTTTATTGTTTGCTTACTGCTTATGATGCTAAATTTTTTGTAATTACAGAATCTAAAGATCTAAACATTTACTCTATTGACAATCTTCTTGGTTCACTAATTGCTTACGAGTAAGGAGTTAGCATAAGAAAGATTGAATCAGGTGAAACACGGAGGGAGAAGAACATAGAACTGAAAGTAGAGGAATTTGAAAGTGAACTCATGAAGATGACATCGCTCTAATGAATAGACAATTCAGAAGTTTTCTGAAGAGGAAGCAGAAGAGATGCCAGCAATGGAATAGAGGTAATTTAATAGAAATGCTAATGTTTCAAATGATGTACTTTGTTATGAGTGCAGGAAATCTGGACATATCAAGACTAACTACCCAAAACTCAAAGCCACTCCTAGCAAGGAGAAGGTAGAGGAGAAACCAACTGTAAAGAAGTGCAAGAAGAAGTTTCAAAGAGGTTTCTGGGCAGACTTAGTTTCAGATTCATCAGAGACTGAAAATAAAGAGAAAGTCACTAATATGTGCTTAATGGATGATAGTCTTGATCAGTCAGATCAAGAAGAGGTATGTGACTTAAGTTATGATGAACTATTTGAAGTTTCTGAACACATGCATGATGCATATAAGAAAATGAAGAAAATGCATGCTAGTCTAAGTTTAGAGTTTAAAGAACTACAAAAGAAACATGAAATCTTTAGAAAAGATCATGCTTTAATTGATGACAACCACATAAAATTACTTGATGAGTTTGATGACTTGAATAAAAATCATAAAAATTTAAAATCATCCTATGTAGAACTTGAAAAATATTTTAAAAATTTTAAGGATGAATCTAAGAGCAAAATATATCAAATCAATTATACAAATCAAATCTTGGAAGATATGAATTTTTTTTTATAAATTGAAGATAAAAGCTCTCGAGGATAATAAGATACCCCCAGACTTAAAGATTTTACTAATCCTATTATGTATCCTAAATTTATGCAATCCCTGAATAGACAGATGAATGGTAGAAGATTTTAGAATTCTTTTCCAAAAGTCAAATGTAATAATTGTGGATTGTTTGGACATATAACTCACACCTGTACTTTGAAGATGAAAACTTATTTGATATGGAGACCTAAGATGCATAAACCTAGACATATCATACATGCATCTGATTATAAATTGCCAAAAGGAGAACCCAAACTTATTTGGGTTCGCAGGTCTAATGTTTGATAATTTTGTAGGGTCGCTCTCACACAAGATCTCGTGAGAGCATATGGTACCTGGACAGCAGATGCTCAAAGTATATGACTGGAGATACTGCACAATTCATAATGCTGGAGGCCAGGAGTGGAGGCAAGGTTACACTTGGAGATAATACCACAAGGAAGGTGGTTGGATCACGTATGATTGAAAATCTCAAGAAATTTTACTTTGAAAATGTGTTATTGGTAGAAGGCTTGGAGCATAACCTATTAAGTATAAGCCAACTATGTGATAAAGGATGTTGTTTGAAATTTTTCCTAATAGCTGCATATTAAGCCTAAATGGAAATGATGTTTTCAATGGTAAAAGGGTAAATAATATTTATATGCTAGACTTGAATTGCATTCAAACTCCTACTACTTTTTGTTTGAAAAGTGTATCTGATGAGTCATGGCTTTGGCATAGGAGACTTTGTCATCTAGCATGAAAAACTTTAGGAAGATTACCCAAAAGAACTTAATGAGAGGTATATCAAAACTAGACTTTACTAAGGACCACCTTTATGATGCATGTCAATTAGGAAAATAAGTGAAGTTCTCTTTTCAGTCCAATAAGGATCTTAGAACTAGTAAACCATTGGAGATTTTGCATATGAATCTTTTTAGACCAGTTGGAACTATAAGTCTAGGAGGGAAGGTATACGGATTTGTGATTGTGGATGATTACTCAAGATCTACATGGTTTAGATTTCTATTTCATAATAGTGAATCATTTGAGGAATTTAGAAATTTTTTGACTTGGATTCAAAGAAAACTTGGGTGTGAAATTATTTCTATACAAAGTGGTCATGGAGGAGAATTTGAAAATGAGAGATTTGAGAAATTTTATAAGGAGAAAAGAATTGATCACAACTTTTTTGCATCTAGAACCCCTCAGCAGAATGGTGTAGTCGAAAGAAAAAATAGAACATTAATAGAAGCCACCCGAGTAATGTTGGCAGAATACTCACTTCCAAAATATTTTTGGACTGGGTGGTTAGAACTGCATGTTATGTTCTGAATAGGATGAATGTGAGATCTAAATTAAATAAAACACCCTATGAGTTTCTAAAAAGAAGAACACCTAATTTGTCTCATTTGCATGTTTTTTGTTGCAAGGTGTTCATTCATAACAATGAAAAATCTGCCTTAAAAAAATTTGATCCAAAATCAGATGAAGGAATTTTTGTTGGATACTCAAGTGTTGGAAAATCTTATAGAGTATTAAATAGAGAAACTTTGGTAATTGAGGAGACCACACATGTTGTATTTGATGAGTCTGAAAAATTGGAAGAGCCAAATGTTATAGAAGATGAGATTGAGGTTAACTCCAAAAAGATTGATAAAATGAATTTGGAAGAAAATTTGGAAGAAAATGTGGAAGAAAATTTGGAAATAGAAAATCCTTTGCCTAGAGATTTGAGATTTTCTAAAAACCACCCAAAGGAGTTGATAATTGATGAACTTTGTGAGGGTGTAAGGACTAGGCATGGATTAAACAAAGAAGTCAATCATTCAGCCTTCATTTCAACTATAGAACCCACTAATATTGATCAAGCACTTTCAGATGAATTTTGGATTTTGGCCATGTAAGAAGAGTTAAATCAATTTATAAGAAATAAATTTTGGAAATTAACTACAAGGCCAAAGGATCAAAGTGTAGTTGGAACTAAGTGGGTATTCAAAATTAAAATGAATGACTCAGGAGTAGTCATTAGAAATAAGATTAGATTAGTTGTTAAGGGGTATAATTAGATTGAAGGGATTAATTTTGAGGATAACTTTGCCCCTGTAGCTAGACTTGAAGCAATTAGGGTTTTGCTAGCCTGTGCCTATTTTAGAGGATTTAAACTGTACCAAATGGATGTAAAAAGTACCTTTTTAAATGGGGTAATTCAAGAGGATGTTTTTGCAGAATAACCTCCAGGTTTTGAAAATTCTAAATACCAAAATCATGTTTTCAAATTGAAAAATGCATTATATGGATTGAAACAGGCACCTAGGACTTGGTATGAGAGGTTGAGCACCTTCCTACTTGAAAGATCTTTTGTAAAAGGAAGTGTGGATACAACTCTCTTTTTGAAGAAATGTGGAAAGGATATACTCATTGTTCAAATTTATGTGAATGATATCATTTTTGAATCTTCAAATACAAAACTTTGTGATGATTCATCTAAAATAATGAGTAGTGAATTTGAGACGAGTCTAATGGGAGATTTAAGTTACATTCTAGGCTTTAGCATTAAGCAATTTGAGGAAGATACATTTCTTTGTCAGTCAAAGTATGTTAAGGACATCCTCAAAAAGTATAAAATGGATAATGTTAAACCTGTTAGTACACCAATGAGTTCCTCAGTTCAGTTGGACAAGGACCCTAAGGGAAGATCTGTTGATCAAAAGAAATTTAGAGGGATAATTGGATCTTTGCTTTACTTGACAGGTAGCCATCCCGATATCATGTTTAGTGTTTGCTTGTGTGCTAGATTTCAATTAGATCCAAAAGAATCACATTTGACAGCAGTAAAAAGGATTCTAAGACATCTATTAGGAACTCAAAACTTAGGAATTTGGTATCCTAAGCTTAGCTCTTCATTTGAAATAATTGGTTATTCAGATTCTATTTTTGTAGGATGTAGGGTGGATAGAAAAAGCACTTATGGAACATGTCAGTTTATTGAAAATTCTTTAGTCTATTGGTCCAGTAGAAAACAAAATTTAGTAGCCCTATCTACTGCTGAAGCTGAATACATTGCATTAGAAAGTTGTGTGGCACAAGTACTTTGGTTGAAACAATAGTTGATTTATTTAGGATTAACTATAGATACTATTCTAATTTATTGTGATAATACTAGTACTATTTGTATTTCTAAAAATCTTATTCAACATTCAAGAAACAAACATATAGACATCAGGCATTATTTAATAAGGGATCATATATCCAAAGGAGAAATTGAATTCATTCATGTTTCTACTGAAAATCAACTTGCAGATATTTTTATAAAACCTTTAGCCTTTGATACTTTCAGTGGGTTAAGAACAAGGCTTGGGGTAATCGACCTGAATGCTTAATAAAAATATTTTTCTGCAACATTGATGTGTGTTTTTAGTTAGTATTTTTTTTTTATCCATTTGTCTTGTTCTGTATTTTATGTTTGTTTTTTTATTTTTCATTGTGTTTTTAGTGTACTTGTGTTTTAATTTTTATTGAGTACATGATTTGAAATTTTTTTTGTGGCAATCATCCGGGACGAAATGTTTTCGTACGGGACGAATTGTGAAGTGTGTCAAACTATCGGATTTTGAACCATTTGTGTGTAGTTTTTCAGTTATTTTTTTAAAAAAATTTCACTTCGTCTGTACGATCGTCCAGGATGAACTTGTTCAAACGACGGGATGATTGAATGTTAGTTGAATGGATAAGATCATTTTTAATATGCCAGTTCGTACGTACGAAACTTTGGTTCATCCAGACGAACACATGGCAATTGGATGCGGGGACGGATTCAACTATCATTAAAACGATCATAAGTTCTGATCATCCCAGGACGAACAATTATTCGTCTGTACGATCATTTTGGTCAAAATTTTGTACGAAAGGATGCTTTGTAAATTGTGTGATTACAAAAAATCATTTTATTTTGGACTCATTTGTTCGTCTATATGAAAAGTTTTCGTACGGGAGGAACTAAAATTCGTACGGGACGAAAGTGATTTTGTCTTGTACGAACAGTCATTTTTTAATAAATAAACAAGCTTTTGAATTCAACAGTCACACTTTCACTTCACTTTCAAACTCTTTCGTAGTTTAGATCATTATTTCAATGGCAAGTTCTAACAAGTGTCAAAAGACTCTGTCCAGGGGTCCACCTAAGAATTCATCTGAGAACTTTCTTTCTAAAGCAAATAAAGAATCCTTCCCTAGGTTTGTCTCCGCTAAGATCACACCTCTAGAATTCTTTTACAGGAGCAACTAACCTTTTAGGTGATGAACTTGTTTGCTTCAACTCAGTTTGGTTTTATCCTCACCCTAATTTATCTCTACAACAAAGAAACCTTTCACTACTTCCTGACAAACATGTCTTTCAACTCCGACCATATTGTTATTCGTTCATTTATCTTTAAGAAAAAAAGTTGAAATCACCAAAGCTGACTTAGGATCCTTTCTGAACTTAAGGACTAAGGGAGCTAGAGCACATACCTTGATCACCTCAACTGAATATGAATGGTCTGAAATTAATAAAGTGCTTAGAGGAATCATTTTTAACAAGCATATGCCTAAAGTATCTGGTCTCGTTCGTAATGCTCGTATCATCCAGCATGTTCTTATAATTTCTATAATTCCTAAAGGTGGTGATAGAATTAACATTACTCCTCTTCTTTTTATGGTGACCTTTTTTATCATGACAAAAGAACCTATAGATGAAGCCCAACTAATCACTGACTATCTTTATGGACTTTCTGAAATTAGTCATGTTAAGCATAAAAGAAAGAAGAACATCGCATTAGGACATCTAGTTACCTACATTCTGGAGAAGAAATACAATTTAGTTCATCCTGATCAAGAGTTTTAAGAACCGCTCTACTGCAACGACGAATTATTTATAGCAATCTTCAATAAAGAAGAACCAAGTAAAACACATGTCATTAGTGATATTGAGGAAGAACATGAAGCTGTACTTGCACCTGCAAATGAACCAAATTACCAGGATTTGGTTCAAAGATTTGATCGCCTTGAGACTCATGTTGATCAACATTTTGATCAAATTGAGACTCATCTTTAGCAGCAGGCTACACAGTATCAGCATGACATGGGATGGATGAGGGAACATATAGACGACATTAACTCCAACATGATCATGATTAGCAACTACTATAACTTCTTTGGTGCTGCACCTCCTCCTCCTCCAGATCAGGGTCCTTCTAAGTGAGAGCTGCACTTGATTTTATATGTTTCTTTAATTGTTGTTTTCGTTTTTGTGAGTTAGGAAAATGTGTTGTACTTTCTTTTCCTTATATGTTTTTGTTTTTAAATCTTATGATGTATTGATATCACATGCTTAGATTTTAATATCCTTCATATTGATATCAATATAAGTTATCCTATTTTGGCTTTAATCTTGTTTTTGAAATATGTGTTAGTCCATATGACAATCGTTATAATTTTTTATCTTAAGAGTGCTATACTTTGAAATGCACGTTAAAATTAAATTCATTAGAAAATCTAATTTTTCTAAATTTAAGTATTGCTTATAACTTGATGTAATTAAGATTATCAATTTCATGTCTCTTATTTAGACTACATTAATGTCTAATATTATTATTGCAACTGTGATATTTTCTTATTTTGTATTTCACTTATCAATAAACATTTATGCACTTAAAAAAATTGAAATTTTTTATTATTGATTTTGGAAAGATCAAAATTACTCTTGAAAAATATACAAATGTACAAAAATTAAAAGGTATGCAGAATGGTTCGCAAGTTGAAAAAGAGGTACAAAATAAGCCCACAAGTAAAAAGATGCACAAAAATGTGCCACAAATTTGAAAAAGATGCGCAAAGCGCCATATGTGGTAGTTATTTCTTTCCATAATCACATTGATCTTCTGTACATTTATATTCCGTATTGAAATTTGAAATATATAAATTTTCTATTCATCTTTTTCGCAAAGATTTTCTCTATTTTAGCGTCTAAACTGACTCATATTTTTTATAAATACTTTTTATTATTAATGTTATATCTCTTCTTAAATTCTATGAATTACTATGATTTTTCTAATATTTTGATTTTGTTTGCAAAATTTATTTCAATCACTTTCAAGGTTCAATTATAAAATGATTTTCATATGACTGCTTATATTTCAGGTCTTTTTTCTTCTTCACTTTTTGTTGTTGTCAAAAAGGGGGAGAAATTATTTGTTCGTATGTGTTTTTATTTTATGTGTTTTTGTTTTGTTTTGATGTATTTTTGTTTTGTTTTGTATCTCTGAAAAATTTTGAAAAATAAAAAATTATGATTAAATTGACTCCTTATTTTTACGTGTTCATCAATTCAGGGGGAGTTTAGGAGATTCTTAGAATTTAAAATTATACAAACAATAATTATTTTGCTATCATTAAAAATGGGGAGATTGTTAAGAGAGTTGCTATTTGTATGTTTTACATTCTTGCAACTTGTATAATTTTGATGATTCCAAATATTAGTATTTTATGTATTGATATCTCCTAACACTTTTTGAAAGATTTATTTTTGCTCTTGTGTGAACTAACATTTCAGAAAAATCAAACTCTAGACTACTGAAAACTTGAAATCGAATTTAGCATGAGAGATTTTGTGAATTGAATCTTGTACTTTTCTTTGAATTAAGTTTGAGAGTGAGTGATTGTAATTTTGTGAATAAACAGACACACACACTTAAGGAGATCTTTAAAGAATTTATACTAATCATTCGGGACAAACATAGTTCGTACGGGACGATCAAGTCAGTTATCTCCTCTATAGAGCAACGGAATGAACTGGAGTTGAAGAAAAATTTTCTAAGTCATGATCATCCAGGATGAATGTTTAATCGTCCCAGGACGAAATGTTCTCTAGCAAATTTTCGTTCAAATGAAATTCATATTCGTGCTAGGACGAAATGCTCTATGGAAAATTTTTTTCCAGACGAACTCAAATTCATTCTAGGATGAAATGTCCTCTGGAAAATTTTCGTTCAGACGAAATTCATATTCGTGCTAGGACGAAATGCTCTTTGGAAAAATTTTGTCCAGACGAAAGCAAAATTCGTCCCAGGAAGAAGTGTTCTCTCTAAAAATTTTGCCCGGATGAACTTATAATTATCCCAGGACGAAGTGAACGACTCTTCAAATTTTGAGAATCGACTTATGGTATAACTATTCGTACCGGATGAACCTAGTTTATACGGGATGATGATCGGGTACGAATTTAGTTTGTACCAATATACATTCGGTTCATTTCCAACACATTTAAGTAATATCATCCAAAACATTCCACGATCGTACGAGACGATCAACTACGTGTTGACTTGAAAATTTATAGTTTTTGGACGGTTTTTCTTGTTTATCATATAAATAGTCCAATTTAGACTGCCACTTAATCTTTTTGCTTACTGATCTTCGTGTCAATTGAAAGGAGAGTCAAGGAGAGAGTGTTTGTAGGAGATTTCTTACTACTGGAGCGTGAAGGATTCACTTGGAACTCAAAGGTAAGAATCTCTACTTGTGGTTTTTGATTACTTCACTCTTTTCTCTCTTCCTTCTAATTTTCTTGTGAGAAGATCTGTCAAGGAGATTCGGTTCTTTGCCGACACTTGGAGAGTGTGAACAGCTGAAAGGTTCTCTGCCCACACTTAGAGAGTGTGAACAACTGAAGGGTTCTTTGCCCATATTAGGAGAGTGTGAAAGGATGAAGGGTTCTCTGCCTACACTAGGAGAGTGTGAAGGACGGACAATTCTGTGTCAACACTAGGAAGAGTGTAAAAGGACGACGGTTCTCTACTACACCGGGTAGTGGTGGAAGAGAGTTTTTGTAAAGACTTCTCCGCCTTTCTGTGGGTGCAAAAGGAGAGTCACTAGTAGTATTAGTACAATACTCTGAGGGTGCCTCCGGGGAGTGGATGTAGGTCGTGCTTGACCAAACCACTATAAATCTCATGTCTTTTATTTTTTTCGCTGCTTTTATTTTTGTTTTACTATTTTAACTTGTGGTTGAAAAACATTTTCTATAAAACAGCGGCCTTGCGATGACCCGGTTAGGAGAGCAGAGGTATTAGATTTGAATTATGTTAAGAAAGGTAGGGGTAGATCTAAAAAGACTTGGTTAGAAAATATTAGGAATTATCTTTCTTTATTAGATTTAAATGAGAATTTGACTTTTAATAGGACACAATGGAGAAAAAGGATTCATGTAGCCGACCCCACATAGTGGGATAAAAGCTTGATTTTGTTGTTGTTGTTGTTGTTGTAAGTTTTAAAAAGACAGGTAAAACTTTTTATTACCAATTCACCCCCTTCTTGATTAGCCGCTGGTACATAAGCTTAGGTTTAATAACCTAATTCATAGTGAACAAGTTTCAACAGATAGAACCTTAAACATTTTTATAATTTAAATTGCACTCCACAATACCCCCGTCAATGAGCTGGAACTTGTTGTTGTAGTATTTTCTTTGAAGATCTAGAGACATTATCTATACAATATTAGGTTTAAGATTTCGCTAATCATCAAAGTCTATAGTTACTTTTTACTTAGAAGAATCTACATCTATGTCAAAGGAGATGGTGTTACGACCCATAATCAAATTTGTAAGAATTGTATATTTATCTTTTTAATAATATATCATAGGTTCTATAAATCATCAATATAATCACATATCTAACAAAAGCAATTAAATTTATATACATAAAAATATTTCATTATATTCATTTACCAAAAGTCGCTACAGGAAAATTGTTCATTTCCAGCAAAATTTCCGGCGGATTTCTGGCGGACAATTTTTCGACGGATTTCCGGCGGCCTACCGAAGGATAAAGATGAAATATTTATGGCAAATTTTTAAGAAGTTTTCTGACAGAATTTTCGGCAAAGTTGTTTACGCCGACGATTCTGGCAGACTTTCCAGCATAAAATTCACTGGATTTTAATAATTTCTGAAAACTATTTTCTCTTTTTAATTTTGTTAATTAATATTTTTATTGCTATATAAATTTATTTTTTAAAAATTTAGTATCCTAGTTTATTTAAATATAAAATATTTAGAAATAATACTTATTATACACCGCAGCAGAGTGGTTGAGGCTCTAAAACCGGAGAGGGAGATCTTGAGTTTGAATCCCAGTGAAGATGGGCCCATGTTCATGCGCTGGGCTTAAGAGTTGGTTGGCCCGTGGGACTGGCACGAACCTCAAGGGGGGGGGGGGGGGGGGGGCTCGTGTTTCCGCGCGGGGAGCACAGGGACCGGGTTCGCCCGTAGGATGGCGCGGGGGCGAGGCGTGGGTTTAGCCCGCAGGATGGCACCAGGCGTCGCGTGTTTGCGCAGGATGGCGATTTGACCCGCAGGATCACGGCGGGGAGCAGGATCTCCGGCACTGCCAGCTCGGGAGTTGGCGGGAATGAAATTTTTTAAACATTTTATTTATTCCGGTAGAGTTTTCTCCGCCTGGAACTTTTTCTGGATGGATAATTTTGCCGGAAACAAATTCAGGCAGATTTTTTTCAACGAAAATTTTTTTTGATGCGAGTCGAACCGACAGAAAATTTTTTCCGGAAATTTGCCAGAAACATTCATAATCCACTGAAAACTACAGAATATTCTGCCAAAAAATTTGCCGAAAATAAAAGATTTTCCTGTAGTGAGTGTATATAAACTAGTCAAGCGATTACTACAATCATTAATCTATCAGAAGATCGTGAGAATAAAAGAATGAAAGAAAATATAGAATAAAAATCTAAAGAAGACCTGAGAATCTCTTCCAAACTCAATCCACTTGGTCTTGACCCCTTCCCTTACTTAAAATTTTTAAAATCCATATATTAAGCTAAAAAGCCTAGTAAAAATACCAACTCACCAAAACTTTTAACATAAGGTTAGAAAAATTAGTATGCAAAATAAGTTCAGTCAATAAAATTGATCTCATCAATGATCAATTATCAATAAAATTGATCTCATCAATAATAAAAGTAGGAAAATCATTACAATTAATCTAGGAATTATAGTAGGCATGATAATCAGTACATCAGTAAAACAACGTTAGTATAATCATTTAAGCATCAGTAAAATGTATCACATGCACATATTTGTCAATATCAATCTTATGCTCTTATATCCATCGAATCATTTATAAGTAATCAGTACTTGTATTAATTTATATGTTATAAATATACACATGCTACTATTATATTTATCAATGTAATATGATATGGTTCAGCAGGGTACGACATCCAACTTTAATAAGTTATTTTCATCCTTTCATCTGTTCATTTTTTATATCATTATTTCATTATCATTCAACTTTTATCATTATTATTATGGGTGGTTTTCAAAAATCATTAAAAGTAATCACCCATTGGTATAATTCAGTTATTTGTTGTAGGCTATAACCAGGATAACACCATTAAATACCTTTAAAGGAAAGCTTATCAACCCATCCTTCAGCGTAAGGTATTATGTTTTAACAATCAACCCATTTTTATAGTATTAACAATTAGCCTTTTTTACTTATACAAATGTCACAATCAAAATGTAATATAAAATAGTTAATTCTATTCAATATAAGAAAATTTAAATAATATCTATAACTTCAAAAAATAATTATAAATTTTATTCTATTCAATGAAATTTAGTGATGTGACTGTCAAAATATCCAAACCATTCATATTTATTATATACAAAAATATACGATAAATTAGGAGAAAATACATTATTTATCAACATAGGAGAGAAACAATCCATCAAACTAAAAATTATTTAAACTTCAAATGAGAGTTGGGTTACTTGCAATGAAAAAAAGAAATCTCTAAACAAAATTGACGGATGAAAAAGCTCTGATTAACCTTCTCTCTCGTCCCTCTCTTTCTTGCTTCTTCAGTAAGGCACGATGCTAAAATTTAAATATTTTATTTAAAAATAATTATTCAAAAATTCAAGTTATTACAACATAGAAAAACATCATCCATAACATTTTTTTTAAGGATTTAGGCTCAAAATCAATACAAAATTTTTTTAATATCAAAACTCAAATCGAGCTGAAACACTAGTCTCTAGAATTGGGCACAAATCAAAACTCATCGAAATCAATCAATTCATATCTTAAACTCATACAATTCATTTAAATGCATATTATTCATGTTGCAACTAGAGCTCATGAGTTTATATTTTTGATGATAATAAATATTATGGCTCACATCCTTATGTCTACTTATATTTATAATATATATTTGTTTGTGTGTGTACTAACATTTCAGGAGAACCATGCACCATCCAATGAATATATAAGGCTCAAGATTGGGTATAATAGGTTATATTGCATAGATTTTTGTAATATTCATTACAACTCAAGCTCACGAGTTTATGTTTTTGATGAAAATAATTATTATAGCTTATATTCTATTATCTACTTATATTTGAAATATATTTTTATTTATGTTTGTACTAACATTTCAAGTCATTAATTAGAGTACATATTTTAGATATCTTAGATCTATTATTCAGAATGATGGTGAGATAGATGGGGATATTATCAACAGAATTCAAGTAGGATGGTTGAAGTGGAGGAATGCTTTGGGCTTGTTGTGCGATAAAAAAGTCCCCATCAAACTTAAGGGAAAGTTCTATAAGATGGTAGAGAGGTCTGCAATGCTTTATGGTGTCGAATGTTGGCCATTAAAAGAAGTGTTGTATAGATGGTGATGCTTTGGTGGATGAGTGGCTTCACCCTTAGAGATAGGATATGAAATGAGCATATATGTGAAAAGTTTAGAGTAGCTCTAGTGGAAGATAAGATTATAGAGAGTCACCTTAGATGGTTTGGCCCCATTAAATGGAAGCCTTCTGATGACCCTGCTAGGAAAATTGAGGTATTAGATTTAACTTATATTATGAAAGGTAGAGGTAGACCTAAAAAGACTTGGTTAGAAAATATTAGAAATGATCTTTCTATATTAGATTTAAATGAGAATTTGACTTTTAACAGGGCACAATGGCAAAAAAAGATTCATATAGTCGACCCCACATAGTGGGACAAAGGCTTGATGTTGTTGTTGTTGTGTGCTAGCATTTCAAGAACATCATGCACCATCCAACAAAGATTTAAGGCTCAATATTGGGTATAATAGGTTATGCTATAAAGATTTTTGTAAAATTCATTATTGTATTTTTTATTTCATGATTCAAATCTTTTGAGGGTGTATGCTAGCTTAATGACCATACACACACACACTCAGAAGGAGTGAGATTGAGTCAAAACTAGAAGTTCAGTTTTGAACTAATTGTACTATATGATTTATATTATATTATATGATTAGCTCATCTAAATAATCATACTGGATGATTTAGCTCATCTAGGCTGATCAGTTATGATCATAAGAAATTATTGTGAATATGATTTCAGGGAATATATTTTTGATGATAGCAAATAATTATATTTCTCTATAATTGTCTTGTCTGCTAACATTTCAGGTCCACAGGATTGATTTACAAATCAAACCAGCTCAAGATTGGATAAATTAGGGCTGAGTCAGTTTGTAACATGTGTAAGTGTCTTTTACCCTTTCTTGAGTCAATTGTAAAAGTTGTGGATCCTAATACTAAGTAATCTTACAAACATATACTTGGGAGAAAAATAATGTTTATTGATTAGAGTTTTTTATTTTGATCACATTGTCTAGGACAATCCAAAAATCATCCTGGATGATGAATTAAAACAATAATATTAATTAGGGCATTCTGGTTAAGGCAGCCGTAATTAAGACAATCATCTTGGATGATATTTACATCGTCTGGGATGAAAGGCTCAAAAAGAAAGAATTAGCCGCCATATCTATTTAGGCATCTTTTATTTTTGGACATCATTCTATATGATGCAGCACATGCCTAAATTAATCTGATAATTAAAGATAGCAATTAAGATTTAATTACACAATCATATCGTCCTGGACAATCACAAAATCGTTTGGGTTGATCAGTTGACAAACCTTAGTTCTTCCTAGAAGATCAAATTTTGGCCTGGTTCCATTCAGGGCGATGCTCTGGACGACATGTACTGAATTGAACTAATCGTCCGGGAGGATCGGGTGATCAGCCTGGACGATCAAGTTATTTTTTTATCATTTAGACATCCATCCAGGACAATGATCTTGATTATATTTGATGGCTTTAACTAATCGTACAGGATGATATGCTATCATCCAGGATGATCTGAACAAATTAACCTTTTAATCATCCAGACTCTCCCAAATCATCCAGATTAATTAAGCTAAATTTGAACTGATTGTACAGGAAGATATATCGATCATCCTGGACGATAATGTCAATTTGTTGCAATTAAGAGCTAATACGAAACTCTTCTTTAAGAGACCTCTTATTCTAAATAAGAGAATATATTTTGCTGTTATTTTAACTTGAGAGAGCCAAGAGGAGAGGGAAAGAAAGGGCGAGAGAGAGAGGATCTTGTGAGGGGGAGTTTATAAGGGGATTCATAAAGGTTACTCCAAGAAAGGATCCAAATCATCTTCTCCGGTCGTCATCCCTAGTTCCTTAGGGGTTATAGAGAGGTATACTTTAGCAACTGATCATGGTTCTCTACCTTCTTCTGGAGGAAGCAAAATAAGTTGAGTTCTCTACTTACTTTTAGAGGAAGCAAAAGGAGTTAGGTTCTCTACCTCACTGAGGCCGGTGGAAAAGAGTTTTTTTTGTATGGGCTTCTCTGCCTTATTGTGTGGGCATTATTGTGTGGGCAAAATAAGAGACTAAATTTAGTGCAATACTCAGTGGGTGCCTCTAGAGAGTGGATGTAGGTCAAGCTGACTGAACCACTATAAAATCTAGTGTGTTCTTTCTTATTATTACTTCCGTATTTAATTTTTGCACTTTATTTCTCTTATGGTGAATCTTGGTTTGGTTGTGATTGTATTTTTGTTTAAAGAATTTTTTTAAATACCAATTCACCCCCATCTTGGTTAACATCGAGACTAGTTTATAAGGGCCTAACATCCCTGACGAACTTTCAAGTGGTATCAGAGCAGGACTCATAAAAATGAGTTTTTGAAAACTTTTGAATTTCGAGCAATGACTAACTTTGGTAATCATAATACTGTGAAAGAGTATTCTATTACATGACCATCTTTTTTTGACAATATTCCTTTTGATTTTTGAAAAACTTGCATGTCTACATTTTTACAATCGATTGACTATCGCATATAGAAGCTTGTTAAGGATGGTTATTCACCTTCATCTTATAAATTTAATGATATTAAAATAGAACATCCTTTTACTGAATGAACTTTTGATGATAGGGATTTAGTGCAACTAAATACAAAATGTTTAAATTATTTTTTCTGTGCTTTGAAATTAAATGATTTTATGTGTGTTTCAACTTGTGCTACTAGTAAAGAAATTTGGGATAGATTTTCTATTACTTATGAATGAATAAATAAAGTTAAGCAATCTAGGTTAAATATTTTATTGCATGACTACAAACTTTTTTATATGAAACCTAATGAATCGATTTCCGATATGTATACTAGGTTTACTCAAATTTTCACCTCATTGCATGCCTTAGAAAGAGAGCTAACTTATTATGAAAGAGTAAATAAAATTTTGAGATGCTTGCCTTCTTCTTTTGATGCTAAGATTACTATAATTACTAAATCTAAGGATTTGAATACTTATTATGTTGATAACTTACTTGGGTCACTCATTGCTTACGAGCAAGGGGTGAACCAAAGATAACTTTATATATGTGATAAGAAGGAGAAAACTGTAACGTTAAAAGCTAACAATACGGATTACAAATTCTTCCAGGTCTGGAAGAAATAATGTTGCCTTCATAACTAGGCAATTCAAAAGCTTTCTAAGGAAGAATCACAAGCATTATTATAAGTGAAAAAAATATAAGGATAGCAAAATTTTAAAAGTTCTTTTGATGTTGTTTGTTATGAATGCAGGAAGCCTGAACATGTCAAAGCTAATTATCTTATACTTAAGGATCACTCAAGTAAGGAGAAGGTCGAGGAGAAACCTAAGTTCATGAAGGACAAGAAGTAGTTCCAAAAGGCATTATGGGTAGATTCTATAGCTGACTCCTCTGAGATTAAATCTAAGGAGGAGACAACAAACTTTTGATTGATGGTCGGTGATCATCTTGGTCAGTCTGACCAAGAAGAGGTATCTGAACTAAGTTATGAACAATTACTTAAAGTTTGTGAGAAAATTCATGCATAATATAGGAAACTTAAGAAATCGCATGCTAGTTTGAAATTGGAGTTTTTGAATTTACAAAAAGAGGATAAAGTTTTTTTGAAAGATCACTTTCAAATTGATAACAATTACATGTCTTTACTTGATGAGTTTGATGACTTGAATAAAAACATTCTGAGTTGGTTATTGAGCATGATTCATTGAAAGCATCATATGCCTCACTTGAATCTAATTTTAAGACATATGTTATTGAATCTGAATATAGGAAGCACTATTTAAAACTTGATAATGCTGTTTTAAAAAGTGTGAACTCGAGATTTAAAGCTAAATTGAATACACTTGATGAAAGAGTACTACACCCACACTTGATCTAAAGCCAAAACTTAGGAAGAGGTATTATAAAACAAATAGATTAGTAAATCCTTTTCCTGGTGTTAGATTTTTTTTATGTGACATGTTAGAACACATTTCATATACTTGCATTATTCACTATAGTACACATTGGGTGTAGAGACCCAAATTGCATGATCTACAGTATAATACACATGTATTACATTCTTCTTTTACTAAGAAAGTGAAAGTTCATTAGGGATGTTAGGCCCTATGAACTTGTCCCAAGGCTAACCAAGAGGGGGTGAATTGATATTTTTAAAGATCTTTTAATACAAAACTACAAACCAAAACACCACAAAGAAATCAATGATGCAAAAATTAAATGCGGAAGCAATAATAAGAAAAGAACACACCAGATTTATAGTGGTTTGATCAAACCTTGAGCTACATCCACTCCTTCAAGGCACCCTCCAAGTATTGCACTACAAAAGTGTCTCTCCTTTAGCCCCCACAGCTAGGCGGAGAAGCCTTTACAAAATCTCTTCCACCTTCCCCGGTGCGTCGTAGTCGCCGGGTCCTTTGACACCAAAGAGATCTTCTTCTTTGGTGAACTTCCCTTGAGACAAGCCTTAAATCCGACGGTATTCATGTGCAAGCTTGCCGGAGCAACCGTGTGAAACCCTCTCCACACTCCCTTGAGTCCCCCCTCAAAGGATCTTGTCCCTCTCTCAAACTCCACCCTTTTCTCACTCCCTTTCAAGCTCTCTCTTCAAGTTTCCCCCAAAAGAACGAAGCTATAATGGCTGCTAAAGACACTTACAAAGTGCCTTGCTAAAGATTAAATAGAATATCTTAAAATGAGCTCATTAATGCAAGTTGCCGACTTTATCATCTAGGATGATAGGCATATCATCCTGGCTGATTAGTTTAAATATAAAGAAAATCATCCTGAACATCGCCCTGAAATAAAGCTAGACGATGTCTAATCAGCCCGGACGATCTTGCGATCGGCTCGGCCGATGTGATCATGCAAATCACCATTAATTGCTTTCCTTAATTGCCAGATTTATTTAAGAAAAATTGCTATGTATTAGCCAGGCTGATCCTGATAGGCCAGGCCCATCCACTGGGATGATGTCCAAAAATAAGTATTTTCTAAGTAGATATGGCGGTAGACTCTTTTTGAATTGAGCCTATCATTCTGGCCGATACAAAATCATCCAGGATGATGTGTTTTGCATAATGACGGCTGCTTTAATGAGGATGCCCTAATTACAGTTTCTACTTTTGAACCGATCGTCCAGGAAGATATAAAATTGTCTAGGATGATATAAAATTATCCCGGACGATGTTACCAAAAGCAGTAAACTCTAGAGAATAGTCAGAAAATTTTCCAAGTTACAAAGCATCAGGAGCCACACCAAATACAATAGACTCAAGAAAGGAAAAAGTGTATAAACTGACTCAGACCTAGTCTACCCAATCTTGAGTTGATTCCAAATTGCAATCCGATCATGTGAACCTAAAATGTCAGTAGATAAGGTAGTTGTAGAGAAAAAAAGAATATTTGTTATCATCAAAATCATAAGCCATAGATCCGCAACAGAAAGGACCCAAACCTATTTGGGTTTCTAAATCTGATAGTTGATAATTTTACAAGCTTGCTCTCATAAAAGGCCTCGTGAGAGCATGTGGTACCTGAACAATGGATTCTCATGACATATGACTGGAGATGCCAACTAATTCATTTGCTGGAGGATAGAGCTGGAGGCAAGATTAGAGGCAAGGTTACTCTTGGAGACAACTCCACTAGGAAAGTGGTGGGCGCAAGTATAATCGAAAACTCTAAGAACTTTTTGATTAAAAATGTTTTACTTGTATATGGATTAAAATACAACTTACTAAGCATCAGTTATGCGATAAGGGCTTCATCATAAAATTTTTTAGCAAATACATACATTATTAGCTTGAATAAAAATACTATTTATAGGGAAATTGAATCAATAATGTTTACATGCTTAATTTAAATAATATTAAATATGTTGCTTCATTTTATTTAAAATCTATTAGTGATGATTCTTGGTTGTGGCACAGCAGGTTATGTCATGCCAGCATAAAAACTCTTAGAAGAGTGATCCAAAAAGACCTAGTTAGAGGTGTACCGAAGCTTAAATTTTCCAAAGACCATATGTGTGATGCCTGCCAACTAAGGAACCAAGTCCATTCCTCCTTCCATTCTATTAAGGACATTAGCACCTCTAGACCTTTAGAACTTCTTCACATAGATTTTTTTGGACCCATTAGCACTGCCAGTTTAGGGGGAAAGTCTATGGATTTGTGATTGTTGATAATTACTCGGGGTTCTCTTGGATTAAATTTTTGTCTCATAAGATTGAGTCTTTTGATGAGTTTAAATCCTTTTCCACTTGGATTAAAAAAAGTTAGGTTATGAGATCTTGATCATCCATAGTGACCATGGGGGAGAGTTTAAAAATGAGAGATTTGAATACTTTTATGAGGATAAGGGGATTAGTCACAACTTATCATCTCCTAGGACCCCTTAGTAAGACATGGTAGCTAAAAGGAAGAATAGAACCTTAATTGAGGCTGCTAGAGACATACTTGCTGAGTATTCACTTCTAAAATATTTTTGAGTTGAAGTGGTAAACACATCTTGTTATGTGTTAAATAGGGTGAATGTTAGAGCCAAACTTGATAAGACATCCTATGAGATCCTTAAGGGTAGGACACCCAACCTTTCCCAACTCCATGTCTTTAGATGTAAGTTTTTCATTCTTAATAATGGAAAGTCATAATTAGGAAAACTTAACCCAAAATATGATGAAGGAATGTTCTTAGGATATTCAAAAGTGGGGAAATCCTTTAGGGTATTTAATAAGAAGACATTGGTGGTGGAGGAGATTACTCTTGTAGTGTTTGATGAATCTGATCCAAAGGAGTATTAAGTTTAGGATAAAAATAGTGTTTGAGAGATTTCCAAAGGTGTTGAAAATTTGGAGAAGGGGGTAGAATCCTAAAAAATTGAAGGAGTAGGTGAGATTACCTAAGGAGTAAAAAATACAAATCCAGAGGAAATGGTAGAACCTACAAGCACCTTGCTGAGGGATTGGAGATATTCTTTGAGTCATCCTAAATAACTGATCTTAGGAGACCCTTCTAAAGGTGTTAGAACTAGGCATGGACATATGAAGGAAGTAAGCCACTCTGCCTTTACCTCAAAGACTGAAACCACAAATATTAATCAAGCATTATCTGATGAGTTTTGGATCTTAGCCATGTAAGAGGAATTAAACCAATTTGTTAAAAATAATGTTTGGGAGCTTGTAGAAAGAAGAATTGGACAAAGTATAGTTGGAACTAAATGGGTCTTTAGGAATAAGATGAATGATTCTAGTGTGGTGGTTAGGAAAAAGGCGAGATTGGTAGCTAAGGGGTACAACCAAACATAAGGGATTCATTTTGAGGAAACCTTTGCCCTTGAAGCTAGATTGGAAGCTATTAGAGTGCTACTAGCCTTTGCCTATTATAAGTGATTTAAAGTTTACCAAATGGACGTGAAGAGTGCCTTTTTAAATGGGGTAACAAAAGAGGATGTGTTTGTAAAGAAACCCCTAAGTTTTGAGAGTTCCCAATTTTCAAATTATATTTTCAAATTAAAAAAGGCCTTATATAGATTAAAACAGGCACCAAGAGCTTGGTATGAGAGGCTTAGCACATTTTTACTATGGAGGGATTTTATTAAGGGAAGCATATACACCATAATTTTTTTGAGGAAAGTAGGAGATGAGTTATTAATTATTTAGAACAATGTTGATGATATACTTTTTGGATCTTCTGATAAAAAGCTATGTGATGATTTTTTTAAAATAATGAGTAAGGAGTTTTAGATGAGTATGATGGGAGAGTTATCCTATTTTTTTGGGTTTAGCATAAGGCAATTAGGTAATTGAACCTTTATGAATCAATCAAAGTACATTAATGATATCTTGAAGAAATATGAAATGGATAAAGTCAAGCCAATAAATACTCCCATGATTTCTAATATTCATATAGGTAAGGACTCAAATGGAAAATCCATTGATCAAAAGAAGTATAGAGGGATAATTAGATCTTTACTTTTCCTGACTGCTAGCCGACCTGATATAATGTTTAGTGTTTATCTATATGCTAGATTTCAAGCTGATCCTAAAGAATATCACTTGACTATAGTTAAGAGAATTCTTAGATATCTTTTGGGGACCCAGGACTTAGGAATCTGGTATCATAGACACAACACTTCTTTTGAGATTATTGGATATTCTGATTCTAATTATATAGGATGTATGGTGGATAGAAAGAGCACTTCTGAAACTTACCAATTTATAGGATAATCTTTAGTCTCCTGGTCTAATATAAAACAAAACTACGTTACACTTTCCACTGCTGAAGCTAAGTACATTATCTTATGAAGTTGCATGGCCCAAGTCCATTGGTTGAAGCAATAAATTCTGTATTTAAGATTATCTATAAGCACAATTTTAATTCTTTGTGACAACTCTAGTGTCATATGCATTTCTAAGAATCCTATCTAATATTCAAGGACCAAATATATTGACATAAGGCATCACTTTATTAGAGACCATGTGACCAAAGGAGACATTGACTTACACCATGTGACAATTGAGAATCAATTGACAGACATCTTTACTAAACTACTAGCTTTTGACACTTTCAGCATCTTAAGGACCAGATTGGGTGTGATTAACATAAATGCATGAACTTGATGTTTACTGAATTAGGAATATTCTATTTTATTACTTTTTTTATTTGTTTCACTTTATTTATTTTACTTTTTATTAGCTTTTATTCTTTTTATTTTTATTTTTTTTATTATTTTAGTTCTTTTTTATAATCACTACTAAAAATGATATTTTATGTCATTTTATTATTTTTTGAAAATTTATAGTTAATATTTTACATCTCAAATTCAGTTAAAAGGCGAAACACCATTGATTGTTTCTCTTCCTCTAACCTCCTTTAGTGGTGTAATTTCTTTCTAAATAAAAGTCAATCTCAAATTAACAACTGGACTTTGTAATTAAGATATTTTCTATCTTGCTACAATGATCTATCTTATATTTATAATGATCAAAGTCTTTATATTACTTTTAAGTTTTTTTGTAATCTTGTCATTACATTTTTCATATGATTTTGATTCTATTTTGTGGTTTATTCTTCCTTAAATTAGAGAGTGAATTTTTCTTCCTTAATATCTAGAAGATATACTCACAACTGAGATTATTTAAGAGTTTTGAAATAGAAATGGGATCTAGCTTGAAAAAAAAGGGCCAATGACGTCAAATCAAAAGATATGTAATGATGCCAAATTGAGATATACACACAAAGTGTATCAAAAATTAAAAGATGCGTAAAGTGCGCCAATCAATTGATAATAGACATAAAATGAGCTAACCAAAAGCAAGCTCTCTTCTCTTTTAAACTTTTAAAATTTTGAAGAATTTATGTGTTAATTGATGTTTTCAAAGGTTTGATTTCAAATTTCGCAATTGTGATAAATTGCTTTGGTATATTATTCTATAAGATATTTTTTTGAAACCAAGTTTTGAATGGAATTTTTTTTCTTATCCAATTGTTTTTTTAGTTAGGTTTTTTATTTTCAATTGATGATTTTGTCTTGAGAGAAGTTTGAGCTTGGGTTAACAGGATCAAATATTATACTATTTTAGATTTTGATGATGTTAACTCATTGGTCATACAAGTCTTTAAATTCATTCGCATGGAGAATTTTTCATATTTATGCTTTGATAAAAAAAACTTTGCTTTCATTCTTCTTTTTCATCCTCTAGCTTTTTCTCTTTTAGTTTTTCCTCCTTTTTATGATGTCAAAAGGGAGAGTAGTGTTTGAGTTATTTCATCATACTATTTTCACTTTTGTTCATGTTTTATTTAGTTTTATTGTTTGATTATTTTCCATCATAAAAAAATGGGGAGATTATTGCAAATTCTATTTTAGGAAATATATTTTTGATGATAACTAACACTTTTTTTTCTCTATAATAGTCTTGCCTACTAACATTTCAGTTCCATATGATCAATTTGAAAATTGAACCAGCTCAAGATTGGGTAGATTAGGACTCTGTCAGTTTGTAACGTGTGTCAAGTGTCTTTTATCCTTTATTGAGTCAATTATGAAAGTTGTGGATCCTGATGCTAAGTAACCTTGCACACACACACTTGGGAAAAAATGTTATATATTGATTAGAGTTTTCTATTTTGATCACATCATTCGGGATGATCCAAAAATTATCCTAGATGATCAGTTAAAAATAGAAACCCTAATTATGATATCCTAGTTAAGACTGTTGTAATTAAGAGAATCATCCTTGATAATAGTAACATCGTCTGGGACGATAGGCTCAAAGTAGAAAGAACCAGTCGCCATATCTATTTAGGCATCTTTTATTTTTAGACATCATCTAGGATATCGTCTGGGATGATACATCATAATTATGCCTAAATTAATCTATTAATTAAGGTTTGATTGCATGATCATATCATCCTTGACGATCATAGGATCATCCAGGATGACCAGTTAACAAACCTTAGTTCTTCCTAAATGATCAAATTTTGGCCTAGTTCCATTCAGGGTGATGCTCTTGATGATATGTACTAAATTGAATTAATTGTCCAGGTCAATCAGGAGATCGGCCTGGATGATTAAGTTATTTTTTTCATTGTCTATACATCTATCCATGGCGATGATCTGTATGATATTTGACAACTTGAACTAATCGTACAGGATGATATACTATTGTCCTAGATGATTTGAACAAATTAACCTTCTAATTGTTAAGACTCTCTCAAATCATCTCGCCTGATTAAGCTATATTTGAACTAATCGTAAGTTACAATATGTCAATCCTAGATGATAATGTCAATTTGTTGCAATTAAGAGCTAATCCAAAACTCTTCTTTATAAGACCTCTTGTTCTATCTAAGAGAGTATCTTTTGCTACTGTTTTGACCTAAGAGAGCCAAGAGGAGAGGGAGAGTAAAGGAGAGAGAGAGAGGATCTTATGACAGGGAGTTTGTGAGGGGATTCACAAAGGTTACTCCAAGCAAGGATCCGTGTCATCTTCTTCGATCATTATCCCTGATTCCTTGGGGGTTCTAGAGAGGTCTACTTCAACAACTGATTAAGGTTCTCTACTTGCTTTTAGAGGAAGCATAAGGAGTTGGGTTCTCTGCCTGCTTCTAGAGGAAGTAAAAGGAGTTGGGTTCTCTGCCTCATCGGGGTCGGTGGAAATCCGTTTTTTTGTATGGGCTTCTCTGCCTTACTGTGGGGGTAAAAGGAGAGACACTAAGTTTAGTGCAATACTTGAAGGGTGCCTCGGAAGTGGATGTAGGTCAAGTTGACCAAACTACTATAAAATCTGGTGTGTTCTTTCTTATTATTGCTTTCATATTTAATTTTTGCACTTTCTTTCTCTTATGGAGAATCTTAGTTTGGTTGTAATTATGTTTTTATTTAGAGAAAATTTTAAATAATAATTCACCCCCTCTTTTTTGCCTCGGGACTAATTCATAAGGGCCAACATCCTTGATGAACTTTCAAAAATAGCCGCCAATCATAATATAGGCAAGATTTTGAATTTCATATTTTATTCTAATCATCCAAGATGATATACATCATACTAGACTATCTATGGTAATCATGCCTAAATTGATCATATTATTAGGGAATTAGTTATGGTTAATTTTTTCAATATGATCATCTAAGATAATTGGTGAAGATTGTACTAGACGACCCGAGGGAAATATGGGATGATACTTGATCATACTAGATGAAATACCATAATTTTTCTTCTAACCATCCAGGATGATCCCAAATATTGTACTGGATGATCTGTACAAATTTGAACTAATCGTACTGAACTATCCGAAGATCATCCAAGACTATCAAGTCAAATTCTACACATTATATAGATGATTCTATAATCATATTAGAAGATCTTTACTGCCAGAATTAAATTTTTAGGGTTTTTAATGCCCTCTATTTAAGCTTTCTTGAAAGATATTATAAGTGCCTTTGGTATGTATTGAGTCTCTATTCTTCTAAAGAAAACTTGAAGAGAGAGCCTTGAAAGGGTGGAGTTTATGAGGGAGAATATCCTTATGGGTTTTAAGGGAGTGTGGATGGGGTTTCATACGATTGCTCTAGCAAGCTTGTACCTCAGTACCATCAAATTTAAGATTTACCTTAAGCGAAGTTTTTGGAAGAAGAATATCTTTTTGGTGTCAAAGGACCCGGCTACTCTATCACACCACAGAAGGTAAAAGTGATTCAAGGTTCTCACGCTCTAAAAGAATTTATGGTTCTCTGCCATCTCCTAGAGGGTGAAGGATTACGATCTTCTGCTGCACCGAGTTGGTGGAAGTGATTTTGTAAGGTCTTCTCCTCCTAGCTATGGGGGCTAAAGGAGAGTCACTAAAAGTTTAGTATAATACCTAGAGTGCGTGACTCCAGAGAGTGGATGTAGGATAGGTTGACCAAATCACTATAAATCTCTGATGTGTTTGTTCTTGATTTTGTTTTTCTATGCTTTATTTTCCACATTTATTTTTGGATATAACTACTTGGTTGAAAATCTATGATTGATATTACATTATATTAATTATCTATTTTTAGATGTTGAAAAAGCTTTAAGAAGGAGATTTTTCTTTTTGTTTAAAGAAGGTTTTTTAAATCTCCAATTCACTCCCCTCTTGGTTATCCTCAGGACTAGTTCTTTAGGGTTTTATAACCTCATAAACTTTAAAAATTCATTAGTTTATTTTTTATTTCTTGAGTCAAGTCTTGTAATGGTATTTGCTAGCTTATTGACCATGTACACGCACACTCAGGGGGATTGAGATTGAGTTACAACTAGAAGTTCAATTTTGAACTAATCATATTATACAATTTATATCATATTGTATGAAAAGCTCATCTAACTAATCATACTGGATGATTTTTGTCATCTAGGATGATCAGTTATGACCCTGAAAAATAGTCGCCAATTATAATTTAGGCAAGATTTTAATATTCAAATTTTATTCTAAATATCTAGGATAATATACATCATAATAGATGATCTATGATAATCATGCTTAAATTGATCATGTGGTTAGTCAATCAAATATGCTTAATTTTAATGTAAAATATATTCACTAAAATAGTTTAGTTTAATACGTAGATGGAGTCTCTGGGAGTGGATATAGGTCTAGTTGACTGAACCACTATAAATCTCTTATGTGTTTGTTCTAGGTTCTATTTTTTGCACATTATTTTCTTTATTTATTTTTGTATTAATTGTGTGGTTAAAAATCTATAATTTTTTGTTATTGTGAAATTACTTTTCTTCCGCATCTAGAGATAAAACTATGAGTTTTTAGACGTTGAAAAAGCTTTAAAAAGGGAATTTTTTATATTTAAAGAAGTTTTAAATTACTAATTCACCCCCCTCTTGGTTAGTCTTGAGACTAGTTCATAAGGGTTTAATAAGCCTCACAAACTTATAAGATGTTTTAGAGCGGGATTCATAAAGTAAGATTTAAAAAGCTTTTGAAACAAGATCAATGACTAACTTTGGAAAATATAATTTTTTGGAAGGATATTCAATCACGCGACCACCTTTATTTAAAAATATTTCTTTTGATTTTGAAAATCTTATATGCCTACTTTTTGCAATTAATTGATTACCAAATGTGGCATATGATTCAAACTGGTTATTCTATACCGTCACATATTATAGATGGAGTCAAAATAAATAATCATTTTATTGAATGTAGAGCAATAAAATAAATTAATGCTCAATTGAATGTGAAATGCTTAAATTTTTTTTTTATCCTTTAAATTCTGATGATTGCATGAGAATCTCTATTTGTACTACTGACAAAGAAATTTGGGATATATTATGTACTACATATGAATGTTCTAATGAAGTTAAACAATCTAAGTTGAAAATTCTAAACCATGATTATAAACTTTTTTTGCAAGAAACCTTAGGAGACGATCATAGATATATATACTAGGTTTACTCAAATTATGACATTATTACATGCTTTAGGTAAAGAACTTTCAAATTTTGAAAAGGTTAATAAAATTCTACATTATCTACCTAATAAATTGTATGTTAAAGTCACTGCTATATGTGAATCAAAAGAATTGAATGATTATTTTATTGACAATCTAATTGGCACGCTCATAGCCCACGAGCAAAGTTCGAGTGAAAAGCTTTTGGATGCAGGTAAAATAATAGTACTAAAAGCTGAACACATAAATGGAAGTGGCTTAGTAGATGATGAGAGTAAGGAATTAGCATCAATAACAAGCAAATTGGAAAGACTACTGAAGCATAAGCATTAGAAAAAGTGAAATAAAGGTAAAAATAATAAGAATATTAATATTTCCTCTGATGTTATTTATTTTAAGTATAGGAAGCCCTTACATATAAAAAATCAGTACCCTGATATAAAAACTCTTCATGCAAAGGAAAAAGGGTAAACATAAGCAAATTGTAATAATCGCAAATAATAAAAAGAAAACGATCTACTAAGTAGACCTAGCTTTTGAATCATCAAACTAGGAGTAAGATAATGAGGTATAATCAATCACTTCTATATAATTACATATTTTTAAAATGAAAAATTTACTTCTTTTTACTTAAAATTTTTGGTAAGTGATTATTGACTTCTCTAAATAGTTAATAGAAGAAATATTGATGATTATCCCTCTTCCTCTAACTCCTTTAGTGGTGTACTTTTTTTTTTGAATAAAAAACTATTTCAAATTAAAAATTAGATCAAGAAATAGAAATATGTTTCATCTTCCTATAGTTCTCTATCTCATTTGAATATTTTTGCAAATCAATGAATTTCTTTCAAATTTGCTTATTGAAGCTATATGTCTATAAAAGATGGACCAGGTTTTGATTTGTGGTTTACTCTTCTTTATAAAAAGAGTGAGTTCCTCTTCTCTTATATTTGAAAGATTATCTCACAACAGAGAATCTTTAAAGACTTAAAAAGAAAGCAAGTTGGCAAAAAATGAAAAGAGGCACAAAATGAGCCAAAAAATGAAAAGATGTAAAATAACCGCAAAATTTGCAAGATGCACAAAGTTTATCAAAGAATCAAAATTTGTGCAAAGTGTGCTAAAAATTAATAAAGAGACATAAAATGAGCCCACAACAAGTTAGCTTCCCTTCATATCAAGTCTTTAAATCTTAGACAAATCTGTGTACCAATTATTATCATCCATACTTGAATTTGAGAATCATGATTTCTTATTCATCATTTTGTAATGTTATATTCTTATGATGTATTTATAAAAATGAAGTTTGAAAGATCTCATTTTATTTCTAACTTATTTTTTGAATTAAATTGTGTTTAAAAAAGGACTTTAACCTATAAAGAGCTTGAGCTATGGTTGGTAAATTTCAAATTTCCAACCTTTTTAGATTTTAGTGCAGTAAATTAATTTCTTACTAAGATTTTGAGTAACATCAAGAGGTAACTTTCTTATTTTGGAGAAAATTTACTAAAATTAATTGATTCCTCTTAAACATCACCACCACCTCCACCTAATTAGTGTCAATTTAATTTTTTGTGTTTTTTTTCATTTTTTTTATTATTTGTTTCTTTTTTGTATTTCTCTTCTTTTTATAATGTCAAAGAGGGAGAATATATTAATCTGTTAGAATTTGTTTATCTTGTATTTGCATTTATTTATTTGTTAGTTTAGTTTATTTTTCTGTTGCTTAGTTTCTTAATTTCAAATGTCTTAATTTTTTTAAAAAAAATATTTTATGTATCTCTAATTTTTTAATATAATTATCTTAGTGAGCAAGAGATTAGGAGAAAATATTTTAAATTTATAAATTCAATCGGTAATGTTTGTCATCATAAAAAATGGAAATCCTATTATAACTTGAGCTCACGAGATTATATTTTTGATAATAACAAATATTGTGGCTTACATCTTTATGTCTACTTCTATTTGTAATGTATAATTTTTTTATGTGTGTACTAATATTTTAGGAGCGTCATGCACCATCCAACAAAAACTCAAGGCTCAAGATTATGTAGAATGGTTATGTTATAAAGTTTTTTACAATATTCATTAATATATTTTGATTTTTTGAGTCAAGTCATGTAAGGATGTATACTAGTTTGGTGACCATGCACACACACACACACACACACACACACACTATGAGGAAGTGAAATTGAGTCAAAACTAGAAGTTTAATTAAACTAATCGTACTATATGATTTATATCATAATGTATGGTCAGCTCATCCATCTAATCGTACAGGATGATTTACATTAATTAAGATGATCGATTATGATTATAAGAAATAGTTGACAATTATAATTTATGCAAGATTTTAAGATTGAAATTTTATTCTAATTATTCAGGATGATATACATTATATTGGATGATCGATAATAATCATGTCTAAATTAACCTTATGATTAATCAGTTGAATCTTCTTAAGTTTTATATTCTGATCGTACTGTACGAACTGGATTGTATTCTACGAACTAGATCATATTGTACAATCAATATAGATGATTTTGGTCGTTCCATATTTTATCATTAACAAAATGCATTTTGGTTGAACTAATTATTCTGGATGATCTTATAATCATCTTGGATGATCAGTATAAACTCTTGAGCTATTCGTATAGGGCAATACTGATTTTATTGGCTAAAAGGGCTATTTTGTACTAATCATACAGGGCAATCTCAATATCATATTGTATGATGTATGATGGTTGAAATGATTCTTTAGGGTTTTTAAAGCCCTCTATTTAAGATTTCTCTAAAAAAATTATAAGTATATTTGGTATGCATTGAGTCTTCTTTTTTTTAGAGAAAACTTGAAGATAGAGACTTAAAAGGGAGAGAGGAAAGAGAGGAGTTTGGGAGGGAGAAGATTATTGTTGGAGTTCAAGGGAGTGTGGAGGGGGTTTTACACGGTTGCTCTGGCAAGCTTGCACCTTAGTAACATCATATTCAAGGTTTATCTTGAGGGAATTTTTGGAAAGAAGAAGATCTCTTTGATGTCAAAGGACCCAGCTACTCCGCCACATCGAAGAATATGAAAGTGATTCCATGTTCTATGCTTCGCTAGGAGGGTGAAAAGAAGTCAAGGTTTTCTGCATGTGAGACTGGTCCTCTGCCACACTGGGTTGGTGGAAGAGAGTTTATAAGGACTTCTTCACCTAATTATGGATGCTAAAGGAAAGTCACTAAAGAGTTTAGTGTAATACCTAGAGAGGGAGTTTATAGGGAGTGAATGTAGGTCAGGTTGAGTGAACCTCTAAAAATCTCGATTGTGTTTGTTTTTGGTTTTATTTTTTGTACTTTATTTTCTACATTTTATTTCTGTATTAATTGTGTGGTTGAAAATCTATGATTTTTTGTTATTATGAAATAACTTTGCTACTACATTGAGAGATAAATCTATTAGTTTTCAGATATTGAAAAAGATTTAGAAGGGGAATTTTTCTTTGTATTCAAGAAAGTTTTAAATCACCAATTTACCCCCCTCTTGGTTAGCCTTGGGACTAGTTCATAAGGGTTTAATAACCCTCATGAAATTATAATTTACTTATATATCAATTATGGATGCAAACCAATATATCTTGAATCTGATGGTACTAAGGTCCAAGCTTGCCAGAGCAACCATATGAAATCCCCTCCACACACCCTCGAATCCACCTCTAATGATCTTTTCCCTTTAAAACTCCACCATCTCTCTCTCTCTCTCTCTCTCTCTCTCTCTCTCTCTCTCTCTCTCTCTCTCTCTCTCTCTCTCAAGTTATCTCTTTAATTTTTCTCCAAAAAAATGAAGACACAATTACTGCAAAAAGACTCTTACAATGTCTATGAAAAAACTTAAATAGATGGCTTAAAAAAAACCCTAAAAATCAATTCAACTGTTAAAGATTGCATAGTATGATTGCAGGATTATCCAGTACGATGTACAAAATTTGACCTATTAGTACTGTATGATCACTAGTTAGTACTGCATAAATAGTTCAATTTTCCTTTTCATACTATATGATCTCCACTTAGTACTGTATAAATAGTTGAATCGAAATGTAGTTCATCCACAATGGAACAAGGGATGACCAAAATCATCTATGTTGATCGTATATTATGATTCAGTTTGTACAATATGATCAAAATATCAAAATTAAGCTGATTTGATTAATTAATCAAAGGATTAAATTAGGTAAAATTTTAAGCATCTTACAGTACAATCAGGTTCATAAAGTATGATTAAAATAACTTTTTAAATTTAAAATTTTGCCTAATTTAATATATGGCTAGCTTTCTAATTATAAGAGATTGTCCAGTATATTGTTGTGTTTGTATTGTATAATTAGTTAAATTTCAAAAATATTATTCCAAGAAAAATAAAATATTATAATTAATTTATGTAACACTAAATCATACAGTATGATACATGTGTATAATATGATATACGTAATAATTAAAATATTTAAAATAATTTTTGCTACCCCTATGTTTCTGCACGATCAGAAAGTTAACATACATTATTACAGGTCTTGACTTAAGAAATTAAAAAATAAGTAAATGAAAATTATAGACTCATTTAACATAACCTATTCTACCTAATCTTGAGCTCTGAATCTTCAAAGAATAGTGCATGGTGTACCTTAAATATTTGTCAATGCATAAATAAATATGCACTATAAATACTAGGAGAAATAAAATGTTATTAAATATTATTTGTTATAATCAAAATAATAAACTTGAAAGCCTGAGTATTAATTATCTTCCCATTTTTTATGATGACAAATAATATTGATTTAATTTATAAACTAAAATTATTTTCTCCTAAACTTCCCCTCACTAAAAGAATTACAATTAAAAATAAGGGAAAGCATATTTTTAAGCTAAATAATAAAAAATTTAAAATAAAAAACATAAATATAACTAACCATAATACATTCTCCCCCTTTGATATTTTCAAAAAAATAGATAAAATAACACATAAAATTAAAATATATGTAGTAGAAAACAAAACATAATAAAGAAACAAAAATATAAATTATGCTTACAATATAATAAAAATTAAACATACAAATAGATAAACAAACACATAAAATATATAAATAAAACACACAAATAAACTTTAACATACTTATACCACATCGTCGTGCTCCTGTTCTTATGATTTAGAAGCTAGGTTTGCAAAGAAGATTTTTTACTTTTTATCAATACCCATATTACAATCGGCTTGTTTTTACTCTTTTCTCTTATAGGAAGAGTTTTTAAATTAGGTCATTCAAATTTTAGATGCCTGGGTTTCCTAAACCTAAAGAAAATAACATTAGAAGAAAATTTAACATTTTTACCTTTTTTTTTTACCTTTTCTCCACTTTTGTTGATGCTTATGCTTGTGCTTCAATAGACTTTCAAATTTATTTGTAATCAATGTTATATCCTTACTCTCATCATCTACTAAGATACATTCATTTGTGTCTTTGGCTTTTAGCACTATAGTCTTCTCATCACCTACATATAAAAGTCTTTGACTCACACTTTGCTCGTAGGCAATGAGTGAGCCTATTATATTATCTATAGAATAAACATTCAAATCTTTTGATTCATAAATAGCTACGACTTTAGCACTAAATTTATCAAATAGAAAATGTAGAATTTTATTAATATTTTCAATGTTTGAAAGTAATCTACCTAAAGTATGCAATGACATCATAATCAGAGTAAACCTACTATATATGACTATGATCGTCTCATAAGATTTCATGTAGAAAAGTTCATAATCATGCATTAGAATATTCAACTTAGATTGCTTGACATAACTAGTACATTCATATGTAATGCATAATCCATTCCAAATTTCTTTTCCAGTAGTACATGTAGAGAATCTCATGGAGCCTTCAAAATTTAACGCACAGAAAAAGTAATTCAAGCATTTAGCATTTAATTGAGTATTAATTTATTCTATTTTACTCCAATCAGTAAAAAGATTATCAGTTTAAACTCCATATATAATACGTGAGGATATAGAATATTCAGATTGAATCATATGCCATATTAGATAATCAATTAATTACAAGAAGGTAGAGATGCAAATTTTCAAAAAATTTTAAAAAAATATTTTCAAATAAAGGTGGCCGTATGATTGAATAGTCTTCCAAATTATTATGATTTTCAAAACATGCCATGTTTGTTTTTCTCAAAGTTTTCTAAAACACTATTTTTGAGATCCCGCTCTGATACCACTTGAAAGTATGAGATGTGTCAAGAATGGGGTGAATTAAATGTTTAACAAGTTTTTTAACGAAAATAAAAATCTTTTTATAACTTAATACGGAAGGATATTACATTCATAATACAAAGATAAATTATTAATTTTGACCCACATAGTTAATTACAATAAAAATAAATACAGAAATAAACTGGGGAAATAATAAAAGAAAGAACACACCAGAATTATAGTGGTTCGGTCAAACCTTGACCTACGTCCACTTCTTGGAGGCACCCTCCGAGTATTGGACTAAACTTTTAGTGACTCTCCTTTAGTCCCCATAGTTAGGCGGAGAAGCCCTTATAAAATCACTTTCACCTTCATTGGTGCGGTAGAGGAGCCGGGTCCTTTGACACCAAATAAATCTTCTTCTTCCCAAAATATCCCTCAAGATGAACATTGAATCCGATGGTAATAAGGTGCAAGCTTGTTAGAGCAATCGTGTGAAATCCCCTTCACACTCCCTCGAATCCCCCTTAAAGGATCTTCTCCCTATCAAATTCTTCTATTTTCTCTCTCCCTTTTAAGTTCTCTCTTCAAGTTTTCTCCAAAAGAATGAAGACAAAATGGATGCCAATGACTCTTATAAAGTCTTAAGATAAAGCTTAAATAGAGGGCTTCAAAAAACCCTAAAAAATTAATTCATGCATCTAGGATTCTACAGTTGATATGTAGAATTTGACATGTTAGTATTGTATGATCACCCGTTAGTACTGTATAAATATTTCAATTTTCCTATTCGTACTGTATGATCACCAGTTAGTATTGTAAAAATAGTTCAATCAAAATACAGTTCATCTAGGATAAACATTGGATGAACAAAATCATCTTTGTTGATCGTACAATACGATCTAGTTTGTACAGTATGATAGAAATATTATAATTAAGTCGATTTGATTGACTAATCATAGGATTAATATAGGCAATATTTTAAACATCATACAGTATGATTAGGTTCATATAGTGCGATTAGAACAACTTTTAAAATTCAAAAGTTTTCCTAATTTAATGGACGGTGGGTTTTCTAATTGTAATAGATCATTGAGTATGATGTGGTGTTCGTACTGTACGATTAGTTATATTTCAAAAATATTTTTCTCAGTAAAATAAATTATTTTAATTAATTTTTGTACCACCATATCATATAGTATGATCCATATTTTATATTATAATGAATATAATATTTAAAATATTTAAAATTATTTTTACTCTCCATGTGTGTGCGCATAATCACCAAGCTAACTTACATCATTATAAGACTTGACTCTGTAAATTAAAAAATAAGTAAATGAAAATTATAGACTCATTTAACATAACTTATTCTACTCAATCTTGAGCCCTGAATCTTCAAACAATGGTGCATGGTGTACCTAAAATATTAGTCAACACACAAATAAATATGCATTATAAATACTAGGAGAAATAAAAAAAGTAATTAATATTATTAATTATCATCAAAATAATAAATTTGAAAGCCTGAGTTTAAATATTAATTATATGTAATCAATACTTGTATCCATTCATATGTTTTTAATATATACATGTTACAACTTTATCTATCAATATAGAAGGATACAGTTCAGTAAGGTAGGACATCCAACTTTAATATGTTATTTTCATCCATTCAATTGTTCATTTTTTATATCTTTATATCATTTTCATTCATCTTTTATCATTATTATTGTTAAGATAGTTGCTATTTGCATGCTTTACATTTTTGCAACTTGTATAGTTTTGATGATTCCAAATATTATTGTTCAAATGTGTAGTTATCTCCTAACAATTTTAGAAGATTTGTATTTGCTCTTGTGTGTACTAACATTTCAGGAAAATCTAACTCCAGACTAAGAAGACTTCAAATCTAAATTCAGCATGAGATACTTTGTGAATTTGAAGCTTAAATAAACTTGAAAGGGAGTGATTGTAATTGAGTGAATAAAAACATGCACACACACATAAGGAGATCATATAAATTTTATACTGATCGTACGAGATGATATCAGTTCTTACGGGATGATCAGACAGTTATCTCCTATTAAGATCACATGGAACGAATAAGAACTGGGCAGAAAAATTTTCTAAGTCCTATTCGTCCAGGATGAAAATATATATCGTCCATGACGATCGGCTCTCTGTAAGATTTTCGTCAGGACGAAATTAAATATCATCCAGGACGATCGGCGCTCTGTAAAATTTTCGTCCAGACGAAATTAAATATCGTCCAGGATGATCGGCTCTCTGTAAAATTTTCGTCCAGATGAAATTAAGTATCATCCAGGACGATCGGCTCTCTGTAAAAATTTCGTCCAGACAAAATTAAATATCATCAAGATGAAATTAAATATCGTCCAGGATGATCTGATCTCTGTAAAATTTTCGTCCAGACGAATCAATTTTCGTCCAGAAAATACAATTGACTTTAGGACGGTTTTTCTTCAGTTTTTGGAACCGACCTTGTAATAACCGTTCATACCGGACGAACTTTGTTCGTACGGGATGATCCGCTTCTACGAAAATATTTCGTACACATATACAAACAGGTTCATTTCAAGGCTTTTTAGTAATATCGTCCAGGACGATCCACGATCGTACGGGACGATCAATTGCGTACAGAATTGAAAACTTACAGTTTTTGGGCGGTTTTTCTTATCTTTTGTATATATAGTCTAAATTATACTGCCACTCAATCTTTTTGTCAGTTGACCTTCGTGCCTCTTGAGAGAATAGCCAAGGAGAGAGTGTAAGAGTGCATTCAAAGGAGGATTCCTACCATTGGAGCGTGAAGGCTTCACTTGGAGTTTAAAGGTAAGAATCTCTACTTGTGAATTGAGATTACTTCACTCTTTTCTTTCTTCCTTCTAGATTTCTTGTGAGAAGATCTGTCAAGGAGATCCGGTTCACTGCCGACACTTGGATAGTGTGAACAGCCGAAGGGTTCTCTGTCCACACTAGGAGAGTGTGAAAGGACGGAAGGGTTCTCTGCCCATACTAGGAGAGTGTAAAAGGACGGAAGGGTTCTCTGCCCATACTAGGAGAGTGTGAAAGGATGGACGATTCTCTGCCAACACTAGAGATTGTGTAAAAGGACGACGGTTCTCTGCCGCACAGGGTAGTGGTGAAAAGAGTGTTTTGTAAAGGCTTCTCCGCCTTGCTATGGGTGCAAAAGAAGAGTCACTATTGGTATTAGTGCAATACTCAGAGGGTGCCTCTAAGGAGTGGATGTAGGTCTGGTTTAGACCGAACCACTATAAATCTTGTGTCATTTACTTTACTATTTTTTTTTTACTTTTCCACATTTTATTTTTGGTTTAAAAAACTCTGTGGTTGAAAAATGTTTTCTATAAAAAAAAACTTAATAAAAAATTTTATTTCGGTTCAACACACTTTCAAGAGTGTTTAAATTTTTTAAAATACCAATTCATCCCCCCTCTTGGTAGCCTTGGGACATTAACTTAGGTCAAACAACCTATTTACTAGACTCAACATGTGGTATCAGAGCTTTGTTTCAAAATCATAAGTTTAAACTACTTTTTGATTAACGTAGATGGCTACATTCGGAAACCGAAATACACCTGAAGGTTACTCTATAACTAGACCTCCACTGTTTGACAATATACCTTTTGATTTTTAGAAAACACGCATGTCTACTTTCTTACAGTCACTTGATTATCGTATGTGGATCCTAGTCCAGGAAGGTTACACAAAACCAACTAGATTAGTTGATGGAGTTAGGGTAGAAATACCTTTTGCAGATTGAACTATAGAAGAACGTGATTTAGCATAACTAAATGCCAAATGTTTGAATAGCTTCTTTTATGCTTTAAAATCTGAAGACTACATGCGAGTTTCTACTTGCAAAAGTGGAAAGGACATATGGGATAGACTTTATATAACTTATGAAGGGACTAATGAGGTTAAGCAATCAAAACTCAGTATCTTATTACATGACTATGAATTATTTCGCATGAAACCAAATGAATCTATTTCTAACATGTACACGAGATTCACACAAATAGTCACTTCTTTGCATGCACTTGGTAGGGAATTAACTAATGCTGAAATGGTTAATAAAATTCTTCGTTGTTTACCTACTTCTTATGATGCTAAAATTACTGCAATTACAGAGTCTAAAGATCTAAACATTTATTCTATTGACAATCTTCTTGGTTCACTCATTGCTTATGAGCAAGGAGTAAGTCAAAGAAAGAGTGATGTAGGTGAACCACGAAAGAGAAGAATATTGCACTGAAAGTGGAAGAGTCAGAGAGTGAACACTCACAACCTGAGGATGAAGATGATATTGCATTGATGACTAGACAATTCAGAAGCTTTTTAAAGAGGAAGCAGAAGAGACGCCAGCAATGAAATAGAGGTAAGTATAACAAAAATGGCAAGGTTTCTAATGAAGTGATTTGTTATGAATGCAGGAAACCAGGTCATATCAAGACTGAATGCCCAAAACTCAAATCCACTCCTAGCAAGGAGAAGGTTGAAGAGAAACCAATTGTAAAGAAGGGCAAAAAGAAGTTTCAAAGAGCTTTCTGGGCGGACTCAGCTTCAGACTCATCTGAGACTGAAAAAGAAGAAGAAGTCACCAACCTTTGCTTGATAGCAGATAATGTTGATCAATCAGATCAAGAAGAGGTATGTGACTTAACCTATGATGAATTATTTGAAATTTTTGAACACATGCATGATGCATATAGGAAAATGAAAAAGATGCATGCTAGTATAAGTTTTGAATTGGAAGAGCTTAAGAAGGAACATGAAATCCTTAGGAAAGATCATGCATTAATTGATAACAACCACATGAAACTTCTTGACGATTATGATGACTTGAATAAGAATTTTGAGAATTTAAAATCATCGTATGCTGATCTTGAAAAAGAATTTAAAAATTTTAAGGATGAATCTGAGAGCAAAACATATCGAATCATTTATACAAATTGAATCTTGGAAGATATGAATTCATTTTATAAACTGACAATAAGAGCCCTTGAGGATAATAGAAAATCCCCAAAACTTGAAGATTTTACAAATCCTAAATATTATCCTAAATACATGAAATCCCTTAGAAGACAATCAAATGGAAGAAAACTTAGGAATACTTTTCCTAATGTTAAAAGCAATAATTGTGGATTTTTTGGACATATATCTCACATCTGCACTTTGAAGATGAAAACTAATTTGGTGTGGAGATCTAAGATGCATAAACCTAGACATATCATTGGTGGGAAAAAAAATTATGTCTCACCACGCAGATTTTGATTTTCTCCTATTTTGTAATCGAATACTGCATTAAGAATAAAGTACAATATCGAGAGATTGACACAATATTCTATAATAGATTCAATATCAAAATAGGGTTTTGAAAATTGATATTTCTATAATCAAACAGTTCAAATAATAACATATCATCTCAAAAGATAAACATGAAATTCTATAGAATATGTTTAAAGATAGAAATACGTTTTTTGAAAAAAAGTTTATTCATTCTTTTATTTAGATATGGCAAGAAGAATATTATATCATCTTAAAAGACGAACATAACATTCTTCAAGATATCCAAAAGTGATAATGAGTTTTATAAAATTTATTATTTCTAAAGTTGAATATAACAAGTATAATATTATATTATCTGAAAAGATAATAATAACATTCTACAAGTCTATTCAAAATTAGAAATGAAGTTTTAAAAATATATATTTTCCCAAATATTCTTCCCTTATTTTATATAAATAAAACAAGGTTTATTTTAGTCTGGGGTTCTCAAATCCCTATAGAAGCAAGCTCCTATAGTTAATTACATCCTAGGAGGAATGCTCCTAAGAAAACTCTCGATTAAAGCAGTGATTTCATACCCTTTGACTACAAAGTAGAAGACAAGGAACAAAGTAAAGAATTTTCAAGGAGAAAGCTCAATATTGAATATTTATTAGTGAGTCAAAGGAGAAAAAGTAGGAGGAGCCGGATTCTGAGAAGCCTAGAGACAACCTCAGTCTATCCTATGTTGGGTTTTACATTTTAAGAGAGAAATTTTATGTATGAGTTGACATTTATTAGAAATTTGGGATTATATTCCCGAAGGGCGAGGGCTTAAGATCTAAAGAGAATCTTCCTCAGAACCTAAATCTAATTTGGGTACTACAAAGTAGCGACCCGAACCTAACTAATGAAGTGCAAATCTGGACTTACCCCGGCCTGGATTGGGGAGCCAGCTAACCACCTAGGCGCTTTAAAATCATGTATCCAGTCTCTTATGAAAGATGGGTAGGGATGTTGTTTAGGTTTTAATGAATTGGGGGCCGACATCTAAGATAGACCCTAATTGGCCCCTCAACTTATGTAGGGTGAAAAATGTCTAGAAATGTTATTAATATTTTAGACTCTTTTTAATTTGTATCTAATGCAATGCATGCTAATTGACTCGAATGCATAAAATGAATATGAAGCAGTTTAAAAATTAGGCTTAGAAAATAGGTTTTTTCCTAGAGATTGCACAACTTCCCCTCGACAAAACTGCACCCTCATAGGTCAAGTGGTCTGCCAGAACCCGCGGGCGGGGAGGTGCCTAACAAGGAAGAGAAAGTATTAATATGCTTATGCTAACTCTCGGCGGTCCCGAGCTTACTTCTTAGATCGTTAGAGTTACTATGTGAGCCTAAAAATTTTATTAGAATTTCAAATAAAAGAATTTTGAGCGTACCCTTACGAAAAAAATCTCTCCGATTCGAATCCAGGCTAAAACAAAACACGGCATGCAAGGTCCTAAAAAAATCTACTGCACAAATAATGTAAACAATCAATTTTAATAATCCAAATATAATGTCCAATATCCAATGTCCATATTACACCCAAAATTTGCAGAAAAGTAAAGTGGCCGGGCACCACTGACAACAAACCCGGATTCTAATCCTAAGAATGATGCAAGTGATTTTTGAAATGGGATATACTGTTCCTTAAATCTTCATTTCTTCATCTTCTTTCTTCAATCTTCTTATTCTGTCTTTTTTTCTTCTACGAACTTCTCGGGTCCGTTGGGTTCTGGATATCCAAATGAAAAGAAACTCATCCCTAAGAGGAATATTTTCTTTTCTATTTGGATATTGAATCATCCTAATTTGGCTTTCCAAATAAAAGAGAATAATCCTTTAAGGTAAATTCTCCTTTCTTTAGATTCCAAATTGGATGTAATATCCCATTTTAAAAAAAATCACTTTCACATTTATTAACTCTTGATATATTATATTTACATTACATTTCATTTCACAGAAAGGGAAGAAAAATCTAGTCCACCTACAGGGTTATCCTAAGCAATTTATAATAAAAATCATCCCACACAGTTATATATATATGCAATTGAATTTAAATTATTAAGCCACACTTGGCCACACTCTTCTTCATTTGGGGGCTAAGCAGCTGAAGCACCTGTAGCATTTATTTATTATTAATTAATTAGCCCCCTTTTTCTGCCCTGCACGAGTGTAGCCACCTGCAGAAAATCATATTAATAATCCAGATCGCTCCTAACCTATGGGTAATCTAATCGTTAATCAAATCACAATACAGAGTGCGGTAAAAATAAATAAACACACCAACATTTCACAACCAGCATGCAGTAAAACTCGAGAAAAAGCCCATCACAGTGCAGTAAGGAAATAAACATCGGCCTAACCTAAAACTAGAGTCGGTTGTCCTAGCAAACAAATCTAAGTGTGTGCAATAGGATTATGTGGTTTTGATATGTCCTAGGTCAATTATTAGCTAAAGTTTTCTAATTGATTGAATTTTAATTTAAAAATATTCACTAATCCTAAGGTGAGGTGTCACTAAGTTTTCTATGTTATAAATTTCTATCCTAAAATGTGCATGCATCCTAAGTCTAAGTTTCCTAAGACTCAGTCCTTAATTTTTGTCCTTAAGTGTCACTACTGTTGTATAGGGTGAAATTTTTATTATTACTAACCCTTAGGATGATGAGCGTGTGTAAAAGGGGTTTAAGGATCTAAAAGCAAATAAAAGTAAACCTAATAAAATTGAAGTTACAATAAGGACCTAAAGGAATGATTCACGCACACCACATCAAGGGGTCCCTAAAAGTTTTCTAAGTTTAGAAATACTCACAGTCACCGGGGGCTACGACCCGGTGGTTCCGCCCGTAGCACCTCTGCCCGGCTGGATAGAGGCGACTGACGTCATTAGCTCCTTGTCCTTTTGTTCCCTCGATCGGTACCATTCCTCGCAATTTATGCAAAGAAAACAGGAAAAACAAGGATTAGAAACACTTTTAATAAATAATAATAAAATAATTAAAATTTACTGAAAATAAAGACGTACCTTTCTTCGGGCTTGGGCACTGGCTTGGTTGACTTTGCTTTTGAACATTCCGCTTTTGAACTCATATTGTATACCTTTCCAACATTCACCCCAAGGCAATAAGAAAGGGGGAGAAGAAAAGAGAGAGAGAGAGAGAAGTAGAGGGAGAGGGCTTTTGCTATTCAATGTTTTCATTTTCTAGCAAATTTTCATCTAACACAAACTACTCTCTCTAACATACACATTTTCACAAAACAAACACTTTACTTTTCCACAATCATCATGCAAAATGCTTTTAACATATACTTCCACCTTTAAACCAAACAAACTTCACTTCCACTTTTTAAAACATACACATTATTTTCATATTTTTACATGCATACATTTCACTTCTCTATACCTTTCAACACACATAGATAATCTCATATATATACAATCTTCACAGTTTTGCTTTCAAACATGCATACACAAGCCACGTTTCACCTTTCTCACATAACACCTTGCTATTCCAAAACATTCACACACTTTTCACAATCCATATATTTCACTAATTAATGCTCACATACATACACTTCACCATTCACAAAATCAAACACTTCGTTTTTTAAAACTTCCCAAAGACACACAATTTACTTCTCATTCCATACACACTAGTCACTATATTATCCTTTCCAAAACACATAAATTACTTCTCCTTCTACATCCAAACACTTAAATTTTTCATATTAACACTCCATATACTTCACTATTCATACAAACACAATTTTCAAGAATCATATACATATTTTCCACATTTATATATACTTCAATCCGTTTTCACTTTTCAAACTTAAATACAAAACACAATTCACTTTTCACCTTTCAAAGTCGCAAAAATCACTTCTTAAACTATACACCCATTTTCACTATTTAACATATAAACACTTCAATTTCTATCTTTCACAAGCATCAACTTTCAAAATAAACACTTTTCACTTCTCACAAAAACACACTTTACTTTTCCATAATATACACTTTTCACCTCTCCAAAATGTACAAAATTTTCATTCTTAAAAAAAAAATCTTATAATTCACCTTTCAAAATAACACACATCTCTCTCTTAACATAAGCACTTTCACAAAATGAACACTTTATTTTTCTTTTCCAAAATACACAATTTCTACTCTCCCAATCTCACACAAGTTCTAACACGTTTCCACTTTTCCGAGAGACATACAATTTCTATCTTTTAAAGCATACACACACACTTTTCACTTATAAAGCTCACACACTCAAGCTTCACTTAACTGTAGTGTGTATTTCCATAATCGATCAAATAGGGAGATCATTTACTAATTTCAAAGTATGAAGACACTGAACTTTCAAACATCAGACTTTAAGAAAAATACAAGGATTCAAAACTTACAAACTTCCAACGCAAAGTTGTAATAGCATTTTAAAGTGCAGATCAAGTGTTGCTCTTTTGATGTACATTCAATGGCAAGAGGTCATTTTTTGCTTTCTTGAGGTGATGCTGTCCACGCGAGCAAAGGGGAAGTGACAACAGAGTAAGGGTTCAATCGGCTAAGGAAGGCAATGACCAGGGCAAGCGACGGCTAGGGCGGCGTCGTCCTTGAAGAGATCCAAACAGAGAGGGGTTACTCGGCCTGGGGCTTCTTGCTGGAGTTTCGCTTGGACTTCTCACGATCCAGAGAGAGATGAGGGCTGTTCGTAAATGATAGAGGGGCGACGAGCAAGGGCGATGGGCTGGGTTGTACGATCAGAGGGTGACGGAGAGGAGGAGTTTTGTTTGGGGGTGTGCGGGTTGAGAACCAGGAGACGGAGGGGGAGCGGTAGTTTTTGCGAATCAGAAGGAGATGGGGCTGGGTAGTTTTTAGAAAAAAAAAATTTTAAGAGTGAGGGGTTTCAGTTTTTCCAAATAGAGAGAGTGGGATCGTGGGTCTGGGTGGTTCGTGAACAGAGAATAAGAGTGAATGGGATTAGTTTAAGTGTCTAACTACAATTTGGGCTAAGTCTAAACTAATTTTGATTTGAATTTTTTTTTAATTAAAAAAAAAAGATTATTAAAAATAATATAGAAATAAAAATAAATTTTATTTTAAAACAGAAAGATGATTTATTTTTAATAAAATTTGGTATATTCAAAAATGAATGAAATTAATGAACATTAAATTAGATCAATTAAAATTCATTTATTTGATCTATCTAACGTATTGGCTTGTTACAAGTTAAATCGGGTTATCGGGGTTTATTGAAATCGAATTTGACTTGAGTTAATTTGATTTGATTTTGCTTCGATTGGTGTAGCAAATTTTGATTTTAAAAGAGTTGATTTGAGTTTAGTTCAGAGTTGGATGAGATTTGGATTGAATTGATTTTGATTCGAGCTGAGTGGTAGGCTCGAGTCGATGCTATGTCAGTGGGCGTCCACCTAAGGGAAATCCTATGGGCGACGTCTACACTAGGCTACGAAGACCTAAGCACTAGAGATTGATTCTGGGGAAATTGACCTCGAATAATGAGGTCAACAATCATACATGCATCTGATTATAAATTGCTAAAAGGTGAACCCAAACTTGTTTTGGTTCCTAGGTCTAACATTTAATATTTTTGCAGGATTGCTCTCACACAAGACCTCTTGAGAGCATATGGTACCTGGACAGCAGATGTTCAAAGCATATGACTGGAGATACTGCTCAATTCATAATGCTGGAAGCCAGGAGTGGAGGCAAGGTTACACTTGGAGATAATACTACAAAGAAAGTGAATGGATCAGGTATGATTGGAAATTTGAAAAACTTTTTCATAGACAATGTGTTATTAGTTGAAGGCTTAAAACATAATTTGTTAAGCATAAGTCAGCTATGTGATAAGGGCTATAAAGTAAAATTTTTACCTACTAGCTGCATAATAAGCCTAAATGGAAAAAATGTTTTAAATGGAAAAAGGGTAAATAATGTTTACATGCTAGATTTAAATTATATTCAATCTCCTACTGCTTTTTGTTTGAAAACTGTTTCTGATGAATCATGGCTTTGGCATAGGAGACATTGTCATTCTAGTATAAAAAACCTTAGGAGAATTACCCAAAAGAACTTAGTGAGAGGTATACCAAAACTAGACTTTACTAAGAACCACCTTTGTGATGCAAGTCAATTAGGAAAACAAGTGAAGTCCTCTTTTAAGTCTAATAAGGATCTTAGAACTAGTAAACCATTGGAAATTCTTCACATGGATCTTTTTGGACCTGTAGGAACTGTAAGTCTATGAGGGAAGGTATACGGATTTGTTATAGTGGATGATTTCTCAATATTCACTTGGGTTAGATTTCTTTTTCATAAGAGTGAATCGTTTGAGGAATTAAGAAATTTTTTGACTTGGATTCAAAGAAAACTAGGGAGTGAAATAATTTCTATACAAAGTGATCATGGAGGAGAATTTGAAAATGAAAGATTTGAAAATTTCTGTAAAGAAAAAGGGATTGATCACAATTTTTTTGCACCTAGAACCCCTCAACAAAATGGGGTAGTTGAGAGGAAAAATAAAACATTAATAGAAGCCGCCCGAGCAATGTTGGCAGAATACTTACTTTTTAGATATTTTTGGGCTGAGGCGGTTAGCACTGCATGCTATGTTCTGAATAGGGTGAATGTGAGATCAAATTTGAATAAAATACCCTATGAGTTGCTAAAAGGTAGAACATCTAATTTGACTCATTTGCATATTTTTGGTTGCAAGGTGTTCATTCATAATAATGGAAAATCTGCCTTAGGAAAATTTGATCCAAAATCAGATGATGAAATTTTTATTGGATATTCAAGTGTTGGAAAATCTTATAAGGTATTCAACAAAAGAACTTTGGTCATTGAAGAAACCACACATGTTGTATTTGATGAATCTGGAAATTTGGAAGAGCCAAATGTTGTTGAAGATGAGATTGAGGAAAACTCCCAAAAGATTGATAGAATAATTTTGGAAGAAAATGTGGAAGAGAATTTGGAAAGAGAAAACTCATTGCCTAGAGATTTGAGATTTTATAAAAACCACCCAAGGGAATTGATTATAGGTGAACCGAGTAAGGGTTTTAGAACTAGGCGTGGATTAAACAAGGAAGTCAATCATTCAACCTTTATTTCAACTATTGAACCCACTAACATTGATCAAGCACTTTCTGATGAATTTTGGATATTGGCCATGCAAGAAGAGTTGAATCAATTTGTAAGAAATGAAGTTTGGGAATTAACTTCAAGGCAAAAAGATCAAAGTGTTGTTGGAACCAAGTGGGTGTTCAAAAATAAAGTGAATGACTCAGGAGTAGTCATTAGAAATAAGGCTAGATTAGTTGTTAAGGGGTATAATCAAATTAAAGGAATTGATTTTGAGGAGACTTTTGCCCCTGTAGCTAGACTTGAAGCAATTAGGGTTTTACTTGCCTTTGTTTGTTTTAAATGTTTTAAATTGTTTCAAATGGATGTCAAGAGTGCCCTTTTAAATGGGGTAAATGAGGAAGATGTTTTTGTAGAACAACCTCCAAGTTTTGAAAATTCTAAATACTCAAATCATGTTTTCAAGTTAAAAAATGCATTATATGGATTGAAACAGACACCTAGGGCTTGGTATGAGAGGTTGAGCACCTTCCTACTTGAAAGATCTTTTGAAAAAGGAAGTGTGGATACAACTCTGTTTTAAAGAAATTTGAAAAGGATATACTCATTGTTCAAATTTATGTGGATGATATCATTTTTTGATCTTTAAATAAAAATCTTTGTGATGATTTTTATAAAACAATGAGTAGTGAATTTGAAATGAGTCTAATGAGAGATTTAAATTACTTTCTAGGCTTTAGCATTAAGCAACTTGAGGAAGGAATATTTCATAGTCAAACTAAATATATTAAGGACATCCTCAAAAAATATGAAATGGACAATGCTAAACCTGTTAGTACACCAATGAGTTCCTCAGTTCAGTTGGATAAGGACTTTTAAGGGAAAATCTGTTGATCAAAAGAAATTTAGAGGGATAATTGGATCATTACTTTACTTGACTGCTAGCCGACCAGATATTATGTTCAGTGTTTGTTTATGTGCTAGATTTCAATCAGATCCAAAAGAATCACATTTGACAGTAGTGAAAAGAATTTTAAGATACTTACTAGGAACTTAGAACTTAGGAATTTGGTATCCTAAGTTTAGCTCTTCATTTGAAATTATTGGTTTCTCAGATTCTGACTTTGCAGGCTGTAGAGTGGATAGGAAAAGCACTTCTGGAACATGTCAATTCATTGGAAATTCATTAGTTTCATGGTCTAGTAGAAAATAAAATTCAGTTGCCCTATCTACTGCAGAAGCAGAATACATTGCATTAGGAAGTTGTGTGGCACAAGTAATTTGGTTAAAACAACAGTTGATTGATTTAGGATTAACTATAGGCACTATTCCAATTTATTGTGACAATACTAGTGCTATTTGCATTTCCAAAAATCTTATTCAACATTCTAGAACCAAACATATTGACATAAGACATCATTTCATAAGGGATCATGTATCCAAGGGAGAAATTGAACTTACTCATGTTTCAACTGAAAATCAACTTGCAGACATTTTTACAAAACCTTTAGCCTTTGATACTTTCAGTACATTAAGAAAAAGGCTTGGTGTGATTGATTTAAATGCTTAAATAAAAATGTTTTTACAACATTGATATTTTTGTTTTAGTAGTTTATGTTTTTTAAGATTTTTTTTTGTTTTTTTGTTTTTTGTTTTTATGATTTTATTTTTGTGTGTTTTGAGTGATTTTATTTTTAGAGTTTATGCTTTTGTCATTGTGTAGTGTGATTTGTGTTTTGTTTTAATAAATATTCAAGAATCCAAAAATATGAAAATCATCCAGGATGAAATTTTTCATACGGGATGATGTGTATAAAATTCAATTTGCATAATATGAAACGTCTTGAGAACAGTTTTTAATGTAGTTCATCTGTACGATCTGATGGTCGTCCAGGACGAATTTTTTTTTCTCTTCTCAAATGTCGGGATGATTGAATGCAGCAGTTGAGTGGATAAGGCAGTTTTTAATTGTGAAGTTCGTCCGTACGAAATTTTTTTGTCTGTACGATCGATCAAGTCAAAAAGTCTGTACGAAAGGACACATCGTAAATTGAGTTGATTATGAAAAGCTGTTACATTTTGGATGAATTTGATTGTCTGTACGAAATTTTTTCGTCCAGATGAACGATAATTTTCGTCCAGGATGAACTATTTTTGTCCAGGACAAACGTATCATTTTCTTTAAAAAGGAAGGCTTTCTAACTCAACAATCACATCTCCAAACTTCACTTTCAATCCCTTTCAACTTCAAATCGACAATGGCCTCCTCAAGCAAGAGACAAAAGGTGTTAGCGAAGAAACCCCACAGGAATTCCTCTGAAAACTTCCTTTCAAAAGCAAATGAGGAATCCTTTCCTCGTTTCGCCTCTGCTAAAATCACACCTTCTCGCATTCTGATTCAAAGCGAGATTAACTTCAAGGTAATGCACCTTTTTTCTTCTACTCAGTTTGGATTCATTCTTTCTCTCGTCCACCTCTACAACAAATAAACCTTTCTCTATTTCCTAGCCAATATGACTTTCAATTCCGACACTCTTCTATAAGTTCTTTTATTTTTAAATAAAAAGTTGAAATCACTAAGCATGACTTAGGTGCCTTTCTTAACTTAAGAATTGAAGGTCTTAGAGCCCACACCCTTATGAACGATAACACCTTCAAGTGGTATGAAATCAATAGAGTGATTAGAGGAAATGACTTTACTTATCATATTGCTAGAGTTTCTGGAATGACCAAAAATGCTCGAATAATCCAGCACATTCTTAGATCTTCTATTATTCCAAAAGCTGGTGATAGCATCAATATTACCCCACTCCTTTCTGTTGTGACCTTTTTGATTATGAGTGGTAAGCCTATCGATGAAGCCCAACTTATCTTAGACCATATTTATGGACTTTTAGAAATTGGGCATGCAGAACAGAAAAAAAAGGAATATTTCATTAGGACACTTAGTTACCTATGTTTTGGAAAAGAAATACAATTTAGTGCATCGTGATGATGAATATGAAGAGCCGGTCTACTACAATGATGCTTCTTTCAGAGCAATTTTCAATGAGGGAAAAGGGAAAGCACCTGCCAGTGCTTCTGAAGAAGAAGAAGAAGAAGGAGAGCAAACATCTGCACCTCAATCAAATTATCAGAATTTGATTGAGAAATTTGATAGACTTGAGACTCATTTTGATCAAAGATTTGATCAAATTGATGCTCAACTTATGCAGCAGTAATAGGATATTGGTAGTATCAGAAATGAAGTTCATGAAATCAATACCAATGTTATGTTGATGACTTCTTACTTCAACCTATTTGGTGGCATTCCTCCTCCTCATCCAAAAAATAGAGATATGAGTGATGATTTGCTTTATGTTTATTGTATTTGTGTTTGTATTAGTGTTTGTTCTAGTGTTTGTTTTAGTTGTGTTTGTTTTGGTTAAAATTTTTTTTTTTTTAAGTTTAGTGTATTTTTTTTATTGATATTATGAAATGATCGTATAATCTTTTTCATCAATATCAATATTTGTTGTAGTTGATTTAAATATGGTTTGTTTTTGAAATGTGTTAAGTTTTTATGAATTTCATCAGTCTTTTTAATCTTAATTATGCTTAAATTAAATTATAATTTAAGATTAATTTCATTAGAAAATCTAGTCTTTCTAAATTTAAAATTTATTTATAACTTATTATAATTAAAATTTTTAATTTCATGTTTATTCATTTAGACTACATAAAAACTAATATTATTATTACAATTTAGATGTGTTTTATTTTGTATTTCTTTGCTCAAGTGATATTTATGCACTTAGAAAAATTTGAAATTTTAGATTATTGATCTTGGAAAGAATTGGTTTCAATTACTCTTAAAAAATTGTACAAAGAGTACAAAAATAAAAAAGAATGCGCAAAGGTTCGCAAATGTGAAAAAAAGGCACAAAATAAGCCCAATGTAAAAAGATGATGTGCAAAAAATTTGAAAAAGATGCGCAAAGCGCCACATGTGGTAATTCTCTTCTTTCCAGATTCTTTCAATCTCTTAATTCAAATTGATCTTATGTTCATTTATATTTCTATTGAACTTTGAAATATAGAATTTTTATTCATCTCTCTTGTAATGATTTTCTTTATAAAAAATGTCTAAATTGAATCATATCTTTGATAAATTCTTCTTACTTACAATGTTATATCACTTCTTAAATTCTATGAATTTCTATGATTTACCTAATGTTATTAATTTTAGATTGCATACCTTATGTCAAACACTCTTTAGATTAAATTTTCAAATGAATTTCATATAATTACTTACATTTCTTGTCTATTTCTTCTTCACTTTTTATTGTTGTCAAAAAGGGGGATAAATTATTGTGTTTGTATGCTTGTATAATGCTTGTATTTAGATTTTATGTCTTTTGACTTGTGGTCTTGTCTTGGTCTTTTTTTATTTTTTATTTTTTTTTGTTAAAATTTTATTTTTGTTAATTTTTTTTTAAAAAAATTATGTTCTTTGGTTTAAAATACCTCCTTATTTTCATGTATTCATCAATTCAGGGGGAGCTTAGGAGAATTGTTTTTAATTTGAGATCATTCAAACAATAATTGTTTTGTCATCATCAAAAAGGGAGAGATTGTTAAGATAGTTGTTATTTGCATGCTTTACATTTTTGTGACTTGTATAGTTTTGATTATTCCAAACATTATTGTTCAAATGTGTAGTTATCTCCTAACAATTTTAGAAGATTTGTATTTGCTCTTGTGTGTACTAACATTTCAGGAAAATCTAACTCCAGACTACGAAGACTTCAAATCTAAATTCAGCATGAGATACTTTATGAATTTGAAACTTAAATAAACTTGAAAGGGAGTGATTGTAATTGAGTGAATAAAAACATGCACACACACATAAGGAGATCATATAAAATTTATACTGATCGTACGGGACGATATCAGTTCGTACGGGACGATCAGACAGTTATCTCCTATTAAGATCACATGGAACGAATAGGAACTGGGCAGAAAAATTTTCTAAGTCTTATTCATCCAGGACGAAATTATATATCATCCAGGACGATCGGCTCTCTGTAAGATTTTTGTCAGGACGAAATTAAATATCATCCAGGACGATCGGCTCTCTTTAAAATTTTCGTCCAGACGAAATTTAATATCGTCTAGGACGATTGGCTCTCTGTAAAAATTTCGTTCAGATGAAATTAAATATCGTCCAGAACGATCTTATCTCTGTAAAAATTTTGTCCAGACGAATCAATTTTCGTCTAGACGATACAATTGACTTAGAACGGTTTTTCTGCAGTTTTTGGAATCGACATTGTAATAACCGTTCGAATCGGACGAACTTTGTTCGTACGGGATGATCCGCTTGTACGAAAACATTTTGTACACATATACAAACAGGTTCGTTTCAAGGCTTTTTAGTAATATCATCCAGGACGATCCACGATCGTACGGGATGATCAACTGCGTACAGAATTGAAAACTTACAGTTTTTGGGCGGTTTTTCTTGTCTTTTGTATATATAGTCCAAATTAGACTGCCACTCAATCTTTTTGTCATTTGATCTTCGTACCTCTTGAGAGAATATCCAAGGAGAGAGTGTAAGAGTGCATTCAAAGGAGGATTTCTACCACTGGAGCGTGAAGGCTTCACTTGGAGTTTAAAGGTAAGAATCTCTACTTGTGAATTGAGATTACTTCACTCTTTTCTTTCTTCCTTCTAGATTTCTTGTGAGAAGATTTGTCAAGGAGATCTGGTTCGCTGCCGACACTTGGAGAGTGTGAACAGCCGAAGGGTTCGCTGCCGACACTTGGATAGTGTGAACAGTCAAAGGATTCTCTGCCCACACTAGGAGAGTGTGAAAGGACGAAAGGGTTCTCTGCCCACACTAGGAGAGTGTGAAAGGATGGAAGGATTTTCTGCCCACACTAGGAGAGTGTGAAAGGACGGAAGGGTTCTCTTCCATACTAGGATAGTGTGAAAGGACGGACATGGTTCTCTGCCAACACTAGGGATTGTGTAAAAGGACGACGGTTCTCTGCCGCACCGGATAGTGGTGAAAAGAGTGTTTTGTAAAGGCTTCTCTGCCTTGCTGTGGGTGCAAAAGGAGAGTCAATATTGGTATTAGTGCAATACTCAGAGGGTGCCTCTAGGGAGTGGATGTAGGTCTGGTTTAGACTGAACCACTATAATCTGGTGTCATTTACCTTACTGTTTTTTTTTTTACTTTTCTGCATTTTATTTTTGGTTTAAAAAACTTTGTGGTTGAAAAATATTTTCTATAAAAAAAAACTTAATAAAAATTTTCATTTCGGTTCAACACACTTTCAAGAGGGTTTAATTTTTTTAAAATACCAATTCACCCCCCCTCTTGATAGCCTTGGGACATTAACTTAGTTCTAACAACCTATTTACTACTCAACAATTATTATAGGTGGCTTTCAAAAATTATTAAGAGTCATCATTCTCTGCCCATCGACGTAATTTCGTCATATGTTATAGGCTACGATCATGATAACATCACAAACCATCTTTAAAGGTAATACCATCAGGCCACCCTCCTGTGCAGGATATTATATTTTAACATCCAATCAATTTTATAGTATTAACAGCCAGCTTTTCTTGATTTTACAAATGTTAAAATCAAAATGCAATATAAAATAATCAATTCTGCTCAATATAATAAAATATATATAATATCCATAACTTCAAAGAAAATCATAACTTTAAATTTTACCTAGTGAATTTTCGTGATGTTAATGTCAAATGTTCACACTACTCATATTTATTATATAAAATATTTTATACGATAAAAACTTGATAAATTAGAATAAAATATATTTTTTATCAATTTAGGAGAGAAAAAATCTACCAAACTCAAAATCATTGAAAATAAAAATGAGAGTTGGGTTACTTATAATGAATTAAGGAAATCTTTGAACAACCATCTCTCTCCTCCCTCTCTCTTATTTCTTTGACAAGTCACGAAGCTGAAATTAAACATTTTGATTAAAAAATATTATTTCAAAAAATTAAGTTATTACAGATGGCTTGAGTTAATTAAAGACTATATTCTAACTATTTAGTACCAGCCTCTTTAGCTACGACTTATAATTTCTTATGCAAAATAGACCTAAGCATTAACATCATTAGAAAGGTATTTCTTTATAATTTTTGCTTTTGGATGCAAGTAAGAAATCAATTTATCTTTAGCTTTCTGCCTACCAACCTAATTTTGGAAAAACTATTTGATAGGTCACCAAAAATCAAATACATCAGGCATGAATCTCAAAGCAGATATGAATAGAGAACTTTAAAAATTAAATCCATGACCATCTGAACTCTGATTTCATTAAACTTTTATCCAAACAAAACAACTCAAAGATAAGAACCCAACAACACCAAAATTAGGAGTGTCAAAATCTGATTCGACCCAAAACCCGACCCGAAAAAATCTAGGTTTGGGTTGACTCGTCAACCCGAAAGTCACCCAAATTTGACCCGTCATCAACCCGTGTCTAGGCATCCGCGTCCTTATGGTACACTAGCCGCATCACATATGGTGTCTCTAACTCCGACGAGACTGACCCCTGATCCTTGCATGCAGCAAAGACATGCCTCGACCAGATGCTAGAGTCGAGACAGCCAATCTGAGTCAGCCTCGACTCGCACCCAAGATTCGCCTGTCCCGCAAACTAGTGCCTAGCGACTAGCTTCACCGTGTAACCACTCGACACTGTTGTCACCTGAGTCACACCATACTGTGGCCTGAGGCGTTGCCCCACACTGTTCGCTCGACGCCTCAACATACCTACTGCCCGTTCGCACTAGCGACGCAGCAGTGCTGCACTATAGCCTGAATCGACTGTCCCACACACATTTTACTAATGGGTCACGGGTCAGATCGGGTCACCCACACAGGTCGGGTTTGGGTTGGAAAACCTATCCCGTTTGTAAAAATGGGTAGGGTTTGGGTTGACCCATTTATGGCTGGGTGAAGTCAGGTTCGACCCGAACCTAACCAGTTGACCCGAATTGACTACCCTAACCAAAATCAGTCCAATCTGAACCCAAATGGGTCGAGGGCCTGAAACCTATTTGGAAGCTTCAAAAAATTAATTGGATAAATAAATGATATCCAAATGTCACATTATTATAGTCAAATTGAGCGGCTTGATGAGATGAATTCAATAAGCCCAAGATCACCAACTTCTAACAACATTAAGGCACTCACATACATAATAAATAATCTATAAACGAGAGAGTTCATATCGGTCATCCATTATAACACACCCAACATACCCTTGATCCTCTCTCTATTTATTAGTCATGCCACTCTAAAAAAAATAATAAATATACCCCTTTTTTTTCAAGTAGTGGATGGAAGGAGAAAAGGGCTCTCGATCTTAAAGAATCCTAGAGCTCCACCTTGGAACCACTGCTGACGAATTTTCACCTCGAGGCTGCTACTAATGAACCTTTGTCCGACAATGACTGTCTAACCTCAATATGGAATCCATTAATGAGCTTTACTCCGCTCACCATCGTCAATTATGGCCCTTCTAATTATTGTCATTCGACTACGGTCTTTTCAACCTTTATAGCTGATTACGGTCCTTTCGACCACCGTCGTCAATTATAATCATTCTGACTACCATCACTCATCTACAATCTTTATGAACACCATATACGGTCCTTCCAACCATCGTTACCCAAGTACAGTTTCTTCGACCTATGTCACCTGACTATAATCCTTACGACTAATGTCTCCTAACTATGGTCCCTCTATCCTCTATCACTGATCGACTACGATTGGTATGGCCACCATGGCTGCGCCCACCAACTACGTTCCACTCCGACAACCATAGCTCGGCTTTCATCCTTTGACCACCGTCGCGCGACTACAGTCCTTCTGACTTTCATTTTCCATCGACCGTGGTCCTTCAAATTCCTATTGCCTGATTATAGTCCTTCCGACCTCAGTCACCCTGTAATTATGATCCTTATGACCACCATCACCCAACTATCATTCTTCCAATCACTGTCGCCCAACTATTATCCTTTTATCCTATGTTTCTTATGAATTGAGGTCCCTTCAGCCACCATTGCTCAATATATGTCCCTCTAATTTTTGTTGCTCACCGACTATAGTCCCTCTAACCACCATCACCCAACTACGATTCTTCTGACCTCTTTCACTTGCTGACTATGGTCCCTCTGACCTTTGTCGCTTGACTATGACCCTACTAGACAAACAAACATGCGAAAACTCTCTTGAGGATAGCTATCATGCCATTTATCAAATATGTAACGTGATGTACAAGATGTACATTTATTGCATTGAGTGAATGCCCTTATCTGAGGAGGGGCACTATTTGTAATCAACCATCAACATTAATGGATTCATTTTGACTTGGCAAGGCCCGATAAATTTTTTTTCACTTTTTTTGGGGTTTCCACATAAAAATTTTGATATCTCTTATGAACGTAGCACCCTTCTCTCTCATCAGTTTGTGTGTTAGATCTTCATACAAAGTTAAAATGCTAAATTCTATCTCTCTCCACCGATGTGAATATTCTAATTAACATGAAACACTTATCAAGTGAAACTAAGGAAACTTTTGTTAATAATGTAAGATGTCTCTAAATATTTTATTAATTGTTTTTAAATAATTTACGAGAAATTATCTCTCTTTCATGAATTCTTATGGCGTGTACGCTATATGCTCTATTGCTTGAGTTTCAACACAAAAAAAGAAAAGTCTAAACCATGAATTATAAGGAACCTATATTTTAAATTCCCTTGGAAATCATTAATAAATGTACTAAGAACATATAGATAATGACTTTTATTTATGAAAAATATTAAATTATGAATATTAATTATTTTTTATTTAGCAATAGTTAATCAAATCGTTTCTCTTAATGAAAAAATATATTTGAGGAAAATGAAAAGAATAATATTATTGGATTTAATATGTTTCATTTCAATTATATTAATTAGAAGTTGATTTTTTATTAATAAAAAGGTTTAAATAAAAAATAAAATTTATTTGAGAATATATTTAAATTTACAAAATTTCCAAGAAGTCCATGTTATTAATTTTTATCCTCTCATGTACTATTATAAAGTAATGAAGAAAATATTAAAAAATAAATAAATAGTTAGATGCAAATATTTTAAAATATCTTTTTGAAATTAATATGTTATATTTGTGGGTTTTTTAAAGTTAAATTATATTAGACTATAATGTAATTACCGGTTAGTAATTAATCAAATGTTTCCTTAGGAAATAATCTAACTAAAAACACATTAGTTAGTAATAGAATATTTGAAATTAAATTTAATAAACTTGGAGAGAATATCATAAAGAAAGTCAAGCAAAATCAAGTAAATTTTTTAAAGCTTAGGGTTCGTTTGGTTATTCGATACTTTTGTAAAAGACAGTTTTAAGAAACATTGGTACAAAAAAAGGAGTTTCTAATGGAGAAATCATATATAAAAAGATTTATCAAAACAACAAAAAATGAAAAAAAAAATGATGTTATTGAAAATGTGGTCTGAGGAACCAAACAATAAAGAAGAAACAACTTTACTGTTTTAAAAAGGAATAAGCACAAAAAACGTCCAATCAAACTAGTTCTTAGTGTTAAATAGTTAGCTTTTACAAATAGTCACGGTGACTATCATTTTTAGAAAGTAACTAACATAACATATTTTTGTATAATTATATATGTATTTAATATTGTTCGTAATCATTAGCATTCATAATTATGTCAACCCTATGAGTTAGGAAATTTTTTTATAGCTGGTATGTTTTTTTAGCTTCTTCAGACATACTAATATTTTTGTGAAATTACACAATTACTTTTATACTTCAGTGACGAGTTGCAAGTTATGGTTGAATTCACACAAACCTATGTTGCCGATAGGAATAGATCAATCATCATAGATGATATTATATCATTGTCTCAACTAAAACTATAAAGTATTCATGTGTTATGATACAATTCATCTACACATAAAGTTAATCTTGTATGTCGACTTCGTGATAATGGAGAATATGCTACCACCCATGTTATGGATGATGAGGTGTGTGAGTATATGTTGTTGGAGGCTAATTAGAAGCATACTATAACCATGCACGTGGAAGCTGAAGAACTTTCTGCAAGAGAGCCAACCAGGACAAGCACAACAAACTTCATATTTAACAACGCTGGCCCATCAACTCAAGTATATCGCTTAGTTATCACGTTACTTTGATGCTGCATTTCTTCTTCACTGTTGTTTGACAAAAACTATAATATTGTCAAATTGTGTTGTTATTTCATAGGCTGACTCTAATGGCCATTCCATAGCTTGTTAGAAGAAGTGATTTTTTAATGGCCATGTTAGCTAACATTTGTGGGCGCCTAAGCTTATGCAAGTGCTCAACGTATTTGCAACAAGAAGCTCAGCCATGTGCTCGTGTTGGTGACAGACGAAGTGGATGCATATCATTGTCTGAGTACATTAAAGATCTCCATTTTTCAAGGGATGTTCTCCAAAAATCAAGCCTATAAGAATGTTGTGAAGAAAATCAAGATGATGTCCATGAATAACAAATAATGGATAGTGGCAGCAATGGTGCATTTAGGAGTAGTCCTGGATTAAACATTTCAAGTCCTTCATTTGAAGATCACGAGATAGAGATACCTAGCCATGAGTTCATTCAATAACATGCTATGGTAAATATGTAAGGTCTAGAAGCAATATTCACTAGCAATAATTTTGTAGAAATTATTTATACAACTCAACAATGGGATAACAACGATGAGTATGATGCCCTAATAACAAGGACCACAATAACTACAATTGGGTGCTCCAACAAGCTTGCACCTTAGTATCGTTTCTCTCAAGGCTTGTCTTGAGAGAAGTTCACATAAGAAGAAGATATCTTTAGTGTCAAAGGATCTGGCAACTCTACCGTACCGGGGAAGGTGGAAGTGATTCTGTAAGGGTTTCTCTGCCTATTTATGGGGGCTAAAGGAGAGACACTTAGTTTAGTACAATACTCGGAGGGTGCCTCTAAGGAGTGGTCGTAGGTCAAGGTTAGATCAAACCACAATAAATCTGGTGTGGTTTTTTCATTTATTTTTCTACACTTTGATTTCTATGTGATTTTGGTTTGTGATTGTGCTTTGATTGTAAGAAGATTTTTTTAAATACCAATTCACCCCCCCCCCCCCCCCCCCCCCCCCCCCGTCTTGGTTAGCCCCGGGCTAGTCCTTAAGGGCTTAACATCACTAAAAAACTTTCAAGTGGTATTAGAGCGGGATTCATAAAATTGAGTTTTTGAAAACTTTTAAATTTTGGTCCATGACTAATTTTTATAATCGTAATATTGCCGAAGGTTATTCAATCACCAGACCACCTTTATTTGAAAATATTATATTTGATTTTTAAAAAATTCACATGTCTATATTTTTGTAATTATTAAATTTTGTATGTGACATATGATTTTAACTGGTTATTCTTTACCGTCACGTGTTAGAGATGGAATTAAAATTGAAATTCCTTTTAATCAATGGAATAGGGAAGAACAAATCAATGCTCAATTGAATGCAAAATCGTGAAACTATTTATTTTGTACATTAAATTTTAATGACTTTATGTTAGTTTCCACGTGCACTTCTGGTAAGAAAATTTGTGATAAATTACAAACCATATACGAAGATACTAGTAAAATCAAGTTATCCAAGTTGAATTTTTTAATGCATGATTATGAACATTTTTGCATGAAACCTTATGAGACGATCTTAGACATATATACTAAATTCATTCAAATTATTACATCATTGCATGCTTTAGATAAAAAGTTTTCAAACCTTGAAAAAGTTAAAAATTTCTGCGTTGTCTACTTGATAAGTTTGATGCTAAAGTTGTTGCTATTTGTGAATCAAAGAATTTGAATGAGTATTCTATTGATAATTTAATTGGCTCACTCATTGCCTACAAGCAAAGTTTGGGTCAAAGACTTTTTTATACAGGTGAAACGATAGTAATAAATGCTGAAGATAAGGAGAAAAATGGCTTAGTTGGTGATGAATGTGATAGCTTGTCAAGCAAATTAAAAAGCTCATGAAAGCATAAGCCTTAATAAAAGTGGAATAAAGGTAAAAATGGTAAGAATGGTAATATTACTTCTGACGTTATTTGCTTTAGATACAGGAAGCCTGGACATATAAAAAATCAGTGCCCTAATTTGAGAACTCGTCCTGAAAGAGAATAGGCTAAAGCTAAGCAAATTATATAAAGGATAGTAATGTAAAGCATAAAATCTCCTGGGCAGACATAGCTTCTGAATCATCAGACTAGAAGCAAGATACTGTTTAAATTTATTTGTGTTGTGTTTTTATTTTTAGTTATTTTCTGTGTTTTTATTTTTTTTTTGTTTTGTTTTTCTTCATTTTTGTAATTTCTTTGAAATTTTAAATTAGCATTTATACTTAGTTTTGTGAAATTCTCTCTGATCAACACACACGTTCACCTTTCTAAAAATAAAAAACCTACCTTTTGATTTTTTTTTAATTCTTATATAAGTCGTGGTTGACTTCTCTAAAAACAGTCAAAGGAAGAAAACTCATGATTTTGTCTCTCTATTTATTTTATTAAAAAGGTTATTTTCTTTTAATTCAAAATTTTCATCATATTAGAAACTAGATCTTGAAACTGATCTTTTTTCATCTCCCTACATTTTATTTATCGCATAGAAATCTTTTACAAGTTATTGAATATACCTTATAATTTTCTTAATCAAGTAATTCGTTTTGTCATTTGATTGGGTTTACTTTTATTTTTAAAAAATTTCAGAAAGGTAGCATATTTAATTAAAAAAAAAACATATGAACAATGATGCCAAATAAAAAAAAGTGGCAAATGATGTCAAATCAAAAGATGCGCAATGACGCCAAATTGAGAAAGATACACAAAGTGTATCAAAATATAAAAGATGCGCAAAGTGCACCAAAAATTGACAAGAGGCATAAAATGAGTTCACAAAGAGTATGCTTACTTTTTCTGTATTACTTAAAGCTTAAGAAAACTCTTGATATTTTCAATACTTGATCTTGAAAATCATGATTCTTGATTCACCAATTTTTGCATTAATCTTCTATAGATATGTTTTATTGAAAGGAGTTTTGAAAAATTAGTTTTTCTTCTTTTAATTTTTTCATTGATTTAGATATTATATTAAAAAAGTTTTTTGAGTCTTTAAAAGAACATGAGCTTGGATTAACAATTTCTGAATTTCTAACCTTTTCTGGATTATGCGTTGTCAATCTATTGCTTACTAAGATTTTGAATAAAATCAAGTGGTAACTTTCTCATTTTAAGAATATTTGATTTTGTCTTCACTTGATCAAGGATCATTTTTTGTCTTTTAATCTTTTATTTTATTTTATTGATTGTTTGTGCCCCCTCTTTTTGATAATGTCAAAGAGGGAGATCGTATTATTGTATTTATATCTTTTCTTCCTTTCAAAATAAAAAAATAAAAAAAATATTTATTTCCCCTATTTTTTAAAGTTTTATTTTAGTAAGAGGGAGATTAGGAGAAAATATTTTCTTTTTGCATATTCAACCAGTAATGTTTGTCATCATTAAAAAGGGGGAGATTATTGCGAATCTGTTTTCATGGATTATGATTTTGATGATAGCAAATACTATTATTTCTCTACGACTGTCTTATCTACAAACATTTTAGGTCCATAAGATCATACTGCAATTTGGAACCATCTCAAGATTAGGTAGATTAGGTTTGAGTCAGCTTGTATTTTTTTCCTTTCTTGAGTCTATTGTAATTGGTGTAGCTCCTGATGCTATGTAACTTTACACACACACACACTCCTTGGAAGTTTTTCTATCTGTTCCCTAGAATTTACTATTTTTGGTAACATCGTCTGGCTTGATATTTATATCGGCCTGAACGATCGATTCAAAAACAAAAACCCTAATTAGGGCATCATCCTCATTAAGGCAGCAGTCATTAAGCCGATCGGCCTAGATGATCCTTATATCGGCCAGGACTATAGGCTCAAATAAGAAAGAATCGGTCACCATGATAAATTTAGGTATTCTTCATTTCAGAGCATCGGCTAGGACGATCTATACATCGGCCTGAATGATGCAGCATAATTATGCATAAATTAATATGATAATTATGGAAAGCAATTAAGACTGAATTATACGATCACATAGGTCGGGCGATTGCAGGATCGACCAAGATGATGTCCTTGACGATTAACATCGCTCGGACTATATTCCGGGCAATGTTCAGGATGGTTGTACTCTGATTTGAACTAATCGGCCAGGACGATATTGTATCGGCCCAGACAATGTAACAAATTTTCTATTATTCATCCAAAATCGTCCCAGCTGATTGAGCATACTTTGTACTGATCGGCCAGGATGATATTCATATCGGCCTGGACGATAAAGTCGGAAAGTTTCATTAATGAGCTCGTTTTGAGATCTTCTATTTAAGCTTTTAACAAGGCACTTTTGTAAGTGTCTTTGACAGCCATTGTAGCTTCGTTCTTTTGGGGAAAACTTAAAGAGAGAGCTTGACAGGGAGTGAGGAAAGGTTGAAGTTTGAGATAGAGAAAAAATCTTGTGAGGGGGGACTCAAGGGAGTGTGGAGGGGGATTCCACACAGTTGCTCCAACAAGCTTGCACCTTAGTACCGTCAGATTCAAGGCTTGTCTTGAGGAAAGTTTAGAGAAGACCAAGATCTCTTTGGTGTCCATGGACCCAGCGACTTCACCGCACCAGAGAAGGTGGAAGTGATTTTGTAAGGGCTTCTCCTCCTAGCTGTTGGGCTAAAGTAGAGACACTTAGTTTAGTACAATACTCGGAGGGTGCCTTCCGGGAGTGGATGTAGGTCAAGGTTTGACCGAATCACTATAAATCTGGTGTTTTCTTTCGTTCATTATTTTCACATTTAATTCCGCATTATGTTTTATTTGTGGTGAATTTGGTTTTATTTTTAAGATTATGTTTGTTTTAAAATACCAATTCATCTCTCTCTTTATTAGTCTTGGTCCAGTTCATAAGGGGCCTAATATCCCTAACAAACTTTTATACAATAGAAGCTACAATGCCCACTGAAATTTATAAAGGGTTGATTTTTCATACAGAGGAAGCCTCTTCTATCACCGATAAAATTTAGTACATCAAATCTAGCTCTAACAAAATAAGACAAACCATAATATGTGCTTAGCATAATAGTCCACAATGGCCATGTGTATGATGCCTCCATGTCGCATGAAGTAAGAGACTAGGTGGAATTTGGAGAATATCTATTTATGGTTCGCACCACACCTATATACAATCTGTCATGGTGGTTGGTCATCATAATTGCACATCCAAATTCATTTGCATATATATTACTTCCATTCAATGCCTTCAACTCTACATTAAGACGAAGGAGATAATTACAAGAATGGAATACAAATTTTACATCAAGGTGTCATATGTTAAGGCTCGAGATGAATGCAGAAAGGTGATATAATCCATCTTTGGTACTTATGAAGAATTATATTGCTCTTTGTACCACTTCATGCAGGCAACCCGTGCGGCCATCCTGGGGAATGTATAAAACATTCAAGTGGTGGTTAACTCCCACTTCAAGGGAATTTTTTGGTCCTTCAATGCTTCAATTATTGGATGGAAATAAAACCAATCCATCCTTAGCTTAGATAGGACTTTTTTGATAAGAAAGTATCATGGCACCCTTTTAGTTGTTATTGAGATAGATTCTAATGGTGGTCTATTCCAACTTGCATTCAAATTTGTTAAAGTGGAAAGCAATGAATCATGGACTTGGTTCTTGCATATGCCTCACGATCTCGTTGGAATTATTATACAATGGAAAAGCCTATGTATAATCTAATATAAACATCCAATACTTATTAGGTTCTGCCGGGATGTGTTTCCAAATGCAGCACATAAAAATTATCTTTATCACTACGTAAGAACTTCAAAAAGGCTATATGACATGTCAACATTCTAGATAGTGAGGGGCTTGGTGAAAAGATGTATTGAACTTGAAACATAGATGACACAATTTACTTCAACCTCACGATGAATTATATAAGGATGGCTATGCAAGATGCCTTTAACTAGTTAGTGGAGCATGATGTGGCAAAGTAGACCCACGTTTTGATGAAGGTCGTCGATAAGATGTTATGACCATAAATATATATAAAAGATTTAACAGAGTTCTCAAACATGCATGTGGGCTACCAATACGAGGTTTAATAATGGCCATTTATTACAATATGGTTGTATTATTCTAGAAGCTATTAGCACTTTCAAAGGGAGGCTCAGCATTGCCCTAAGCCATTTAAGATAAATAATAAAAAATTTTAAGTTTTTGACATATTTAGCTGGGCTCATAAGTTGGAGATCATAAGCACAGATACCTAGATATATACATGTAGTAAGCCCTAGCTCTATCATATAACATGTGTACATGTTATTGCTACTTCTCTGGTGAGACATTGTACGTAATTATACTTCTTCTGTGTCACCATATTACAAGTTGTAATTCAATAAAGAAAGTTACTCAACACTTTTCCATGTAATTCATGAGAAAGTCTTATGTCCTGTATTTAATGATTAACATTGGATTATCCCTTTAATTGCCCTTGCTTTTAGGTGTCACATTAGTTAGCTCTGCTCTAATAAAATAAGGAAAACCATGGATAAGCCCTCCATCTCATCACTTAGGCCATGTGGTTTTTGTAAAAAATTTGAGCCACAATAGGGCAATGTGTCCAAATAATCCTAGCTTGTCTAAGTTTGATTGCTACCTTTCTTATTCCTTATATATATATATATATATATATATATATATATATATATATATATATATTAATTTGGCAATTTGACCTGCAACTACAATTGTGTCTGCTAACTTGTCTTCCATGTACATGTCATTTACATCCTATTTTTTACTCATTTGTTTCCCCATAAACTCATGTGTTTCAAAAGCTTATTATAGACCTGTCAAAATTGGACCCGACCCGAAAACCCGGCCAGAACCCGACCTGAAAATTTCGGGTTTGGGTTGACCCGAACCCGAAGCGGGTCGGGTTCGGGTCCGGAAAATCGACCCGTTTGCAAAATCGGGTAGGGTTCGGGTTGACCCGGCAACCCGAAAATGACCCGGAATGACCCGGAATAACCCTGAAATCGAACTTGCCCGCTTTGCCCGAATCTGCCCGCCTGGCGCCTGCCCCGTGCCCTGGCTGCGCTGCTCTGCCCCACGCGTACACGGGCTGCCTGCCTGCCCCACTGGCCAGTGGCCACTGCCCGCATCGAGCCCCACGCGTGACATCGCATCGCGTGACCGCTCCGGCACTTCGTTCGTCCGCGTCGCAGCTTGCATCGGGCCGCTGCACCGCTGCACCTCTACCGCCGTCGCTGCACCGCCGCCGTTGCACCGCCCCCGCTGCACCGCCTCTGCTATGCGCGAGAACTCGAAAACCAAACGAAGCGGGTCGGGTCGGGTTGACCCGAACCCGAACCCGAAGCGGGTCGGGTGCGGGTCCGGAAAAATGACCCGCTTGTGAAAACGTGTCGGGTTGACCCAAACCCGAATAGTGCCGGGTCAATTCCGGGTTCGACCCGAACCCGACCCGTGACCCGAAATTGAGAGGTCTAGCTTATTATTAATTTAATATGAAAAAAACTAATTTTTTTGTGGCAACTGACGTGATATGGTGATTTTTCTAACAAGTTATGATAAATGATGGCAATGAACTAAAATATGCAAAAGAAAAGTTATCTAATATATATTCTGAAATATTACAACATTTATGATAGAAAAAAAAAGGTAGATAACTAAGTCATTGTTCACGTAGGACTACTACTTGAGAGATGACGGTAGAGGAAAGTTTAGCATTGCCTTATTAGGAGCTTCTCATTGAGCCCCTGATAATGAACTAGTATTACATTTACTTAAACGTTATTTTATTTAGTAATACTCATTTAACGTACTATCCATCCATAACCATTTCAAGCATCTCCTTTAGTTGCAGCTGCATATTTATGTATAGTTCGTGAGTGGTCAATTCATTGCCCATGATTAATATATGTTCTTCATGCCATTAGTTTGGCGAACATCTTTCACTTGTAGGTCATCCATTTAGATCACAATCTTATAACGACTTTAATAGAGAGGTGGTGTCCTACGACTAATAGTTTCCACCATACTGTTGGGGAGATGACCATTATACCGTAGGATATTTAGGTCCTTCTTGGAATTAAAGTTTTGGGTCCTATGATTTTTTGCCCAATTACTACTGGAGAAGGATTACGTTGGCAGAGTTGGCCTGATTATTGTTATGAGCTACTCGACAATCACGTTTTATGTGATAATGTGTGCCACGCTCTCAAAGATGCTGATGTACAAGCCAGCTTCATGATGGGTAATACTCAAGTTGATTATATGATATATCTTCGATGGCTTAGATAGACTAATTATAGAGAGTCCTACTATGATTTTCAACCAATCACATTCTTACAGCATGTTTGTGCGCACATCTTATTCATGATGGGATGTTTTTATATTAGTCATGTATCAATCACACGTATCATTCTAGTGGTTACCCCTACTTATGGACTTGGACATATTTGGTATGATGTCTATTGGCAGTCCGATTTTGGCACATCAAGATAGAGAGCTATGTCATGCTACTCGACCTACACGCATGCAAATTACAAGGTGTGCAGTTTTCTGTAAGTTAGTCATGGGGTGCTTATATATAGGAAAACCGACACTTTGAGTACCTCATTGTATTGACTTGCATGGAAAGCCATCCAGTTGTAGATTTGTATGCTAAGCTAATACAAATTATTTATATTCATAAACTATCATTGTAATGAGTTGCTAATATGATTTTTTGTAGGGTGGGTGAGGACTAAATACGAGAGATCCATACCAACAAAATAATGATATATGGGGATGACCTAGATGGTTTGTGGCATAGCCAGATTCATTAAAGATTCTATATTTTAACTTCAAACTTACTTTTAACAATTAAACTAATGGACATATTCTTATGTTTTAGGTGAACATGAATCAATGCACGGACATAGTTTTGGCCACCCTACTAGGGAAACATCAGTGTCTATTGAGGTATGGATAACACACGTCTCGGTCATATGGAGTGGAACCTATGTAATTTTGTGATGAGATAATTTGGAGGTATTCATTTTATTGACCTGGAACCTATAGAGAGAGGGTATAAAAGGATAGGTGGCTGACTAGACATTTTAGTATCAAGTGTACATGAAACTATGGAACAATATACTTGTATATCTTTTTCCAGTGATTCTACAAGAAGGGAGTGGTAATCATGAGTTAGGGACTTACCTATGATGGTTTTGATAATGGGGATCATTTACTTATTGCAGCCTAAAAAATTACCGCTAATGAATAATTTTTCCAAGATCTCTAGAGAGAAATTAGTGGTACGTATACTCACATAATTACAATACTCAAAATATCTTAACTTTATTCAAAATTTCTTTGTAAAATAATACCTTATTCTATGAATATATTTACCAGGAAAACTACCACATACACAATTTTGACATTCTAGAACTGTTCGGTGGAAAGGAAAGGGAGAATGCTAAGAACACTAGCGTATTTAGGAGTATTAGGACTTAGGTATTGATCCACTTCCTTAAAAGAAACCATAATGATCTTTGAGTATATTTATCCTAGGGAATGACGATATTCCACGTCGTCGACGGCTGTAGCTTTGCTCTTTAATTCATCAGCTTATATGTAAAATATTTTATGGTTGAGCATTTTAATTCATTTAATCTTTACATGTTATCCTTTTTTGAAATCATTTAATGTAATGTTGAAAGTTATAGTGACCAACTAATTACTTAAGTTATCCAAGAAAAAAAAATTAAGTTCCTACATAACACAATAAACTGCATTAACACATTAGATATTAACTTTAATAAGCATGGGAATGAAAGCATGATACAAGAAAATTTACATACTACTACATAGCTTTACTATTTCCTAAGCAAGCAGCACTTAAAGTTACACTCAAGCACATACTAAAGGAGTTATCAGTCTTTACCATTGAAAAACATCCTTAGCTTGCCTTCAGGTGATAACTCCTTCATCTGATTCTTATAGAAATTCAAAATGAAATCATCTAGACTAGAATACTAAGTATGATATAGAATTGAATGCTCAAGATCTAGTTACAAGTAACAACAGCTCAATGGTCACCTTCTTTCTTACATTGAATCTCATGATGTCGAATCTACAAAAAATGAGAACTAATAAAATGATGATCATATTTCAAGAACATCATTTCAAAATATTTCCAACCTGAAGCATTTAGAAAATCTCACATCTTATAAATTTTTGTTCTCATTGCTTCAGTATGCATATGACAAAGTACATAACCCTTGTCTTCTGAACATTCATGGATGTAACACCTAAGAATCTCATTTGCATTCATCTAATGGACTATCAACAGCCCATGCCCTACACGCATACATTATTATTTTTGCACTAATAAATCTTTCTTTATTGGAGATGCCTTGAATGTTATCCATATACGATCATTTCATTTTGAAGGAAGCAACTAAAAACTTCATAGCTCAACTTCATATATACATTCACTCCTTAAATAGTAAAGGTTAAAGATATCCCACCTTTCACATGAATCTTGAAATTACAAAATTGTTTGATTAGACATTACATTTTTATAAATCATCTGAAAGGATAACTTGTTGTAAGCAATAACATCATATTAGTAAAGAATGACACAAAAAAAAAAAATGATCCTATGCAATGAATGAAATTTTGGCAATGAAATTCAAAGTCCTCACCAACTATAACTATTCAGTAAATGCTTATACTAAACTGGCATATCATGAATAGACTTACCAAATTCATTAAATGCTACAAAAAAAATTAATTGAATACTATGATTATATGTTCATAAACACAAAACATTAATCTCCATTACTTTTAGAATGTTACATGCTCAATTTAAATTATACAGACTTTTCCATTTAATAAATGAAAAAATGAATATTTTCTAACATACAAAATTTATTCTTTATTACTCAATTATTAACTCCACCAGCCCAACTCCAGCTCAACGCAACCTATCCAACATTTTAACTCCTTAAAGGATTTGGACAAATACATCGAACGATGAATATATTTACAAGAATTTATTTCTACCTTACTAGAAGCTCATTACTATGAACATAAATAAATTTAAAAAAAAATAAATAAATTAAATATTCATAATTAAATTTAATCTAATTTGATATATCTTTTTTATTTCATAATATATTTTGCACATTTCTCATGTACGTAACTCTAGCCTGGCATTCTTGGAAAAAATCCTAAATTTTAAATCATAACAAAATTATTATTTGGTTACTTTTAAAGCTTCTCTATTATTATGTTTAAGGTTATGAATTTGTTTTACAAATATTGAAGAAATTTAAACTCTAACTTATTTTTAAATTATTTGACAAAAAAATTTAAATTTTCTCATATAAAAATGGCTGAAATTTTTAACGTTACCTATATCTCAGGAAGTCAGTTTTCATGAAATTTAATCAAAATTTCATTACTAAATAATCAAACCATTTCTCACATAAGAGTTCGCCCATTCAGTTTGTGCGTGCATTCAGTTGGTGCGATGGAAGGGGTAGAAATTAACCAAATGAATTGGCGCATTCCACACTGCACCAACTTATTTCCACGTACAACGTGGTCCTACTTAAAATTTTGCTAATAAAAAATATTTACTATTAATATTTATTTAAATTCAATATTCTTATTAAATATTTTACTCAAACCTAAATGATGAAGAAGATTTTGTCTTTAGTAGACTAAAAATCATTGTTTCATGCAATATCTACCACCATATAAAGTAGGTAAATATTTAATTTCTCTATTTTAATTTTATTTATTACAATAGTAAAATCTAAATTTCACTTAAATCTAAACTTTGATTATATAAATATTTAAAATTACACAACACAATCATGTGGAGCTTCAATTGATATAAAAAATTTCTTCTCTATTCATATATATATATATATATATATATATATATATATATATATATATATATATATATATATATATATATATATATATATATTTGAACAATCATATCATTTTATAATACAATTATTTTTTTAAATTAAGATTTTATGGGCATTATATTAGAAAATGATTTAATTACAGAATAATTATGTTATTATGTTTACTTTTATTCTGTATGAACTTCTTGTCTAATTATTTTTCAATTATGATAAATTTGATGTCATATATTAATAAATTTTTTGTTGATATACTACTATTGATATTCCTATTTTATTAAAGCCTTAAACACATTTGTCTTAGGAGAGAGATATAATTGTTATTACAATTTCTTATAATGATAAATTTATCTATTTGATCTCTTTATAAGAATTTTAAATTAATTAAATATTAATTAAAAAACTATGATATTATTTAATTTTTTAATTTATTAGCATCCATTTAATGCATGTGCAATTATACTCGTAAAATAAAAATTTCTTTTATAAATATAAAAAAATCATCTAATAACTAATAATCATCTCACTACTTGATGGGGAAAGGACTTAGGCTAGATAGTCAACAGAGCTATGAGGCTTAATGAGTCTCGGAGCTCCACTCGAGCACGTACCACCATCTACAAACCCTCACACCTTAGCTATTAGACCTCTGCCTAGTGGCTAATATGAGGCTTTCGCCGATCGACCACCACCAGCAAACCCTCACATGCCAACCATTGTTGGGCTTTCACCACCTAGCTGTTGTTGATGAACCTTTTCCAGGCCAACACCATTAGACCTTTTGGAAACCAACCACCATTTTATTAACCTTCACTACCTGACTATAATCCCTTTGACTTCTATAGCCCAATTACGGTACCACCAACTTTTATTGAACTATGATCCCCCTAACCCAATCGCTCAACTATGGTCCCTCCGACCACTGTCGCACAAGTATGGTTCCTCATATCACTATCTCCCTACTACAATCCCTCTAAGCTCTTTCACCCAACTATGGTCCTTCGACCACCATTTCCCGACTACAATCCTCCAACCATCATCGCCCAACTACGATGGTTAGAGGGACTGTAGCGAGTGACAGAAATAAACTGACAATAATCTATATAGAATATCTCTAATGCCATTGGATTCTTATAACTCTAACCATGTAATATTCTCTATATGATGTATATTCACTACATTGTGCCAAAATCTTCATTCGACAAAGGGCATCATTTGTAATAAATAACAAATACTAGTATAATCTTTTAAACTAAGCGAGATCCCATGGTTTTTTTCCCTTCTCAATGTTTTCCATGTAAAAATTATGGCGTCCCTTATAATTCTTACATCCATCTCTCTTATATGTATGTGTGCTAGATATTCATAAAACTTTGACATTAAACTCTTTATCACTCTATTGCTATAAATATTTCAGTACACAATACGTTATTAGCCAATATTTAAAACTACATAAATCAACCTGCCTTAATTTTTTATTATATTCTTTGAATAAAACTTTCTACCCTATAATTATGACTCGTGCATTTATGCCAAGCTTTGCATTAAGTGGAGAGAGAGTACATTCTAGCCTAGAAATCTTGATGGAAGGTTTTTTTTTTTTGGAACGGGGTATCATTCCGCTGCCACCACCGATAGGGTACTTGGCGACGTGACTTATCTTTGGATGATCTAAAAGAGGCACCCCCCCCAAATACCTTGTGTTGGTGGAATTTTGAAAGCAGGTTTTGAAAAGCTTAGTTTTCTTTAGGAATTTTAAAATCGACATTTATATCTGAATCTTGATATCGAACATCCTATTAGAAAAATTATACCACTTCAACAAGTGGAGATAAAATTTCAAAATGGGGTTCAAATCTAAAATTATAAATCCTACTTTGAATATCTTAACTAGGTCCAAAATAGAACCATATATGACCTCGGAAGGTCAGAATGGAGTTCGATCTAATTTCTAGCCATGGTATTTTAAGTAGACTATCATTGATCTCATGCCTAAAATCTTATGAACAAATTATATAACTCCCATAAGGAAGGGTATATCATTGCTTAACTATTATTCGGGCATGACGATAGCGACCATCATTGGTTAAATTTTTCCAAAGAATACTAATCTAAGTTTTGAAGATTTCTTTTGGGAAAGTAAATTTGAGTTTTAATTTTGAAGTCAAACTGACTATCAAAGATTATATCCGCCTCAAAAGATAGAGATAAAATCTCCTACTGGGTTTAGACTCAGAATTATAAATTTCCTCTTAGCTATCATAGTTTGATTTAAAGGAGAACCACATATGAACCCGGGAGGGTCAAATGGGGCTCAATCTAAAATCAGAACACTATAATTAAGAGAAAAAGGGATCGTTAATTTCATATTTGGATTTATGCTAACATACAACAAATCTCTTTGTAGAAAGAGAGTATTATCTATTATTAGGCACTATATAAATATGATGATGACGATCATTTCAAAGTAGATTTTCCAAAATAAATATCAAGTGAATTTTGAAAATCAATTTTAAAAATTAATGCGGGTTCTAAATCTCGTACGAGCGCAAGCACTCGTGGTTAATTACATCGTAGGGAGACAAAATCTCCTACGAAAACTCTCGATTAAAATAGTGGCAAAATTTTATTAAAGATTTTCTAAGAGTGATACAAAAGAGGAGAATTTTTGGAATTTCAAAAGGGAATGTATAAAGATTGAGCACTTATTAACGGAATCAAGGGAAGAAAAGTAGGGGACACTTTAAGATTCCAGAACTATTCAGAAGTGTCCCAACTTAATCTAAGTGTTAGGCATTACATTTTAGATTGAAAGAAGATTTAATTTGAGTTAAATGTTTTATTATAAATTTGAGATTATATTTTTGGAAGTTGGGGTCTTATAATCAAAGATCTGCCTCATATCCTAAATTTAAATTTGGATACTAGATCACAGTTGTCCGAACCTAACTAATGTAGTTCAAGATTTGGACTTACCCCAACCTAGATTTGGAGCCAGCTAATCACCTAATCGATTTAAAATATATGAGACTTGTCTTTTTTATGAAAGAGTGGTAGGGTCTTTTTTTAATTATTTTTTACAGCTAGGGCCTATATCTAGAGATTTTTCTAATTGGCCCCTTTGACTTATATTGGATGAAAAATGCTAATGACTAATGCAATTAAAATTTTAACTCTTTTAAATGTATTTCTAATGCAATGCATGCTGGTTGATAATTTCAAATCATGTATGCTTGAAATTTTTAAAAAAGTCTTTAAAATAATTTTTTAGAAGACTGGGCTTCCCTAGGTCCGGCATCTCATCCTCATAGGTCTTATTATCTGGACTCTACCCACAGGCGGGGAAGTGTCTAAAACAAGGAGAGAAGAAATGCAGAAATATGCATGCAACCCCAGGTGCGGTCCCCAGCTAATTTCCTAGATTTGTTATCTTTCTATATTGCTTAACTCCTAAAATTTTAAGCTTTTAATTATGAGTAAAAAAGTTTTGCACACCCTTACGAGCCTCACGTATCCAGGCTAAACTAAAGAGGGGCACACAAATGCCAAAAAACTAAGAAAAATAAGTAATCCTATTGGAAATCACATTAACTCATCAAATATAAATAAATAAATAAATAAATATCCATAGGCAAACTGCCTTGCTTATTACATCCCAAGGTCTGCAGAAAGTAAAGTGGTCAGGCACCACTAATAATAACCCGGATTCTAGTCCTAATAAAGATGCAAATGACTTTGAGCGGGATACTCTTTATCTTCAATTCTTCAATCTTCTTCTCCTTCGGGCTCCTTAGATAATTCGTGGTAGGCTACCCAAATGGAAAAGAGGGCTCTTCCTTTAATGGGAAGGCCACCCTTTCCACTTTGGGTATGAAAAGATAATCCAAAATTGGACTTCTAAATAGAAAAGGGCTATCCTCTGAGGGGTGTCCTTTTCTCTTTTGGAATCCAACCTTTTGATTTATGTATCGTCCCTCAAAGTTCAGCTTTCACAACTCAATACTCTTAAACAAATTACATTAATATGAAATAAAAATTATAGACTCTCTTTTAAGGTTATCATAAGCATTTAATAAATCAAAATATATCCCAAGTAGTTATATATATATATATATATATATATATATATATATATATAATATATATATATATATATATATATATATATATATATATATATATATATATATATATATATATATATATATATATATATAAACATACTGGCCATGCTCTTTTATTATTTAGGGGATTAGCAGCTGAAGCACCTATAGTAAGCACATTTATAACTTATTTTTATTTAGCCCCCTTTTTTATTGCCCTGTATGAGTATGGCCACCAACAAAAAATTTAGTGAACATCCAAATCGTTCATATCCTAAGGATAATCTAGTCGCCAAATGCATCAATCATCCACAGAGTGTTGTAAAAGTAAGCAAACACAACAACCAATTTCATCCATAACTTGTAGTAAAAATTTAAAAAATTTAGCATACAGCAGAAAGTAAACATCGTCCTAGCCTAAATCTACAGTCGATTGTCTTAGCAAACCATCTAAAGTATGTGTAGACGATTGTGTGGCTAGGATAGGTCCAAGGCTAGGTAATTATTTAGAGTTGTCTAATGTTTGAATTCATAAGTCTTAAAGGGAAGTTTATATTGGAGTTTAGGAATTAACATGTTAAAAATTAATTTAGATATATTTTAAAAGTTAAATGATTACTACTTTTATTTCACATCGAGGCCATAAAATTTAATTTACCTTTCTTGGGGCTAAACTTATAGTTTCATAGGCCTGGATTACATAGTAGTAATCGAGATTGAAATTTAATGAATTAATGAGTTTTATCTTAAGGGGTTAATTAAGAGGTCAAAAGTTGACTTTTCAAATTAGAATGAATTTTAAAGGTTTCAATTTTTTAATAAATATTAGATCTTATTATGAGTTTTTAGACTATTAGTACGCTCAATTTGCACTTTTCTGCGAAAAGTTATGAATTTTATAAGTTGTGACCCAATTTTAACCTATATTTGACTAAACTGTTGACTTTTTGACATTGACCAGATTTTAAAGGTTTGATATTTTTATAAAATAGTAGATTTTAATTAGAGTCATTAGCCTTAAAGTTTTATTGATTTGAAATTTTTTGACAATTAGTTATGAGCTTATGAAATTTGGGAGTTTATTGAATTTTTTAATTATCTTAATTAAGAGTCGTGTTAATGATTTGAACCCAAACAAGTCCTAAACCCCTTAAAATCAACTCCAACGATCAGAAATGATCTAAGGAGAGATTAGCAAATGTTTAAGAAAAATTTAAGATTTTTTATTATTTTTAATTAATTAAATTAATTGAACACTAGTTTCTACTTAAAATTAAATTAAGGTTGGATTTGATGTCAAATTAAAGGGGTGTCAATTTTAACTAATTAAGGGTTGAATTAGGTTTAACTAAGATCCTTATATGAATTTTTTTTTTGGATTTAATAAGAATTTCTAATGGATTAATTAGAGCTCTAGGTCAATTGTAAAGAGGAATTTTTTTGGCTCCTAATTGGTGGACCAAATGGGCACCAAATTCAATGAAATTTAGACTATGAGATCACCTAATCTCAGGGTTTAAACACACTAAAATTGATCACAAATGGAATTCCCTGAGGTGGCTAGCCAAGCCACCTAAGGTGATCTTTATGTCACCTTAAAAAAATCTTAGGGAATTATCTTAGGATCAAATTGGGGTAAAATCACTGGCCCTAAACTCCTTATACTAAACATCATCATCATACTCAAAATCAATCCCTAATTCTCATTGGAGAGATCATGGTTCCAATTTGAATTTAAGGGTCAAACCATGACCCTTAATCTAAAATTGGCATGAAAATGCCCTTAAACACTTCAAACATGGGAGGGGAAATTTGGACATGTCAAGGACATGCCCAAATTCACTCTCCCAAAGTCCCAAGCCCTGGTGACTTCAAATTAATAAGAAAATGCAACAATAGAAATAATATCCAAACTAAAATTAAACTCTACACTGATATAGTTAGGGCCTAGGACCATAGGGCTTTTGTAGATCTTTCTGAGATCTTTCCAATAACTCTAAGAACACCTAATATGGTCAAGTGGATTGAGAGATATGAATTTTTGAAGATTACCATGATTTCCTATGAAATTAAATCTTTAATTACCAGTCAGCCAGCGCTTTACATGCGGCGCATCCTAATTGGTAGGGCAATCATTAGCGACTAATTGGATAACCGTTGGATTAACCATAGCCATCGGATGAGAGATCAGACGGTTTAGATTAATTGGCCTCTGTAATCGCAGGATCTAATCTGCACCATTGTTCAAAATCAACAACTAGGATTATATCTTTTAACCTCTCGCATGCACCCAAAGCCGTAGAGCTATTCCGACATGATCTGAGCAATCCCGTTGGTGAACTCTAATGAAATTTCACAGGGAGGATCAGGAGAATAGAAACCTTCTATCTAATGGTGGAAATCCATAGGGGTGAAGGTTTCATTCACACTTGACCAGACTAATTATCTAGGGAGCTCGAAATTAAAGTATTACCATAGAGAAGGTCTCAACGAATGAGCTTCTCTATCAGGAAGCTTCAGGGGATGAAGGTGAGCAGATCTCCTTCAAATGTCGGGACAAGAGGATGGCCAGAGGTATGACTTTGAGCGGAGTGTAAGATGCTCTCACCAGAGTTCGCTTGAATGGATGGAAATGAGTGACTGGGAAGCTAGGGAGCTAGAAAGGAAACTCAAGAGAGCTATAGGAAACATTTTTAAATGCCTGGGAGAAATTGATGGCCTTTGGAATGAGCTGCCCTATTCAGCTCAATCTCGTGAGCTTGGATGGTTCGGATTGACTAGGCTAGACCTCGCATGGATGTTAGGTGGAAGGGGACATTATCCAAGAGGGATTGTAAGCCTGAAGCCAGTGAGCTCAGCCTATGGAAGGCTTAGAGTCAGGCTTAAAGTGGGGGGGGGGGGACCACAAGAGTTCAAACTCTATTGGTTATGGCTGCCACCAATTAGGGTCTGGGTCAGGTTAACCTACAAAGGGTGGGGATATGCTGAGTTTGAGGGTAAGCTCAATTGGGCCTGGGGAAGCTAATTGGATTGGGTGGCTCGGGTTGACCCAAACCTGCTCGGTTTGGGTCGAATTGGGCTCAACCCGGGTTAAGTCAGACCCTGGGCTTGATATTGGAAGTAGGTCTAGGTATAGTGCACCCAATGTAAGTGACAATTAGGTTTGAATTGGCCTAAGTTTAAAAATGGCTCGAATCAATGTGATTTTGGACCCTTTGAGTTAGCCCAAAAGTTGACCCAAGTCAACCCAAGGCTTGGGCTAATTGGGGAAGATGTGTTGGACCTAGGGCCACCTAATAGAGGTGTTGGCTAGGTTCAATTGAGCTTAGGGTAGGATTTGTCTTAATCCCAAGTGGTTTTGGCCATTTTGGATTAGCCTAAGTCTTGACCCAAGTTGATTCAATGGCTGGGCTAGCTAAAGAAGATGTATTGGGTCAAGGGTAACCCAATGGCACCTTGGATTGAATTCAATTTGGCTAGGATTGAAAAATGGCTCAAAGGTGGCCTCTCTTTGAGCACTTGGGTCAAGCCTAATGGCCAACCCAAGTTAACACAAGACTTGGGTCTCCAAGAGGGGTCTCTTGGAAGCCTAAGGGGTCACCCTATGGGTTTAGATGGGATTGAAATAGTTCTTGATCAAAAGCTTTGGATGAAAGGAGGTATATGGATTATTTGGTCAAACTTGGTTGACTTGGTCAACAAAGTTGACCTAGGACCAAGAGTTGGGTCCATCGAATTCAATTTGTTCACATAAACCTAATGGATGGGGTCTCAAAGTCTAAAAAGATCTTTTGGGTCAAAAAGCTTGTTTGGGCTCTTAATGGGTCATTAGGTCAACCTAGGTTGACTTGGTCAACCAAGTAGACCCAAGGACAAAGTCTAGGATCAACAAGTTTGAAATGATATTTTGGATATGTTGGAAGAAATTCCAAGGCCAAGTGAGGTCATTTTGGTCAAAATGAGTGTTTTGACCCTAAAGGGGTCTTTAGGTCAAACTAGGTTAACCTGGTCAACCAAGTTGACCTAAGGTTCAAACTTGGGTCTGAAAGGTCCCAAATACTGTTTAAAAATGATTGCAGAAAGTTTCAAAGGTTCATAAAGCTAGGTCAATTTTGAGTTAAAATGAATCCAAGGAAATGTAGATAAATGATTAACAAGTCAATATCAAGGGTTTGGAAGGGATCAAAAGGTTTGGAGGGGACTCCAAGGTTATATTTCACTGGGTGGTAAGTCCAGTGGCACGAGTCTTAAATATTTGAAGGTTTTATAGCCTTTGGAATTGGATTTAAATTATAGACTTAGAGACATTAGATTGAGCTCAAATTTGGAGGGCTGACCCCATAGACATATCTTGGTAATATGCAACTAATAGATCCTGAATCAGAGGTCAATTAACTGGGTTTTAAGGTGATAGAAAAATCCCCCATAAGGGGTTTCAGGACCTGAGTCCTTAGCATTGGTTTTTGGATTTGATTGATCTAAGATCTAAATTGATCCTAGAGTTTAGGGACTAGAAGGAACTTAGGGTCTAGAGTCCAGGAAGGGGTTAAAGTGATCTCATACAAAATTGAGGTCAACACCTTCTAGCGAGCACTTGTTTGGGCCCCACTTAAGATGCATTACCATTCGAGGGGAATTGAGTACTGTTTGGGGGGTTCCAAATCAAGGACCTGAAGCTCATTTGGATGGTTCAAACCATAAATTGAATGACCAAACAATTTTCAAATGTGACATACTTATAATCAAATCAAGCAACTCGATTAGAAGAATCCAACGAGCTCAAGATCATCAAATTCTGACATCACTAAGGCATTTAAATCCTCAATAAATCGTTAATAATCAAGGGATTCAACATCAGTCATCCATTCAAACCACTCCTAATTTACCTTTGATTCTCCTCCTATTTAATGGCTATGCCACTCTCATAAAACTATGAATAGACCCCTCATTTCCAAAAGAAGGTGGAAGAAAGAAGGGGAGGAAGGGACCCCAAGAAAGAAGCAAGGAAGATAATGAAGAGTTATTTCTCCACCAGGCTCCTCCTCGACCCCCGCTGGACTTCAACCAAGACACTGAGTGTCGCCAAACTTCTGCCGAGCCATCGACTGTTGTAGGACTTTTGTCCGGACACTAACTAACAATAGATTTATGCCCAGCTACCAACTGATGCAATTGAAAGAAAGAAGAGATGGGAGAAAAAAGGATGCCTAAGCATGAAGCAAGGAAGATAATGAAGAGTTTTTTGCCACCAAACTCCTCCTCGACCCTAGCTGGACTTCAACCAGCACACTAACTGTCTAGAATTCTATACGGCCATCGGCTGACACCGGATTTCTTCTTGGCCGCCCACTGATGCCAAATAGAAGAAATAAGTGAGGGAGGAAGAAGGAGACCCAAGCAAGAAGAGAATGAATAGAATGAAGAGTTCTCTTGCCACCAAAATTCTCCTAGACCATCTCCTAGCCACCAACCAACACAAGACTTCTGCCCGTCACCAAATTTCTATCCAATGTCAGACTTCTTTTAGTCGCCAAACTTTCATCAGACTTCTACTCATGCCAAACTTCCACCCATCACTAGACTTTCATTAGACTTTTACCCGACGCTAAACTTCCACCTATCACCAGACTGCTACCTTCGCTAGACCTTTGTCAGACTTCTACACGACACCAAACTTTCATAAATTGCCAGAATTTCTCCCATCGCTTAACATTCATCGGACTTCTATTCGACACCAAACTTCTTCCATCACCGGACTTCTACACATCGCTGGATTTATGCCCATCGCCAAACTTTCATCAAACTTCTACCCAATGCTAAACTTTTGCCCATCCTCTAACTTCTGCACGTCACCAGACTTTTATCAGACTTCTTCTAGATGCAAAATTTTGTCCTTCGACAAACTTCTTCCTATCTTAAGACTTTCATCAAACTTCTACCCGATGCCAAACTTCTGCATGTTGTTAGATATATGCCCGTCGCTAAATTTTCATCGGACATCTACCTGACATCAAACTTTTTCCCATCATTTGACTTTTATCCTTTGTTGGAGTTGAACCCGATGCTATACTTTTGCCCTTTGATAGGCTTCTACCAGTTGGACGAATTTCATCAGACTTCTACTTGACTCTAGAATTCTACCCGTCGATGGATTTCATCTCGATGTCAGACTTTTGCCCGTCATTAGACTTATGTCTGTCGCTATACTTTCATTATTCTTTTACCTTACGCCAAACTTTTACCCATTATCAGATTTCTACCCAATGCTTGACTTTAACCCATTACCAGATTTTTACCTGATGCTGAATCTCCTCATGACGCCAAACTTCTTCATGTCATTGGATTTCTACCCGATGCTGAACTTCTGCCCTTCGCTGGACTTTCACCTGACGTTAGACTTCTGTCCATTGCCATACTTTTGTTAGTATTATGACATTCATCAGAATTATACCCCACTACAAGAAAATTGCCAATTATCGGTAGTTTTTTCCCGTGGTTATCATTAATTTTATGGCAGTTTTGAAAACTACTAGTGGGTTTCCGGCAATTTATAAACTGCTGGTATAAAGCACATAGGAAACAAATTACAATAGTAAAATTCTAAAGATTAATTTTATTGATAGCTTTCCTGCGACATAAATAGCCAGTTATTTCCGACAATCATAGTGTCGGTGACTGCCAATTAATTATCGATGGCTTACTGGCCATCTCAAATGAGGTATTATCGGTGGTCCAACCGTCGGTTAATCACTGGATGATTAAATTGTCTAACTTAGATATTAATTTCTTCGTTCGGTACAAATATGAGGGGATTAAGTTGTCCGTTGGATTTATTTTCTTGAGAAGGCCAATAAATTCATTAAAATAATCATGATGAATTTTTTATTCTGTTTTAATACTTAGCATCCTCACTTTAATTTATAATTCTGAATGACTTTTGCAACCATCAAAAATTGGTTTTTTATTTGCATGTAGTAACTCAAAGAATTTTTTAGTTTCTGTATTTGTTGGGTCTTCCACATTAGCCCTTAAATTAGGACATGCTACATCAAAAATAAGTTCTTTATACATTTTAATCATTTGATCTTCATCAAATGTTTCAAAAGCTATGGATGGACTGGCATGAGTATCTCTGTGTGACTTGTACTCGCCATGTGACGTCCAAATCCAGTAGTATGGAATAAATCCCCTATGATATAAATCAACCTTCACATCATCAGGCTTAAGGAATGCTTGAATTTTGTGCTTCAAACATGGACATCTAAACATTCCATCAAACTAAAAGGAAGGTAGTTGAGATAAAACTTGAATAAAAAGTCTCAACTCCCTGTATAAATTTATCTGTCAATCCTCTTCGACCTGGTAACAATCCATTATACATCTAATATCTCTCTTCTTGAATAGTCATTTAGATGTTAAAGCAAACGTTCCCTACATAGTTGTGAAATCAATTATTAGAATATATGCAACATTAAATCTTGTTTAAATCTAAGAAAGAAATATCATTTACTCTCCTAAACGGGTTATCCGAAGGGAACCGTGTATGTGTTTATTTTAAATCAATATTATGCTTCTCTTTTAATGGCTAGCATTCTGCACCATAAGGCATTGCAGGTCTAACCACCATCTTATAGAATTTTCCCTTAAGTTTGAAGGTGACTTTTTTATCACATAACAAGTCCGAAACATTCATCCACTTTAACCATCCAACTTGAATTCTACTAATAATAACCTTATCTATTTCACCATCACTCAAAATAATAAACATAATATATTTAAAATATATACTCTTATTAATGACTTGATCACTCAAGGTCACATTCCCTCCATAATAACTATTATTTAAAATATATACTCAAACAAAAAGAATATCTTTAACAAAAAGCATACACCAAGGTACAACCTCTTACAAATTTTTAGTGAGAATATCCATAACTAATGCAAAAAGATATGGAATTAAGGTTGATCCTTGTTGTAATCCAACTAAAGTAGAAAAATATTTGGTCAAACCACCTTCTGTCTGAACACAAGTAATAATTGTTGCATACATATCCTTAATGACTTAAATATAAGCATTATTAACCCCTTTCGTTTCTCTAACTCTCCAAAGAGCTTTCTTTATCATATACTTTTGTTAAATCAATAAATATCATGTGTAGATCCTCCTTATTCTCTATATACTTCTCCATCAAACATAATAATAAAAAAATGTATAGCTTCTATAGTTGACGTACCAAGTATGAATCCAAAGTGATTTTGCGAAACATTAGCATCACGCCACAATGTATGCTCCTTAACTATCTCCTACAGTTTTAAAGTATGACACATTAGTAAAAGAAAAAAAAAATGTAAACCTTCAATTTGGGGCTTTGCCGAAGTGCTCGATTTATGGGTTTTGGTGGTAGAATGCGAGCGTGATCGGCGGTTGGAGTGAGGGTGAGATTGTAGGTCAGAGTTAGGGTGTAGGTGGCCAGATTCCTTCAGAGGCAATAAGAAGTGCGATCGTGAAGGCAAGCATCTGGATAAAAGGATACATGAACAAATGAGGATGAAAGCTCAGTTTGGTCAATATCAAGGTGATTTCTGGACATTTTTTTATGGTTTTGACGGCTGTAAAAAAATTACTTAACACCAGTGGCTTAGCTTCCTGTAAAGGCACTACAAAAATAGAAAATTGGTAGCCTACCCAGGGGTTATTATACCACACATAATTCCGATGGTGTATTATTAAATATTGCCAATTAATATTAGTGGTCAGATAATCAGTTTAACTACTGGTAATTTCGGCAGTTATATGATGACCAAAATTACTGTCATTAAACGCTTATTTTTCTATAGTGCCCGACATCAAACTTTTGCCCGTCAATGGATTTCTACCCTATGCCAGACTTTTGCCCGTCATCAGACTTATGCATATCGCTGAAATATCATTAGACTTATACCCGATGTCAAACTTTTGCCCATCATCAAATTACTTCCCATTACAAGACTTCTACCTATCTCCAGATTTCTATCATACTATGTATTACTTTTCAACACCGAACTTTCACCTATTACCAAATTTCTACCAGACACTATACTTCCACCTGTCATCAAATTTCTGCCTGTCACCAAACTTTTGCTCGTCGTTGGACTTCTACTCGTTACTTGACTTTCATTTGATTTCAACCCACCCATTGTTGAATTTCCACGTGATGATGGACTTCCACCCGTCGTCGTATTTTTTTCCTAATGTTGGATTTCTACTAGTTACCAAATTTCTGCTTATTACCTGATTTTTGTCAGACTTCTATCTAACATTGGACTTCTTCCATCATCAAACTTTTTCCTAATGCTAGACTTCTGCATGTCACTGGACTTCTGACCTCCATCATTAGTCGACTATTATCCATCCAACCTCCTTCATTAAATAATAATCTTTTTGACTACTATCGCCTGCTAACTACGGTCCTTATGACCACCATCATTAGACTATAGTCTTTCTTACCTCCGTCGCCTGTCGATTATGTTCCTACAAACCATAAAAACTTATAAATAGTAATTATTTTGAAGTCCCATCATGTAATTTATTTTATATATTATATATTTATTACATCAAGACAAGGCCTTCCCCCTAAGGAAGGGCCTCATTCATAATCAACTTCAAATAATAGTTTATACATTCAAACTAGGTTAGGCCTCATAGTTTTCCCCTTTTTTAGGATTTTCCACATAAAACCTTGGTGTCTCTCATGAATACTACAACATCTCTCTCTCTTATCTGATTGCATGCTGGAACTTCATACAAAGTTAAGATGTTAATATTGATATTTCTATAGTACCATGAATATTCTAAGACACAATAGTTTGGTGTTGTTTGTGCGAACCTAGTTCTTGATTGGGGGTATTTTTTGCTCCAAGCTCAAAAGTTATTCATGTCAACATCCTGACATCAGCTATTACTCCATCAATTTCCTGATAATTAAATATGGATTGGGGGGTAACCATGAATATAGACATGGTTAAGAAGATTCATCCAATTATTTCAATATCCAAGATGATATATTGGGATCATAAAGCTTCTACAAGATTTATACAATATCTAGCTATTCATCTACTACTTGGGCAAGGTCTTAATCTTCACCTCAAAAAGGCAGTAATGGTCTAAAGATAGATGGATCTTCACCTTTGATTCGGGATACAAGTGATAATCGCTCCCTCCCAATTAAGGAAAAATTGATCACAAGGGGAGTTGATTCGGCCTCTTCTATACATGCTATTATTATCGCGCAGCATTATAACATCCAACCTCGCATATGTCATATATCCTTATTGGATTCTCTTGACCTTATCTATATAAGTTAATATCATTGAGAAGTGCTTTGTTATATAACCTTGGATAGGTCATACATCCTTAGTGGATTCTCTCGACATCTTTCATATAAGTTAACATCATTGAGTTGTGCTCAGATATATAACCTTGAATAGCTCAGATACTTTTGGTGGAATCTCTCGACCTCATCTATATAGTTTAATGTCATCGAGTAGTGCTCTGACATATAACCTCAGATAAATTATAAATCTTTGGTGAATTTTCTTGACCTCTTTTATATATGTTAATATCATCGAGTAGTGATTTGTCACACAACCTTAAATAGGTGATACATATGTGATGGATTCCCTCAACCTCTTCCATATAGGTCAACGTCATCAATTAGTTCTCTGACATACAACCTCAAATAGGTCATACATTCTTGATGGAATCTCTCAACCTCTTCCATATAGGTTAACATATTCAAGAAGTGATATAACATTCAACCTCATATAGGTGATACATCCTTGGTAGATTCTCTTGACCTCTTCCATATTGGATAATAACATTGATCAACAATCTGACATACAACCTTAGATAAATCTTATATCCTTAGTGGATTCTCTCATCCTCCTACACAGCTTAATATCATCGAATAATGTTGTGAGAAACATTCTCAAATAGGTCATACATCCTTGGTATATTGTTTTGACCTCTTCCATTCAGGTTAATGCCATTGAGTAATACTCAGACATATAAGCTCGGATAGGTCAAATAACCCTTATGGATTTCTCTCAACATCATCAAGCAATAATCTGACAAATAATCCAAAAAAGTTTCACCTATGTACTAGCTTCAAAGGAAAGTTAGTAGTATACAAGGTCCTCACTAGAAGAACTCTATGATAACAAGTGATTAACAAGGTAATTGCTTATTTAAAGACCTTAGTGGGCTAAAAAGACTAATAAGATATATGTATGCAAAAAAGCTTAGCAGACTAAAAAGCCTCCAAGATCATGGGGCGCAAGGGGGTGAGGACGAGGGGGGGGGGGGGGGGGGGGGGGGGGTGAAATATATCAAAGCATATCTCAATGATGCATAAAAAACTTAATTTCCTCTAGAGGGCTTCATTTTAAATGGAAATAAGCACCAAGCTCATATAAATAGACTCACTTTGTAAAATTATACATCAGGTTCAAGTATATATTCATTATCATAAGAAACTGAATTTAAAAATTACATCAGCATCATCCTTATAAGTTAATATCATCAAGCGATAGACAACTTCAAAAAAGTCAAATACCATTCATGGATTGTATTAACTCCCTTTTATATTGTACACTAAAACATATACTACAACATTTTCTTTAAGGAAATGTTATAACCCGATCATCATCAGGCCTCCACTCATTTGACACAATAAGTGTGTCGCAAGACTACTAAATTGGCACATTTCTTTGACCATTTCAGTTAGAGATATCTAATGTCTGCATAAGTTAAATAAGGATGCATATTGCCTTAATAGAATACAACTAGAGCACTGTCATCATCAACCCTATATCTGATGTTTACCATCAATCTTTACTTCATATCAGCCCTTATCTCATTTTTGATCAACCACTGATAGCAAATCACCCTTCAATTCTCCTTCAGCCTTCCACTTAGCCATCGACTGCTACCAAATTGCCTCCCAACCATCGATGGTCATCGGACTTCCACCCGATCATTGATCGCTATCAGACTTTTGCCTAATCACTGATCGTTACCACACTCTTATCTAGTCATTGATTGTTACCAAATTTTTGTTTAAGTATCATCTAAATTCTTAGTATCTACTCAGCAAGATCTTATCAAATAACCCTCACCTGCAAAAGACATTAAATCTTCATCTATCAATGATAGTTTTCACCGTAACTTCTCCTATACGAAATTGGGGAACTAAAGCTTGATAGGGGATGCCACCTATTTAGAATAATAAAATGCATTAAATATAAGAAGAAGAATACAAGAGAAAAAAAGGAGGAGAAAGCTCCTTCTACACAAAAGATGGGCACTGAAGTTCAAAAGGGGATGCTGCCTAACTCAGTGGAATTACTTTGATATAAGAAGAAGGCCAAATAAAAGAGCTTGAAAAAAGGAAAATTTTCCTTCTACACTAAAGATGGCCACTAAATTTGGGTAGGCGATGCTACCTATCAAAAACAATGAAATCCTCTAATGTAAGAAGGAAAGTGGGGAAGAAAAGGAGAGGAAGAATTCTAACTTCTACACAAGAGAGGGGCATTAAATTTGAGTACCAGAGGCCACCTAAACAAAATAGTGGAAGGCCTCAATTGTAAGAAAGTTAGAAGAAGAAGAGAGAAGGAGAAGAGAAACATTGTTCTCTTGCCCCAAGGGGGTATTTATAGGACGGAAAAGGGGAAAGTGGTTTGAAAAAGAGAGGGAAATTTTCCTTCCATTTTGTTTACATTTTTTAAAAAAATTCTTCAATAATGTTTTAGAAATTTTTGGGCCTCCTAATGATAAATTTCAAAATAAAAAAATGATATATATATATATATATATATATATATATATATATATATATATATATATATATAAGGGGTGGCGCGTGCCCAAGGGGAGCCGACCCTTCTACTCGCTGATGTGCAGGCTGCTCTGCCAGTGATGGCGACTGGCCGGCTGCAAACTCACGTTTGGGACCAAAATTTTGCTCGTACTATCTAATTCGGATGTTCTTGGGGTTGACAATATCATTTTTAGATGTTCTGGATCTAATTTTGACACTTTCAAAGCTCAACGGAGCATCTATGATCAAATTTGAGTAAATTTAGTTTTTTTAGAATGTAATGTTTTGACCTTTTTTGCGATTCGATCCATTTAAAATGCTATGACAAGTATTTTCATACTTTTGTAGCTTTGACGTCTGAAATTATGGGACAACTTATATATCATTAAAAAATTACCTTGATCGGGCATGAATCTCGAGGCAAAATTAACTTGGAAACTTCAAAAATTAAATCATAGGCCATATGAACTCCAATTTTAGCAAACTTACAATCAAACTGATTGTCTCGAAAATAAAAACTCAATGACACCAAATGCAACCCAATTCGAGCCCAAATAAGTCCAAATCAAGGACCTGTAGTGCATTTGTAAGGTTCAAACTATAAATTGGATGATCAAATGGTTTCTAAATGGGACATGCTTATAGGTTAATTGAGCAACTCAATGAGACAAATTTAGCAAGCCCAAGATCATCAAATTCTTGCATCATTAAGGCATGTCAATGCTCAATAAACTGGTAACGATCAAGAGATTCAACATTGATTGTCCATTCAATGCACTCCCAATTTACACTTGATCTTTCTCTTATTTATTGGCCATGCCACTCTCATAAAACTTTAAATAGACCCCTCATTTCTTAAGGATGGGTGGAAGTAAGTAGGGGAGGAATGGACCCCAAGAAATGAGAAAGAAGAATATGAAGAGTTCTCTCGCCACCAGACTCCTGTTCGACCACCACCAACTTCAACCCGGCCACCGACTATCTTCGAACTTCTGCCTGGCCATTGACTCACATTGGATTTCTTCCTAGCTATCAATGGATGAAAAATGGATGTAAGTAGAGATGGGTGGAAGAAGGAGGCCCAAGAAAGAATCAAGGAAGAGAATGATGAGTTATCTTATCATAAGAGACCTCCTCGACCATAGCTGGACTTCAACTCGACCACCAATTGTAGTAAAAAATTTTGACCAACCACCAAATGACGCCGGATTTCTACTCAGCCACCAACTAATGCTAGATAAATAAAAGAAGATAGGGGAGGAATAAGGAGGCCCATACATGAAGAGAAAGAAGAGAAGATGGAGTTCTTTTGCCACTACACTCCTCAACCTCCTCCCAGCCACCGATAATTGTCAGACTTCTGTCCGTAACTAGATTTGTACCCAATGTTGTACGTCTTCCTATCACAAGACTTTTGTTGAACTTCTACTTGATGCTGAACTTCCGAACATCACCAAACTTCTTCCCATCATCAGACTTTTGTCGGAGTTCTACCTGATGTCGAACATACACCCATCATTGGCCTGCTGTCCTTTGTAAGAATTTTGTCAAACTTCTACCAGATGCCAAACTTTGGCTCATCATTAGACTTTTACCCATCACCAGAGTTTTTTCATATCAAACTACTGCCCATTCTTAAACTTTTACCTGTCACTGGACTTTCATCAATCTTCTACCTGACGTCAAACTTCTACCCATTATGAAACCTCTGCCCGACACTATACTTTTATCAGACTTCTTCCCGACGTGAACTTCCACCTACCGCTAGACTTCTGCATACCATCAAAGTTCTATATGATGCCAAAAATTTTCCCTTCACAGACTAATGATCATTGTCAAACTTTCATCGGACTTCTACCGGACCCCGGACATCCGCCCTTCGCCAGACTTTAATTCCTCACCGAATATTTACACAAGGCCAAACTTTTGTCCATCATCAAAATTAAGCCAGTCACATGACTTTCTTTGATATATGTCCAAAACTGAACTTCTACCCATCTTCGAACTTTCATTTGACTTCTACTCGACACCGAACTTCTGACCATTATCAGATTTATAGTCTGCATCAAACTTCCAGCTATCGACATATTTTTACCATATGTCAAATCTCCCCCCGACGCTAGACTTTTATATGTTGTCAGATTTCTACCTGATGCTGGACTTTCGTTTATCGCCAGATTTCTAACCGATGCTAGAATTATGGTAGTCACCAAACTTTTTCCCATCGCTAGACTTTTGCTCATCGTCAGACTTTCGTCAGAGTTCTACCATAAATTAGACTTCCACGCATCACTAGAATCCTACACCACGATGAAATTCCACCCATTTCTAAATTTCTACCCAATGTTGGATTCTGTCCAACGCCAACCTTCTGGTCGTCATCATATTTTCATCGAATTCCTATCTAATGTTGGACTTATATCCATCATTAAGCTTCAGCATAATATCAGACTTCCACTGATCGCTGGACTTCCAACCTCCATCGCCAGCCAAGTATGATCCGTCTGATCTCCTTTACCAAACAACAATCTTTTTGACCATTATTGCTAGCTGACCAAGGTCCCTCTGACCACCGTCACCAGACTACGTCTTTTGACCTCCGTTGCCCGTCGACTATGTTTATACAAACAAAAAAAACTTAACAATAGTGATTTTTTCAAGTCCCATAATATAATGTAATTTATATGATGTATATTTATTACATCAATCCATGACCTTCCCCCTAAGGAAGGGCTTCATTTATAATCAACTACAAATAATAGTAGATTTATTCAAACTGGGCTAAGCCCCATAGTTTTTCTACTTTTTAGTGTTTTCAATGTAAAAATCTTAGTGTCCCTTATAGATATTGCACTATCTATCTCTTATCTAATTGCGTGCTGGATCTTCGTACAATGCTAAGACGTTAAAATTTATATTTCTCTACCATCGTGAATATTTCAGGATGCAAAAACCATCATTAGAAGGATCTTAGCTATATGAATTAACAAGAAGAGAAATTTTAGATTATGACTCCTATGTATACGCTTTTATAAATGTTAATGTAGATATCAAATCATATCACCATAAAAGTTTATCTAGATAGTAAATCTATTGAAATTCTTATATTGTTAGTGTAATAATGTATTTCTAATTCTTTTGATTCTATTTTTGAGTTATTTTTCAAAGATACAAGAGAATCAGAGAAATAAATGTACACTCAAATATTTAGTAGTCAGAATTTAATTCAAATTATGGTCAAGATTTTAAGATTTCCATGAACTCGTCAGGTCTAACATTTACTTGTTATTGCACAGTGAACTTGTCAACTTACTCAGCCTTAGAAGATGAACAAGGATGTTCATTTAAACCCAATTTCATTCCAATTCTCTAGAAGTCGACCAACATTTTCAAGCTGATAGTTGACTTTATGCAAGTTCACATCTTATTTGAAAATAATTGTATTGCACATTGAATGTAATTAAATGTTTATAATTGAAATATCTTTTTATTTTTTTTATAGTAAGCCTTTATTAGGCCACATGTTATAATTTATGCATTTATCTTTTATGTTACTTTCCTGCACAACCTTTTTCTCTATCTCCATTTATAAATAGAGAATGAAAGGCTAACTTATAAGGGGGATTTGTCTGGACCTCTACTTTCGAGCAATAAAATCATAGAGCTTCACTCTCATTTTCACCCTTTCTCTCTTTGTAGTTTTATATTTTTTATCCGAACTTATGAGTAAGATCTATGTTTGCCAATAGACAATTTTGAACCTAGCAATCATCATCTTATTCCTCAACAGAACTTAGAATGGCAAAAAAAAAGAGTATATCATATTTAAGCTTATTGCATCTAGGAATATACACGATGGTAGATAAATATAAAGTTTAGCATCCAAGCTTTGTACGAAGATCTTGCATACAAACATATGAATGATAGAGGTGTAGCGTTCATAAGAGGCATTAGAGTTTTTACGTGGAAACCCTTAAAAAGGGGGAAAATCATGGGGCTTTGCCTAGTGTAAATGAATCCACTAGTGTTTGTAGTTGATTACAAATAAGGCCCTTCCTTGGTTGAAATGCCTTGGCTCGATGTTACAAATATATTTCATATAGAGTGCATTACAATGTAGAAGTTGGAAGAATCAGTGTTGACATGTTCGTTTAGTCAGCAAGAATATAGTCGACAAGCGAAGTAGGTTGGAAGCATCGTACTTGGGCGATGATGGTCGAAAAGATCGTAGCTAGGAAGTGGAGGTTGGAGAGACCTGGTTAAGCAACAATGGTCAAAAAGACCATAGTTGGTAGGTGACAGAGGTTAGAAAGGTCATAGTCAGTTGGCGATTGTTGGAATGACTGTGGTTAGCGGGCAACGGAGGTTGGAAAGGTTGTAGCAGTGTGACGATGATCGGAATGATCGTAGTCGGCGAGTGATGGAGGTCGAAAAGACTGTAGTAGGGAGAAAGTGGTAATAAGGACCTTAGTCAGGTGGCGCCGATCGTGGAGACCGTAGTCTAGATATGGTATTGTGAGAGATTGTAGTCAGCAGGCAATGGAAATAGAAAAGATCATAGTCGGGTGATGGTGGTCGCAAGGACCATTGTAAGGAGACTACAGTCAGAGGAACCATAGGTTGTAGATGGTAGTCAAAGAGACAGTAATCAACATGCGACTGAGGTTGAAAAGACCATAATTTGATGAAAGTGGTCAGAAGGACTGTAGTCGTGCAACGGAGGTTGGAAAGACTATAGTTAGCAGGCAACGGTAATTGGAGGAACCGTTATATGGTGACGTTTAGTGGCTCAGAGGATTTTAGGTGACAACCAGTGGACGAACGTAACTTTAGCAATCGTTGGTGGCCTGGCGAAAATCCAAAGAAAGTTTGACGATGCTCGGTGTGGCCGGGCAAAGGTCGAGGAGTTTGTTGCCAAGAAAGATATCAGATTTCTCATCCATATTCCTCTTCTACTTTCCCTCCTCTCTTTGGTCCCCATTTCAGTGAAGAATTAGAGGACTATTTATAATTTTTTAGGAGTGGTATGACTAGTAAATTTGTAGAAGATCAAGGGCATGTTGGAAGTGTTTCGAATGGATGGCCAATATCGATTCCCTTGATTGTGAAATATTTATCGAGTATTTAAGTATCTTAATGATGTCAGAATTTGAGGATCTTTGGCTAATTGGATTCGTCTCGTTGAGCCACTCGATTCAACTATAAGCATGCCACATTTGAAAAATCTTTTGGTCATCAAATTTATGGTTTGAACCATCAAAATGTGCTTCGGGTCCTTGATTTTTGGACCCATTTGTGCTCAGATTGGGTCGAATTAGATGTCGTTGGATCCGTCTTTTTGAGTCGTTCAGTTCAACTATAAGTTTGCTGAAATTGGAGTTCGGATGGTCCCAAATTCGATTTCAAAAGTTTCCAATACCATTTTACCTTGAGGTTTGTGCTCGGTCAAGATAATTTTTTGATGATTTATTAAAGCTAATGTTAGATCATCCATCCTTACAAGCAATCAATCCAATCAACAATCTTAAAAATGTCGTCCAGTGATCCCATGTGGAGGGAGGTTTAAAAGTAGGACGGAGGATTCCTCATGCTGAGAAAGTTGAAGGAAATCCCTTGGATTAAATATTCAGAGGGTACTGATCAACTAGCAAGATTTATTTCTTTATATTTGAGATCAAAACAAGCTCAATAATGTAACAATAACTAGGTTCTGCGAGATATTATAAAAGGGATTTTATCCATTATGAAAGTTACTGATAATAACAAGGAGGGCATAACATCATCAAATTTATTCTTTAAATGAAAAGATATAGCGAACGAGAAAGCAGAAACAAGTTTTGCTGAATCTCTTATGCAGAACGAAGTGATGAAAGTAGTATATTTTTTTGGAAACTTTTAGCAAGTAAATTTAAATTCACACACATATTATAAATACTAATTTTAAATTTAAATCTTCTTAATTATTAGATTAAACTAAATTTAGAAGTACTACATACTTACCGGCAATTGATCAGGTGAAGAAATTTAAGACTAATAAGTATTCTAACAGCCATTATTTCGGAGTAGTTGGACAAAAAAACGGCTCGATTTTTTTATTTGCGACAGAACATGGTTAATCAAAATGTCGACATATAGCAATGGCCCCGAACAAAAGTGCTTACTGAAGTGCAAAATTTTCTTTGCCGAGCCTGGAGAATGAGCACATTATGTCATCACAGGTCCAGCCACACCAGTACATTCTCAAATCTTTTACTATTATACCCCTCTCCTTCGTAAACCTGGCCCACAAGTGTTTTATTCCAGCCATCAAAGTACTGTACGTTGAACTTCTTTTTCTACGTGAGATCGGATCGAATGGTGACTCTTCTTTAGCGCATCTCTTTCTTATAATAGTTTCATGTTGAAGGAAATTCGGTTCGAACTAAGTCAAGTTACGGTGTTGTTCTTCATAGATGAATTTTTAGGAGGAGATGGCGAGGTGGGAGACGACGATCTCCATTGTGATGGGTGTGGTTATAAGGAAGAGCTTATGTTGCTTCGCAGAACTAGGACTTGTGATGCTCGATTTGATCTCAGTCTTCACGTCGACCGTTAGGTTTTCCAGCTTCTTTTTCCGGCAACAAGTGCCGTTTTCCGGTGACTCCCAGTACTCCCCTTATTCCTCCTTGCTTTCCAGGCATGATCGATAAGTACCCAGTTTTATCATTCATGGCCTCTTTATAATTACAAGTGGTTTAATTATTCTTCCCTGTTGATTCAAGTACCAAGGATCGAGATCCTTTTTCTCTCGTTTGTTCATACTAGATCTGTATTAATAAGCTGTTTTTATTTCTATTTTTTTTATTTTTATGTTTATCTGTATTAATAAGCTGGGAGACTGAGGATCGACGTGTTTAGGGTTTGACAGTCGTGAAACTAAAATCGGCGTGCGCCATGTTCGGAGTTTGTTTTCAGTGTTGTATTTATAAATGTACTATGATCATTCTCATTGGTTTTTAGAGTAGGGTTCTATATATGATAAAATTAAATATTATTATGGCATAATTCATTTAAATTGCAAGCAGAAGAAATAGTGATGGTGAGTTGAATATGACTGGTGTAATCTCTATAAGATCTTGACTTAATGTGTTAGCAATTTCTCCATGGAAGTGTTCGGTGATTGCTTTAATTAGATCTTGGTTATTTTACGTTGTTTGGCAAATATTTAGGTTTAACTCATAAATTTTGCCACTCTCTGGATCTGCACATGGTTATTCATGCATGAAGAGAGATTAGGGTTACTTGATTTTAATTTCTTATTATTAAGCATTACTTGATCTTTCTTCTTGGTGCTAAATATTGGGGATTTGTTTTGTGTTTTATGTCTGTTAGATTTTACATTCTAATTGGGATATGCTATCTGTATGACTTTTGAAGAACAGCTTGTTTTTCTATGTGATTAATCTTCTCCTTGTTATGATGATGATAAAATTAGCTTTCTTAGAGCTGTGCGCATTCACATTGATTCCCAACTATGTGATGTTCGAAGAAGTGTTTGAAAAATTGCAGTGAGGAGCTACGGATGGAAGAAGAAGTCATAAAGTGAAATGAGATTGCTGATAAAGAGTCTTTTTTTTTTCTTTCCAACACTCTAAAGTACTGTTGTTGTGCAGTCTTGGAATTTATCATTGGTTTGGTATTTATTGAGTATTAATTCAAATTAATTTAGCTCATATTTTTGCTGATTAATTACTATAAAGGAAGTAAATATTAATTGATTTTTTTTGGGGGGAAATTTTGGGGCATAACCCATTTTATAAGACAAATTTAGATTACATCAGAGATAACCAACAAGAGTTATATAAAGAAGACCAAAAAGATAAGAAACAGAAATCACTAAACAAGCAGAAACTAACAAATTACCAAATTTTCAAAACAGATTAGAGAAGATAAAGGGAACAGAAGTATTGGACTCAGTTTATCAACAACCAACCTTCATATTCTTTTGATACCTTAAATGGTCTTCTCGAAAGTTTAGTGTGGAGACGTTTCAAGGCCATCTAGGCAAATCTGTTGGCATAGGAACCTTTTATGCAACTTGAATTTAAACATCCCATAGTTTCCATGAAGGCCATCCACGTGTTTGAATTTGAATAGTTGGATTTGATCATCATCGTCCTGAGAGAACCTACTAAATGAAATACTACAAGAAAACGTGCGATTACCTTCAGAGCTTCTGACGGATTTATATCCGCTGGAAATTACCGAGTTTTTACCTGTGTTCTTTGCGACGATACTATTACGGCAGAATTACCAGCGGAAATGAAGCCGGTAATGTTCCGACAACGATTTCGCCGGTATATACGTCGTAATCTGAAAGCAAACTATATAATGCGGCGCATTTTACATCAAAAATTCCCGACGTATTTACCGACGGAAAGGATGCCTGTGATTTAAACACAACGAAATATTACCGTCGTAAAAACCAACAAAAATGCGTCCGGCGGATTCGAGACCGGAAAATTTGTCGATGGAAGCCCTATTTTTCTTCTAAGCCCTTCTTGCTTATTATTTCATTCTGTCATTTCATTTAGGTCTCCGCTTTCCTCTGTTGCCCTAGCGTCGCCCCACCGAGCCTCGCCACTGTCGAGATCATCTGGACTTTCAGTGTCGATGCTCACCGCCTCTGTCGCCGGCAAAACATCGGAGTTTTGATGAAATTCCACCATAAGTTTTTTATTTTTTGGTTGATTTTCTTAGTAGAAATTTGCTTATAATGGTGTTGAGATTGTGCCTTAGTCTATTCTTCTTTCAAGTCGCCTCCATCGCCTCACCTTAATGTCGCCACTGCCGAGACCGACCCTTCACCCAACGAAGTTCGACCTAGTTTGCCGACGTTTGTCGCCTTAGTCACTGACTTCGTACAATGTAAGATTTTATTTTTTTCATATATCTTTTCCTTAGACATTTGCAAGAGGATATACCTTGCTGTATGCTTTTTGTTGATGATATTACTCATGTTGATATGATTAGAGAGAGTTAAAGTACTAGACCTAGTGAGGGGATTGTGACTTTGGGCGAGTAAGTCATTAATAAGAGTACATGTTTTAGATATCTTAGATTTATTATTCATAGTGTTGCAGAGATGAGGATACTCAAGTGAATGTGTGGTTTTACCCTTAGTTATAGGTTCCGAAATGAGTATATACGTGATAAGATTGGAGTAGCTCCATTAGAAGATAAGATTAGAGAGTCGCCTTAGAAGATTTGGGCACATAAAACGGTGATAATTATATGAAGATCATAATTAAGCTATTGTGGTTAGAAGGATAGTAGACGGGCGATGAAAGTCGAAAGGATCGTAGACAAGTTGTCAAATATTCATATAGCTGACCCCATGTAGTGGGATAAATTAAGGCTTGATGTTGTTGTTATTATTATTGTTGGAAATACCATTAGAAAATAGATAAAAGACACATTAAAATTTATCTAATTCTCTTTAAAAGATTTTCAAACGATATCTAATTGCTCCATATTATCTATAAGTTATGTTATGGATATTAAAAATTAAAGAAGTTTGATGTATAACCGATTGGTGCAAGGACGAACGACATTAACAGATGAATTCATTAATGAGGTGAACATTTTCATTTAGACAGTGAAATAAGTACCCAACTTTATATCAGATGGAATGTTTTTGATGTTCATGTTCTAAACATAAAAATTAAATGCACCTAAGATCAGATGATGTAATTGTTGATTTATATTGCAGCGGGTTCATGCCACAATATTGATATTGGATATCTCATGGTGAGTACGAGCCACATTTTGATTCTCGATGCATTCCATTTACAAGTAGTAATATAGCTGAGGATGAAATCATCCGATCAAATCTTGAGAAATTTGTTTATGATGCAACTTGAATATAATCTGAATAATATACATAAGAGTTATCAAATAAGAAGGCACAAAATTTTTATGATTTGTTGTATGCTATTCAATAATCAATATTAAAAGGATGCACCACTCACTCAGAGTTATCTATTATTATGAAGATGTTAAGCATCAAGGAATAATATAATGTTGCTCGTGAATATTTTAATCAATTCATTAAGCTACTTAAGGAAATCAACCTGATAGATAATATAATTCCTACAAATTTATATCGGTCAAAGAAGATAGTTTCTAAACTTAATTTGACATACATAAAGATAGATTGTTGTGTCAATGGATGCATGTTATACTTTAAAGATGATTTATCAGATATTGCATATTGTTAATGTAATGCACCAAGATTTAAAACAAAGTCTAAAATGAAAAAAAAGCTGAATGAAGTACTTGTCTGCAGGATATTTTACTTACCAATAATTTCTAGACTACAATGGTTATATGTATCCATGAGATCTGCTGCACATATGAGATGGCATAATGATCATATTATGTAAGAAGGTGTTATTACATATCCATCAGAAGCAGAGGTTTGGAGACACTTTAATCGTACACATCCCACATTCGGGACATAATCAAGAAATGTAAGATTAGGTTTATACGCAGATGGTTTTACTTCGTTCGGTTAGGCTACTTAATCTTACTCATGTCTCCTCTAGAATTGTGTATGACCACTCATATGTTTCTGACACTTATCATTCTAAAGCCACATACTCTAAAAGTAAAGATTGATATATTCTTATAATCGTTAGTTGATGATTTAAGTTTATTATGGGAAAAGAGTGTATGTACATATGATATGTCCACCAAATAAAACTTCATAATGAGAGAAACATTATTTTAGACAATTGGTGATTTTTCTGAGTATGGTATGCTCTCAGGTTAAAACACTTCTAGCAATTTAGCTTGTCCATATTGTATGTAACATACAAATTCATTTACTTTAAAGTATGGAAGAAAGAACACTTGATTCGATTCTCATCGAATGTTTTTACATCCAAGTCATCCTTTAAGGCAAAATAAAAATGCATTTACTAAAAATAAAATGGTGAAATTGCAACCTCCTCCAAGATTAAGTAGTGAAAAAATATTTGAAAGAGTAAGGTTCATGCCGACAATAATAGATTAATCTCCAATATTAGTTGAGTATAAATTGCCAGGATATGGTATCAACCATAATTGGATCAAGAAATATATTTTTTGGTCATTGCCATATTGGAGAACAAACCTGATTAGACATAATTTGAATATCATGCATATAGAGAAAAATATTTTTGATAATATTTTCAATACAGTTGTGGACATCAAAGATAAATATAAAGATAATATAAAAGTAATGATATATTTAAAGGAGATTTGTAGGAGGAAAGCATTAGAATTAAAGGATGGTGGAGATGAAAAACTTCTCAAATCAAAAGCTCCATTCACATTAACTTTAGAGGAAGTATGAGCAATTTGTGAATGGGTAAAGACCATACGGGTACCTGATGGATATTCTTCCAATCTAAGTAGGTGTGTTGGCAAAACAACTGACATATAAAATATAAAACATAATACGGAGCAGGTATGACGTTCCTTTTATTTCTTGGAAGAAAGTCTTGAAAGAATTTCAGAAAATGTGATTTAGAGAGTTTGAGGTATTTGTGTAATATTTTTTATGTATGTTTAAATAAATGGTATAATCTTTTTTACTTAAGCTAATAAATATTTATATTTTATATTGTATGTTTTTAAATGCAGAGAAATTTTTATTGGCGGACAACACAATGACAAAATTAGAAAAAAAATTTAGAAGCGTGGGTTAACTCAGATGCGTGACATGTTACATACATTAGAAAGACTGGCGAGCGGCCATTATGTATTGGAGAGACTATATGGGCTGAGCTGAATACTGCTTGGGGCAATGTAGAGTATAATAGAAGGAGGGATCAAAATCACCAAAATAGAGCTTCTGATGTTAGGAGTATGGGTAGTTCCCTTCATATCGGGGGCTCAGTTCCACAAACTGAGCACATGCGACGTTTGGTAAGGAATTTTAAAATTTTTTTTAAAATTTTCTTTAACAGAAATATTAATAGAATTCTATTTTAGAAATATATGCTGGGTAGAGAATCAACTCCTATGGAATTGCATAGTCACACCCATAAGCGACAGGAGGATAAACTTTGGGTTGAAGAGCGAGCAAGAAAATCCCATGTAAGTATATGTGTTTAATAATTTTATTTTATGTCTAAATAAATTCTTAAATTTTTATTAACATTCACATGAGGAGTATACACGGCTTCTTGAAAATCAAGCTGTAGCAGGTGAGGGTTCTTCTGGCGGCTCTATAGAGTATTTTGAGTACCGCATCTGGTCACAAGCCATAGGAGGAGTGCAACATGACAAGATTTATGGTTTAGGTTCGCAAGCCCAGACATACGAGGGGATGACCTCTAGTGGATTCAGCTGCGCAACAACTTCATAGAAGTTCGTATAGTTAATAGATAACTTCCCTTCAAGCAGAGTTAGAACAAGTAAAGAAATCACAAAGTGATTGGCAGGTGCAGTTCTAGGCACATATACAGATGCAAATGTACGAGCAACACAATCAGTTGTTGGATGAAATGCAAAAACAGAGGGAGCAGTTGAGTTGAAAAGAGGTAGCTCCAGCAGAGTATGAGTCGACAAATGTAGAGTAATTGTTTAGTTTTTTCAGTTTCATATGAACTTTTATCAATTTCTGAATATTTGATGAATTTTATGAATATTTGTTGATGTTAATGATTAATTTGTGATGTTTTTAAATATTTGGTGATGTTTTTTAATATTTTGTAATATTTATGTTTATGTTTTTGAATGTTTTTTAATATTTGGTAATTTTTGAATATTTGGTGAAGTTGTTGAAATATGTGCTGTGAAAATCTGTGCTGTTGAGTAGTTATTCTTGAATATTTGTAATTGTATGTAGGTGTTGAAATCTAATTGCTGCCTTAGAAGGTAATTTTTTTTGTTTTTGCTACAGGTTTCCGTTGGATAAAACACCGGTAATCCGTCGAAAATGATGATACAATGAATTTCGTATCGATATATGACGTCTTTTTTATGCCGGTATTTCTGGTGCATACTACGCCGGTTATCTCTGCCGTTTGGTTTTCGATGTATGTAGCAACGTTTTTTCTGCCGGAATTACCGGCGAATTTTTACGTGGATAATTCTGGCGTATTTATCACTGGAATAAGCAAATATAAAGCGACGTAATTAGCGCTCACTTTTCCACCGATTCTGTGCCGAAAAGTACGCTGGAAAGGTTTTCGACATATTATTTATGTCGGAATATTTTTTCCGACGCGCAAATTATCGTCTTATGAAAATCCGTCAGAAATTCGATAGAAATGTTCTCTTTACATCAAAATTTTCATGTTATCGATGTATTTTGTCCTTTAGTGAAAATCACGATTACGAATGGATTTCTTTGCGAAAATTATTCATTTTCTAGTGGATTTAATAGTTTTCTGACAAATTTTAGGCAAAAATGTTTTCCTCCAGTAAAACGACCGTCGAAAAAAATTCTGGCAAAAAAGATTCATCGAAAAAATTATCTGGGGAATTTTTTCCACTGGAAAATTGTATGGTGGAGAATTTCCACCGGAATAATAAAAAAATAACAACAAGCTGGTAGCCCGTGGCATCCACCTGCACAAGCTGCCCGCCGCCATTCAGCCCTACAGGCCCGCCCGTGGCCCGCTCCTAGATGCCTGCCAGCGTGAGCCGTTCAGCCCAGCAGGCCCGCTTTTGGCTCCCTCCAAAGCGCCCACCTGCATGAGCCGCTAGTTAGCCTGAACCTTTGATCTTCTCATTGAACTTGCGTGGTTGAACCAAAGTTCTTTAAATAGTAGTTTTCCTTGACTCTTTGATCTTCTAATTATTTTCTTATTTTGAAAAATGAAAATAATCCTTTTGAAATAATTACTAACGCTACATCATATCCTAACATTTGGTTAAGTTCAACAATGAATATCATATTCATTTAGGCTTCGTTCAACTCATCTTTCTTACTTCTTTCTAAAGTAACTTTTTAGTTCAAATATTTATGGAATTATAAATTTTTGTACTAAAAAAATTGCTTTAAAATATTACAAGAAAGATGTACCAAATTATTAAATCATAAATTTTGAAGAAAATATTAAAGCATTTGTTTCATAAAATTTACACTATAAAAAACTATATAATTTTGCACCAAAGTGCTCTTTCCGTACCAGTTGGAGCCCCCACTATTAACATTGTCTTTTTACCACCACTAATAGCACTAGTTTTAAATAGGAAAAAACTACTATTAAAATCAGTCCAAGAAACACAAGCCGTAATTTACATTACAAGAATATCGTCAGTTACCAGCGGAACTTTTTTCAACGATTTTCTTGCAGATTTTCGAGGGAGTATGATGAAATTTTTTATTAAATTTTTGGTAGATTTTTTAGCAGCTTCCAGCAAAGTTTATTCTGGAGGATTTTATGGTGGCTTTTTTTGGTGATTTTTAATAATTATATTTTAAATAAGAAAGAGTGACAATTTTAATGTATTTTCCCTTCCAGCAAACTAGTTGAGTCTTTGAATTTTTTTTTGGACTTAGTTTGAATCCTACGACAGGCGAGCAATGCGGGCGGCCGGGCAATGCGATAGGCAGTAGGGCGAGTGGGCAGGGACCTCGGGTATGCAGCGGGCAGCGTATGAGAATAGTCGTGCATGAGTGTAGTATGGGGCTGGCGATCACATGAGGCAGTTGGGCGGGAGGGCAACCATGCGACTTCATTTTTTCAATAAATTTTTTTATTTTCGGTGGCTATAACTGCTAGAAATAAATGTCGCCGGAATAAACAGTTGGTTTTAGTTTGCTACATAGTTTGTAGCACTAAAAAGAATTTATCGGAATGCCGCCAGAAAACCTCATTACTGCCAAAATTTCACCCAGTTCCGACGAAGAAATTCGAAGGTAATGGTTTATTTTTCTATAGTGTTCGCAATATTATACGATTCAGTTCCCACTCAACTCCTCTTCCTTTCCTCCTCCATCACAGATCCATCTAACTCCCTCACCATCGAGCTGCTATCGGAGTGACACCACTACTGTTTGTGAAAGCTTCGCAAATCCCACTCGTCTACCTCTTCATCAATATAGCGTTAGAGTCTATGCCCCCACCACTTCCAAAAGATAGGGCTTTTATAGCGCAAATTTCAACTTTTTCCGGCGATTTTACCACCCACTATTATTTTTGCATCAGTTTTAATTTCTTACTATTAGGCATTTCTTGGTCTTTCTTCTTGGTGCTAAATATTGGGGGTTTGTTTTGTGTTTTATGTCTGTTAGATTGTAGAGGCTAATTAGGATATGCTTTCTGTATGACTTTTGAAGAACAGCTTGTTTTTCTATGTGATTAATCTGCTCCTTGTTATAATGATGATAAAATTAGCTTTCTTAGAGCTGTGCGCATTCACGTTGATTCCCAACTATGTGATGTTCGAAGAAGTGTTTGAAAAATTGCAGTGAGGAGCTAAGGATGGAAGAAAAAATCATAAAGTGAAATGAGATTGCTGATAAAGTCTTTTTTATTCTTTCCAACACTCTAAAGTACTGTTTTTATGCAGTATTCGAAGTTATCATTGGTTTGGTATTTATTGAGTATTAATTCAAATTAATTTAGCTCATCTTTTTGTTGATTAATTACTATAAAGGAAGTAAATATTAATTGATTTTTTTTTTTGAGAAATTTTGAGGCATAACCCATTTTATAAGATAAATTAAGATTTCATCAGAGATAACTAGCAAGAGTTATATAAAGAAGACCAGAAAAATAAGAAACAGAAATCAGTAAACAAGCAGAAACCAACATATTACCGAATTTTCAAAACATATTAGAGAAGAGAAAGGGAATAGAAGAATTTTACTCAGTTTATCCAAAGCCAACATTGATATTTCATTGATACCTTATAGGGTCTTCTCGAAAATTTTAGGGTGGAGAAGTTTCAAGGCCATCTAGGCAAAACGGTTGGAAGAGGAACCTTTATGCAGCTTGAATTTAAATATCCCATGGTTGCCATGATGGCCATCCACGTGTTTGAATATGATAGTTGGATTTGATCAACATCCTCCTGAGAGAACTCACTACAGGAAAATCACGTATTACTGGTGGATTTTCATGTGGAAAATTATTCATTTTCCAGCAGATTTAAAAGTTTTTCGGCTGATTTTTGATGAAAATGTTTTTCGTCGGTAAAAAGAGTGTTGGAAATAAATTCGCATGAAAAATTTTACAGCGGAATTTTGCATTTAAAAAACTGTCCGCATGAGAAATTTTGCCGGAATAATAAAAAAAATTTCAACAAGTTGACAGCCGACATCTACCCGCCCGCGTTGCTCGCATGTCGCCGGCATCTACCCTTTTATAACTTGTTTGTAAAAGGCTTTACTTCCTCTTATTTTTCAAAAGCTAGTGATACAACATGAACTTAAGTTAATAGGTGGCTTAGAAGATAAGATTTTAATTCTCTCTCTTTTTGGATATTTTATGCTCGATGCCAAAGTGATTTATAAGTGAAGAAGTGACATTCTTTGTATAAGATCCTACATGAATTAAAAATGTTAATCTTCTTGAAAATCGTTAAGCTTGATTGTTATTAATTTTCTTTGTGATGTTTTGTTAGTTCTTGTGCTATTTTTCTTGATATGTTAAGTTCAATTATTCATGGCTATAATATGTGGGTTGTTGTAAAGCTTATTGAATGAGTTTGTATCTCATAACAAAATCAAATTCATTTGTAAAAAAAAATTCTGGGAGGTTGTGACGGTTTTAACCACCACAATATTAACCACCACATTCATGAAGATCTTTTTTTAGTATAACCGTGGTGGTTATAACTGCTATAGTTCTGCTACATCATAATGAAATAATTACTAACGCTACATCATACCCAGCGTTTGGTTAAGTTTTACAATGAATACCATATTCATTTAGGCTTCATTTGACTCATCTTTTTTACTGCTTTCTAAAGCAACTTTTAGTTCAAATATTTATTGAATTAGAAATTTTTGTACTAAAAAATAGCTTTAAAAAGTAGCAAGAAAACTGTACTAAACGATTAAATCATAAATTTTGGAAAACAAATATCAAAGCAATTGTTTGATAAAATTTACACAACCTAAAACTATATATTTTCACAACATTTCTTAGTGGCAGTTTGGAAACCACCACCAAAGAGCTCTTTTCGTACTAGTTTAAACCCCCACTATTAGCATTGGCTTTTACCACCACTAATAGCACCAGTTTTAAATAGTAAAAATTTAACTGCCTTTAAAATCAATCCAAGAAACGCAAACCGTAATTTCCACTACAAGAAAATCATCGGTTACTAGTGGACTATTTTTCGGAGGTTTTTTGGTGGATTTCAGGCGGAATACGATGAAATTTTTTTTATTAAATTTATGGTAGATTTTTTGACAGCTTCTAGCAGTTTTGATTCTAGAGGATTTTTTGGCGGCTTTTTCACTAATTTTTAATTATTATATTTTAAATAAAAAAAAGTGACAATTTTAATGTTGAGTCTAATTTGAATTTTTTTAGACTTAGTTTGAATCCCACGGCAGGCGGGCAACGCATGAGGTGGCAAGGCAGTGCAAGAGGCAGTCGGGTTGGTGGGCAGGCGACCTCAGGCAGTCAATGGGCAGTACAAGAGAATAGTCATGCATGCGTGTAGTGCGGGGCAGGAGATCACGGGAGGCAGTCGAGCGGGCGAGCAGCCGAGCGACGTCATTTTTTCAATAATTTTTTTAATTTCCGGCGGCTATAATTGCCAGACATAGAATTCGACAGAATAAATTGCTATTTTAGTTTCCTAAACAGTTTGTACCGGTGAAAAGAATATACCAAAATGCCGCTAGAAAACCTTGTTATTGCCAGAAATTCACCCAGTTTCGATGAAAAAATCCGAACGTAATGATTGATTTTCCTATAGTGTTCCCAGTATTACACGATTCAGACCTCGCTCGACTTTTTCTCCTTTCCTTCTCCATCACGAATCCATCTAACTCCCTTACTGTCGAGCTACTGATGGAGTGACACCACTACTGTTTGTGAAAGCTTTGCAAATCCCATTTGTCTACCTCTTCGTCAATCTAGCATTAGAGTCCATGCCACCAACACTACCAAAAGATAGGGCTTTCACAACAAAAAATTCAACTTTTCCTGGCGGTTTTACCCGCCACTAATATTTTTGCAGTAGTTTTATAACAACTGGGTGTCCGCTGTGATTACAATACACTACAACGATATTCAGCGGCGATTTCAGAACTGAGAGAGTAGAAGTGACGAAAGATGAATTTAGCAGTGATTATAACTACTATGATGTAGTAGAACTGTAGCAGTTATAACCGCCGTGGTTATACTAAAAAAAAGATCTTCATGAATGTGGTGGTTAAAACCGCCACAACCTCCCATAATTTTTTTTTTAAAAATGAATTTGATTTCGTTATGAGATACAAATTCATTCAATAAGCTTTACAACAACCCACATATTATAGCCATGAATAATTGAACTTAACATATAAAAAAAAAGCACAAAAACTAACAAAACATCACAAAGAAAATTAATAACAATCAAGCTTAACGATTTTCAAGAAGATTAACATTTTTAAATCATGTAGGATCTTATACAAAGAATGTCACTTCTTCACTTATAAATTACTTTGGCATCAAGCATAAAATATCCAAAAAGAGAGAGAATTAAAATCTTATCTTCCAAGTCACCTATTAACTTAAGTTCATGTTGTATCACTACGAAAAAGAAGCTTTTGAAAAATAAGAGGAAGTAAAGCCTTTTACAAACAAGTACATGAACAAATTGTCTATTTATCATCAAACCCTACACAACATTCAATTGTCAAAATCTTCTCTTTTTTATGATACAACTACAAAACATTCAACTAGCTTCTTCTCTTAAATGTTCATTCAACTCAAATTTTTTCTCTCTCTCTTTCTCCCAAAGTTCCTTGCCTAAGATGATTTTTCCTTTACATTGAAAATAGAATTTGAGAGAACAATAATAGGCATAGAGATCACATGATTGCAAAATCATATATGATAAATTATAAATAGAAATGTGCAAGCATCACAATTTCATACATTACAAGAACCACCATAATTCAAAATCAAAACAATATAAGTTCAAAAATACATAAAATATTCACTACAGTCAATATAACTAGCAACATCAGAAGAGAAATACTATAACTTATCATCAAAACAAACATAAGTTTCTAGAAGACTGTCAAGCATTGGATGAATTGTCATTGCCACCCTGAAAATAACATGAAGTTAATGAGATATTAATAATCATGAAATATACAATTTACTTTAAATTACTATTTTTTCCATACAATTTCAGATCCTCCATGTGCTGGTTGATTTATTTGAAATTTTTCTATAAATTGTCTCATCTCATCAGGAAATGCGCTGAACTCCTCTCGTAGACTTGATATTTGACCAAAGTTACTACCGCTACCACCACCTGCTTCATTTGAACTTTGAAGAAAGTATTTGGTTTGTTGAATCTAGTAATTATGTTGTTAAACCTAAGTAAATGTCCCAAGGCTACCAAGAGGGGGGTGAATTGGTAGTTTTAAAAATTTTATACCCTCTTAAAATTTAAAGTTGAACCGAAATGAAATTTTCTTTTAAAGTTTGTAGAAAAATGTTTTTCAACCACAGAGTTGTTAAAACAGAAATTTAAAATGCGGAAACGTAAAAGCAATAAAGTAAATGACACCAGATTTATAGTGGTTCGGTCTATAACCAGACCTACATCCACTCCTCAGAGGCACCCTCTGAGTATTGCACTAATACCACAAAGTGACTCTCCTTTAGCACCCACATCAAGGCGGAGAAGCCTGTACAAAACCCTCTTTTCACCACTCCCCGGTGCGGCAGAGAACCGTCGTCCTTTTACACAATCCACAGTGTTGGCAGAGAACCGTCGTCCTTTCACACTCTCCTAGTGTGGGCAGAGAACCCTACGGCTGTTCACACTCTCCAAGTGTAGGCAGAGAACCTTCTTCCTTTTACACTCTCCTAGTGTAGGCAGAGAACCCACGTCTGTTCACACTTTTCAAGTGTCGGCAGAGAACCGGACCTTCTTGAATGATCTTCTCACAAGAACCTAGAAGAAAGAAAGAAAAGAGTGAAGAAATCCAATTTCATAAGTAGAGATTCTTACCTTAGCAATCCAAGTGAAGCCTTCTTGCTCCAATGGTAGGAATCCTCCTTTGAATGCTCTCTTCCACTCTCCCCTTGACTATTCTCTCAATAGGCACGAAGTTCAAGTGACAAAAAGATTGGGTGGCAGTCTAATTTGAAGTATTTATACAAAAGACATGAAAAATCGCCCAAAAACTGCAAGTTTTCAATTCTGTACGCAGTGGATCGTCCGGTACGATCGTGGATCGTCCTGGACGATTTGACTTAAACGATCTGAAACGACCCAATTTGTATATGTGTACGAAATGACTTCGTACAGCTGATCGTCCTGTACGAACTAGGTTCGTCCAGTACGAACGGTTATTACAAGGTCGGTTCTAGAAACTGCTGAAAACTGTCCTAAGTCGGTTTATCGTTTGGACGAAAATATGTTCGTCTGGACGAAAATTTTCCAGAGAGCCGATCGTCCTGGACGATTATTTATTTCGTCTGGACGAAACTTTCCAGAGCGCCCATCGCCGGGGACGATAATTTGGTTTCGTCTGGACAAAAATTTTCCAGAGAGCTGTTCGTCCGGTACGATATTTATTTTCGTCTGTACGAAAATTTTCCAGAGCGCCCATCGCCGGGGACGATATAAAAATTCGTCCTGGACGAATAGGACTTAGAAAAAATTTTTTGAAGCAAGTTCCTATTCGTTCCAAATGCTCTATAGGAGATAACTGACAGATCGTCCAGTACGATATATATCGTCCTGTACGGTCAGTATAGAATTTCAAGATCTCCTTAGTTTGTGTGTGAGAGATTTTATTCACTCAATTACAATCACTCCCTTTCAAAATTAATTCAAAGAAAAGACACTTCAAATAAACAAAATTTCTCATGTTGAATTTGATTTGAAGTTTTCGTAGTCTGGAGTCTGATTTTCCTGAAATGTTAGTACACACAAGAGCAAGTGCAAATCTTCGAAATTGTTAGGAGATAATTATACATCTGAACAATAATGTTTGGAATCATCAAAACTACATAAGTTGCACAAATATAAATCATTCAAATAGCAACTATTCAAACAATCTCCCCCTTTTTGATGATGGCAAAACAATTATTATTAGTATGGTTTCAAGTTAAAACATAATCTCTTATCTCCTAAACTCCCCCTGAATTTATGAGTACATTAAAATAAGGAGGCATTAAAGAACAATATTTTTGTTTTTCAAAAATTTTAACACAGAAAACACAAATTACAAAAACAAAAACAATATTTGTGTTTTTAACAGAAAACAAAAATCACAAAACAAAAACACAAACACAAACATAAACATAATAATTTCTCCCCCTTTTTGACAGCAACAAAAAGTGAAGAAGAAAAAGACAAGAAATGTAAATAATAATATGAAATTCATTGTTAATATTTTATCTAAATTGTGATTTGACATAGAGTATGCAATTTTAAACTAAAGATATTAGGTCAATCATAGAAATTCATAAAATTTATGAAATGATATAACATTGTAAGTAAGAAGAATTTATCAAAGACATGATTCAATTTAGACATTTTGATTATTGAAAATCATTACAAGTGAGATGTAAAAAAAATTCTATATTTCAAAGTTCAATAGAATATAAATGAACATTAGATCAACTTGAATCAAGAGATTAAACGAATTTGGAAAGAAGAGAATTACCTCATGTGGTGCTTTGCACATCTTTTCAAAGTTTTGGAGCACATTTTTGTGCATTTGTCTTTGGTTGGGCTTATTTTGTGCCTCTTTTTCACTTTGCAAATTTTTGCGAATCCCTTTTGATTTTTGTACATTTGTACAATTTTCAAGAGTAATTTGACCAATTCTTTCCAAAATCTATAATCTAACATTTCAAATATTTCTAGGTGCATAAATATCATTTGAGCATAGAAATACAAAATAAGATAACATCAAAATTGCAATAACAATATTAAATTTTATGTAGTCTAAATGAATAGACATGAATTTAAAAATTCTAAATACAACAAGTTATAGACAAATTATAAATTTAGAAAGTCTAGATTTTCTAATATAGATAATCTCACATTACAATCGAATTTGAGCACAATGTAGATTAAAAACAATATTAATGAAATTCATAAAGATTAGGCACATTTCAAAACAAATCTAAGACAAACAAACTTTCATTGATTAAAAAAAAAAAATTACATAAAAACATTGAACTTAAAAAAAAAAACATAACAACAAAACAAAAAATACAACAGACACACATAAAAAAAAACTTCTACTGTTCTGGAGGAGGAGGAGGAGGAATGCCGCCAAAGAGATTGAAGTAGGAGGCCATTAACATTACATTGGTATTTATTTCATGAACTTCATCTCTAATATTACCAATGTCATGTTGCTGCTGCGTAAGATGAGCATCAAATTGATCAAACCTTTGATCAATGTGAGTCTCTAGTCTATCAAATCTCTCAATCAGATTCTGGTAATCTGATTGAGATGCAGAAGCTTGCACTCCTTCTTCTTCTTCTTCTGAAGCACTGCCATGTGCTTTTTCTTTTTCTTTTTCCTCCCTGAAGAGCAGTCTGAAAGATGCATCGTTGTAATAAACTGGCTCTTCATATTCCTCATCAGGATGGACTATATTGTACTTCTTCTCCAAAACATAAGTAATCAAGTGCCCTAAAGAAATATTCTTCTTCCTCTTCTGATCAGGATGTCCTATTTCTGAAAGCCCATAGATATGATCTAGGATGAGTTGGGCTTCATCGATAGGTTGTCTTTTCATGATTAAAAAAGTTAGACAAGAGAGGAGAGGGGTTATGTTTATCCTATCACCAGCTTTAGGAATAATTGAAGATCTAAGGATATGCTGGATGATTCGGGCATCTTGCGTCATACCGGCCACTCTAGCAACATGATTGTCAATTCCATTTTCTCTAATTACCCTATTGATTTCATACCAATGGAAGACGTTTTCTGACATTAGGGTGTGGGCTCTATATCCTTCAGTCCTTAAGTTTAAAAATGCACCAAGGTCGTGCTTGGTGATCTCAACTTTTTTCTTAAAAACAAAAGAACTAATGATAGAGTGGTCAGGATTGAAACTCATGTTGGCTAGGAAGTAATGGTAGGTTTGCTTATTGTAGAGGTGGACAAGAGAGAGAATGAAATGAAATTGGGTTGAGGCGAAGAGATGTAATACCCGAAATTTCAACTCCGTTTGGATAAGAATGCGAGACGGAGTGATTTTTGCAGAAGCAAAACGAGGAAAAGATTCCTCATTTGCTTTGGAAAGGAAGTTGTCTGGAGCATTCCTGTTGGGTTTCTTCACCAAAACTTTTTGTCTTTTGCTAGAGGAGGCCATAGTTGATTTGATGTAGAAAGGGATTGAAAAAGATGTTTGAAAGTGTGATTGTCAAGTTTGAAAGCCCTCATATTTAAAGAAAAACGATATGTTCGTCCTGGACGAAAATATTCGTCCTGGACGAAAAATTATCGTTCGTCTGGACGAAGTAATTTCGTACAGACGATCTAATTCGTCCAAAATGTAACGGCTTTTCGTATTCAACACAACTTACGATGCGTCCCTTCGTACAGGCTTTTTGACTTGACCGATCGTACATACGAAAATATTTCGTACAGACGATCAAAAAGCGTTTTGTTTTAATGACTCTTGAAAACCGTCCCCTACAATGAATCGACACATGTTCGTACATACGAAAAAAATTTCGTACAGATGAAATTCGTATTAAAAACTGTCTTATCCACTCAACCGCTGCATTCAATCGTCCCGACGTTTGAGAGAGAGAAAAAAAAAATTCGTACTGGACGATCACAGATCGTACAGACGATCCAATAAAAAACTGCTCTCAAAATGGTTTAAATTCGCGCAAACTGTTTCTTAACACATCGTCCCGTACGAAAAATTTCGTCCTGGACGATTTCCTAAAAAAAATTTTTGATTTTTAAATTTTTAATTTAACAAAAACAACAAAAATAATCAACAACACAGAAAACATAAGACAAAAAAAAAAACATAAATTCAAAAACAATTCATACAAAAACACAAAATTCACAAAATCACAAAAACAAAACACAACAAGTATCAATGTTGCAAAGACATTTTGGTTAAGCATTCAAATCAATAACACCAAGCCTTGTTCTTAAAGTACTGAAGGTATCAAAGGCTAAAGGTTTTGTAAAAATGTCTGCAAGTTGATTTTCAGTTGAAACATGTATGAGTTCAATTTCTCCTTTGGATACATGATCCCATATGAAATGATGCCTTATATCAATGTGTTTGGTTCTAGAATGTTGAATAGGATTTTTGGAAATGCAAATAGCACTAGTATTGTCACAATAAATTGGAATAGTGCCTATAGTTAATCCTAAGTCAATCAACTGTTGTTTTAACCAAAGTACTTGTGCCACACAACTTCCTAATGCAATGTATTCTGCTTCTGCAGTAGATAGTGCCACTGAATTTTGTTTTCTACTAGACCATGAAACTAATGAATTTCCAATGAATTGATATGTTCCAGAGGTGCTTTTCCTATCCACTTTACAGCCTGCAAAGTCAGAATCTGAGTAACCAATAATTTCAAATGAAGAGCTAAACTTAGGATACCAAATTCCTAAGTTTTGAGTTCCTAGTAGATATCTTAAAATCCTTTTCACTGCTGTCAAATGTGATTCTTTTGGATCTGATTGAAATCTAGCACATAAGCAAACACTAAACATAATATCTGGTCGGCTAGCAGTCAAGTAAAGTAAAGATCCAATTATCCCTCTAAATTTCTTTTGATCAACAGATTTTTCCTTAAGGTCTTTATCTAACTGAACTGAGGAACTCATTGGTGTACTAACAGGTTTAGCATTGTCCATTTCATATTTTTTGAGGATGTCCTTAATATATTTGGTTTGACTAAGAAAAGTACCTTCCTCAAGTTGCTTAATGCTAAATCCTAGAAAGTAATTTAAATCTCCCATTAGACTCATTTCAAATTCACTACTCATTGTTTTAGAAAAATCATCACAAAGATGTTTATTTGAAGATCCAAAGATGATGTCATCCACATAAATTTGAACAATAAGTATATCCTTTCCAATTTTCCTTAAAAAAAGAGTTGTATCCACACTTCCTTTTTCAAAAGATCTTTCAAGTAGGAAGGTGCTTAACCTCTCATACCAAGCCCTAGGTGCCTGTTTCAATCCATATAATGCCTTTTTTAATTTGAAAACATGATTTGGAAATTTAGAGTTTTCAAAACCTGGAGGTTGTTCTACAAAAACATCTTCTTCAATTACTCCATTTAAAAAGGCACTTTTGACATCCATTTGAAACAATTTAAAACCTTTAAAACAGGCAAAGGCTAGTAAAACCCTAATTGCTTCAAGTCTAGCTACAGGGGCAAAAGTTTCCTCAAAATCAATTCCTTCAATTTGGTTATACCCCTTAGCTACTAATCTAGCCTTATTTCTAATGACTACTCCTGAGTCATTCATTTTATTCTTGAACACCCACTTGGTTCCAACAACACTTTGATCTTTTGGCCTTGTAGTTAGTTCCCAAACTTTATTTCTTACAAATTGATTCAACTCTTCTTGCATGGCCAATATCCAAAATTCATCTGAAAGTGCTTGATCAATGTTAGTGGGTTCAACAATTAAAATAAAGGCTGAATGATTGACTTCCTTGTTTAATCCACGCCTAGTTCTAACACCCTCACTTGGTTCACCTATGATTAATTCCTTTGGGTGGTTTTTAGAAAATCTCAAATCTCTAGGCAAAGGGTCTTCTCTTTCTAAATTTTCTTCCACATTTTCTTCCAAATTTAATCTATCAATATTTTGGGAGTTTTCTTCAATTTCTTCTTCAACAACTTTTGGCTCTTCCAAGTTTCCATTTTCATCAAAAACAACATGTGTGGTTTCTTCAATGATTAAAGTTCTTTTGTTGAATACTCTATAAGATTTTCCAACACTTGAATATCCAACAAAAATTCCTTCATCTGATTTTGGATCAAATTTTCCTAAGGCAGATTTTCCATTATTATGTATGAACACCTTGCAACCAAATACATGCAAATGAGACAAATTTGGTGTTCTTCCTTTTAGCAACTCATAGGGTGTTTTATTCAAATTAGATCTCACATTCACCCTATTCAGAATATAGCATGCAGTGCTAACCGCCTCAGCCCAAAAATACCTAGGAAGAGAGTATTCTGCTAACATTGCTCGGGCGGCTTCTATTAATGTTCTGTTCTTTCTTTCAACTACTCCATTTTGTTGAGGAGTTCTAGGTGCAGAAAAATTGTGATCAATCCCCTTTTCTTTACAGAAATCTTCAAATCTTTCATTTTCAAATTCTCCTCCATGATCACTTTGTATAGAAATTATTTCACATCCTAGTTTTCTTTGTATCCAAGTTGAAAAATTTCTGAATTTCCTCAAATGATTCACTCTTATGAAAAAGAAATTTAACCCAGGTGAATCTTGAAAAATCATCTACTATAACAAATCCATATACCTTTCCTCCTAGACTAACAGTGCTTACTGGTCCAAAAAGATCCATGTGTAGAATTTCTAAAGGTTTACTTGTCCTAAGATCTTTAATGGACTTAAATGAGGACCTCACTTGTTTTCCTAATTGACATGCATCACACAGATGGTCCTTAGTAAAGTCTAGTTTAGGTATTCCTCTCACCAAATTCTTTTGGGTAATTTTTCTAAGATTTTTCATACTAGAATGACAAAGTCTCCTATGCCAAAGCCACGATTCATCAGAAACAGTTTTCAAACAAAAAGCAGTAGGAGATTGAATACAAGTTTAAATCTAGCATGTAAACATTGTTCACCCTTTTTCCATTTAAAACAATTTTTCCATTTAGGCTAATTATGCAGCTAGTAGGTAAAAATTTTACATTATAGCCCTTATCACATAGCTGACTTATGCTAAGCAAATTATGTTTCAAGCCTTCAACTAATAAAACATTATCTATGAAAAAGTTTTTCAAGTTTCCAATCATACCTGATCCAACCACTTTCTTTGTGGTATTATCTCCAAGTGTAACCTTGCCTCCACTCCTGGCTTCCAGCGTTATGAATTGAGCAGTATCTCCAGTCATGTGCTTAGAACATCCGCTGTCCAGGTACCATATACTCTCACGAGGTCTTGTGTGAGAGTATACCTGCAAAATTCTCAAATGTTAGACCTGGGAACCCAAACTAGTTTGGGTTCACCTTTATGAAATTTATAATCAGATGCATGTGTGATATGTCTAGGTTTATGCATCTTAGTTCTCCACACCAAATTAGGTTTCATCTTTAAAGTGCAGGTGTGAGATATATGTCCCAAAAATCCACAATTGTTACATTTAACATTAGGAAAAATATTCCTATGTTTTCTCTCATATGATTGTCTTCTAAGGGATTTCATGAATTTAGGATAATACTTAGGATTTGTAAAATCTTCATGTTTAGGGGGGTTCCTATTATCCTCGAGAGCACTTATAGTAAGTTTATAAAATGAATTCATTTCTTCCAAGATTCGATTTGTATAATTGACTCTATATGTCTTGTGCTCAGATTCATCCTTAAATTTCTCAAATTCTTTTTCAAGTTCAGCATAAGATGATTTTAAATTCTCATAATTTTTATTCAAGTCATCATATTCATCAAGTAGTTTCATGTGGTTGCTATCAATTAAAGCATGATCTTTCCTAAGGATTTCGTGTTCCTTATTAAGCTCTTCCAATTCTAAAACTAAACTAGCATGCATCTTTTTAGTTTTCCTATATGCATCATGCATGTGTTCAGAAACTTCAAACAATTCATTATAAGTTAAATCACATACCTCTTCTTGATCTGATTGTTCAGCTTTATCTGCCATCAAGCAAAGGTTGGTGACTTCTTCTTCTTTTTCAGTCTCAGATGAGTCTGAAGCTGAGTCCGCCCAAAAAGCCTTTTGAAACTTCTTCTTGCCCTTCATTACCATTGGTTTCTCCTCTACCTTCTCCTTGCTAGGAGTGGCTTTGAGTTTTGGACAATCAGTCTTTATATGACCTGGTTTCCTGCATTCATAACAAATCACTTCATTAGAAACCTTACCATTTCTATTATACTTACCTCTATTCCATTGCTGGCGTCTCTTCTGCTTCCTCTTTAAAAAGCTTTTGAATTGTCTAGTCATCAGTGCTATATCATCTTCATCCTCAGGTTGTGAGTGTTCACTTTCTGACTCTTCCACATTTAGTGCAATATTCTTGTCCTTTCTTGGTTCACCTGCATCAATCTTTCTTTGACTTACTCCTTGCTCGTAAGCAATGAGTGAACCAAGAAGATTGTCAATAGAATAAATGTTCAGATCTTTTGACTCTGTAATTGCAGTAATTTTAGCATCGTATGCAGTAGGTAAACAACGAAGAATCTTATTAACCATTTCAGCATTAGTTAATTCCCTACCAAGTGCATGCAAAGAGGTGACAATTTGAGTGAATCTTGTGTACATGTCAGATATAGATTCATTAGGTTTCATGCGAAATAGTTCGTAGTCATGTAACAAGATATTGAGCCTTGATTGCTTAACCTCATTTGTCCCTTCATAAGTAATACAAAGTCTATCCCATATGTCTTTTCCGCTTTTACAAGTAGAAACTCGCATGTAGTCTTCAGATTTTAAAGCACAAAAGAAACTATTTAAACATTTTGCATTTAATTGTGCTAAGTCACGTTCTTCTATAGTCCAATCTGCATAGGGTGTATCTACCCTAATTCCATCAACTAATCTAGTTGGTTTTGTGTAACCTTCCTGGACTAACATCCACATGCGATAATCAAGTGACTGTAAGAAAGTAGACATGCGTGTTTTCCAAAAATCAAAAGGAATATTGTCAAACAGTGGAGGTCTAGTGATAGAGTAACCCTCAGGTGTGTTTCGGTTTCCAAATGTAGCCATCTACGTTAATCAAAAAGTAGTTCAAACTTATGATTTTGAAACAATGCTCTGATACCACTTGTTGAATCTAGTAATTAGGTTGTTAAACCTAAGTAAATGTCCCAAGGCTACCAAGAGGGGGGTGAATTGGTAGTTTTAAAAATTTTATACCCTCTTAAAATTTAAAGTTGAACCGAAATGAAATTTTCTTTTAAAGTTTGTAGAAAAATGTTTTTCAACCACAGAGTTGTTAAAACAGAAATTTAAAATGCGGAAACGTAAAAGCAATAAAGTAAATGACACCAGATTTATAGTGGTTCGGTCTATAACCAGACCTACATCCACTCCTCAGAGGCACCCTCTGAGTATTGCACTAATACCACAAAGTGACTCTCCTTTAGCACCCACAGCAAGGCGGAGAAGCCTGTACAAAACCCTCTTTTCACCACTCCCCGGTGCGGCAGAGAACCGTCGTCCTTTTACACAATCCACAGTGTTGGCAGAGAACCGTCGTCCTTTCACACTCTCCTAGTGTGGGCAGAGAACCCTACGGCTGTTCACACTCTCCAAGTGTAGGCAGAGAACCTTCTTCCTTTTACACTCTCCTAGTGTAGGCAGAGAACCCACGTCTGTTCACACTTTTCAAGTGTCGGCAGAGAACCGGACCTTCTTGAATGATCTTCTCACAAGAACCTAGAAGAAAGAAAGAAAAGAGTGAAGAAATCCAATTTCACAAGTAGAGATTCTTACCTTAGCAATCCAAGTGAAGCCTTCTTGCTCCAATGGTAGGAATCCTCCTTTGAATGCTCTCTTCCACTCTCCCCTTGACTATTCTCTCAATAGGCACGAAGTTCAAGTGACAAAAAGATTGGGTGGCAGTCTAATTTGAAGTATTTATACAAAAGACATGAAAAACCGCCCAAAAACTGCAAGTTTTCAATTCTGTACGCAGTGGATCGTCCGGTACGATCGTGGATCGTCCTGGACGATTTTACTTAAACGATCTGAAACGACCCAATTTGTATATGTGTACGAAATGACTTCGTACAGCTGATCATCCTGTACGAACTAGGTTCGTCCAGTACGAACGGTTATTACAAGGTCGGTTCTAGAAACTGTTGAAAACTGTCCTAAGTCGGTTTATCGTTTGGACGAAAATATGTTCGTCTGGACGAAAATTTTCCAGAGAGCCGATCGTCCTGGACGATTATTTATTTCGTCTGGACGAAAATTTTCCAGAGCGCCCATCGCCGGGGACGATAATTTGGTTTCGTCTGGACGAAAATTTTCCAGAGAGCTGTTCGTCCGGTACGATATTTATTTTCGTCTGTACGAAAATTTTCCAGAGCGCCCATCGCCGGGGACGATATAAAAATTCGTCCTGGACGAATAGGACTTAGAAAAAATTTTTTGAAGCAAGTTCCTATTCGTTCCAAATGCTCTATAGGAGATAACTGACAGATCGTCCAGTACGATATATATCGTCCTGTACGATCAGTATAGAATTTCAAGATCTCCTTAGTTTGTGTGTGAGAGATTTTATTCACTCAATTACAATCACTCCCTTTCAAAATTAATTCAAAGAAAAGACACTTCAAATAAACAAAATTTCTCATGTTGAATTTGATTTGAAGTTTTCGTAGTCTGGAGTCTGATTTTCCTGAAATGTTAGTACACACAAGAGCAAGTGCAATTCTTCGAAATTGTTAGGAGATAATTATACATCTGAACAATAATGTTTGGAATCATCAAAACTACATAAGTTGCACAAATATAAATCATTCAAATAGCAACTATTCAAACATGGTTGACGTGACACCAAATCCTTGTGTACAAACTCAACCTGAATGTTCTAGTCCCATTATTATGCTAAAGACTCTCTCATTAACTCCAATGTTTCTCTCTTCAGGTGTCAACCGTTCCTCGGCAAGAAGATTACATGCTTGTGTCTACATTACAATTACATAAAATTAATTCTATTGAAGAACTAATTACAAAAAATAATTTATAATCACTATTTATATGTACCCATCGCTGCATAACATCTTCAGATTAACATGTTCCATCTTTATGCATCCTATTAATTTTCTATATTTGCAATCATTCCTTAATAGAATACAAAGAAATTATAATAAAAATGTAATTTTGTAAATGAAGCATTTAGTTGTTATAATTAAATATTTAAATTCATACAGTTTCCTTCTGTCTCAAAGCTGAGCTCACATGGCCCATTGTGTGAGGACAAGTTTGTTTTTTGACATTCGCAGAATTTTTGGCAGCCCTTTCATGTGATACACGATAATGTTAAATTATCACTTTTAAAATATTTTAACAAAAAAGCTAAATCTTAATATTTACCCGGTCCTCTAGCTTTAACCCTTAGTTAACAAGTTGACACCATTGCATTTGATCAACTCCAACTGGAACAGTCTCCATAATTTTTTCAATTTGTCTACTATCCTAATGCTTAGCCTTTATAGTGGTTTTATAATCACTCAATTTAACCCCAAGGGATTGAAGAATCCAATGACATCTATGACTGGGAAACTCAAATTTAGACTGTAGTTGAAAACGTGATATGGTTAATAATATAAAACTGAAAAAAAAATGTTACTTTTATTATGTTTAATATCTAAATTGACATTGTATGTGTAGAATGTGTCCCTTAAAAGTCTTTATATATCATTTGGTCTTGGTTGCTCTTCTTGAATTTGTACCTCATTAACATTGCAAATATCACTAATTATTTCTAATCTTGTTACTTAGCTACAAAAGCATGTTCCTCACAATGTCTATTCCAAACAACGTATTTGGGAAAAAATCTTTTAAAGAGTAAATGCAACTTGACATCTTTTACATAATGAAAATATTTGTTAATGCATAATTTGCACGGACATAGGACTTTTTGTGCCGAACTTTGACTTGGAATTGTAAATTCTAAAAAATTCTCAATACCTTTAACATAATCACTACTCCATTTAAGTTTTGATATCCAACTCTTATCCATCACAACTGAGAAAATAAATTCCCAACAGCTTTTGGGAAAAAAATATTACCCACTAGATGAAGGAGAACAAAGACCGAATGGAATTCTAAAAATATTACCTAACAATTTCATGTTCTATGCCTTGATGCTCTATATGGTTCAATAGAAAAGTGCATGTCATTCTTTAAAAAACTAAAAGCCTTTTTAGTACGTACTATCTCTCTCTTTCATTTTTGTTTTGAATAAAGGTAGTGACAAGCTTGGGAGTGTTACTGAAGGGAGGGCATTATCTTAGAAAAAAGTTTTTGTTTTGATATTAAGTTCTTTTATTGTAAATTTAAATTATTATTTTTTTCTCATTGACTTCTTTATAAAAAAATATGCATGTATTTTAAAATGTTATTATGCTAATTTCCAAATTACACACTAATTCATTTCTCTCATTTAACGGTGTTCTAGATTTACAAAGAAAATATTTCTATAATTCAAACACATGCCTCCATATCATAATTATGATAACAATTGCTTTCGGACAGTCGGCTAATTAAAGAAGAATGAATCAAAATCAAGGATGTATGCATCAATTTATGCCTCATCTACTTGTTAGTCAAACAGTCAAGGAAATCTAATTCATGTTTAATTGTCATTTGCCAATATTGAAAACAAGTTTGGTATTTATAAATTTCTATTAATCAATTCCTTGTTCCTTGCTTATTGAAGAAGGCTCTCATCAAACTCTAATTTCCATCATTCTCATTCAAAGGACACCAATTAGACAAGTCAAAATCCTAATAGGGTAAGATGAGAGAGCATGGTCTCACTACCAAAAAATAGGGCAAGCATACGAATAAATCCACAAAGCTAAACAAGAATAGGAATGAAATACAAACCGGCAAAGGAGAGGAAGAAGTAGCTCGCGATCGACCGGCCAGATGAGCTAGTAAATGAGGGCTTAGATCGAACTTTTTGCTCCTCTGATCGAAAGCCAACGACGAAGAAGAGGAAAAATTTAGGGGACGCAACGCGTGAAGCACTCTGATCTAGCTGGTAGAGAATGCATGATCAAAATGAATAATTAGGGCAAGCTGAGCCTTCGGGTGGTTTATAATATGATGGGTAATTTTGGCAGTGGTTAAAATTGATGCTATTTGCACCGGTTAAAACCGCTACGACCTATAGGGGTTTAAACCACTACAAAAAGTGGGATTTCACAATGGTTTTAAAACAGCCCCAAATATCAGACGCAAAAAATAATCTTTTTGTTTGTGCACTGTCCACAAAATAGCAAAGTATTGATAGGTTTTTTTGTAAGTCTTTTGACTTTTTTTTAGTTTATTTAATTTTTTTATCGCAGCTTTAAGATTCAATTGCCGAAGAGCTATGCAACCCCTTGTCAAGAATAACCTTTTCCGAATAGATAAATAATATAATTGAAAGTATGGATTTCAGGTTTGATTTCACGGTTGAAATTCTAGAAAATCATGAAACTTGGAATTGCATAGTAGGAAAACCATGTTAAACTGTAATATAAATATCATATTTATATTTTTACCATGTTGAAATTTACTGAAAGGTTAAAGTTAATAAAAATCAGTATAAAATATCAAATTTAATCATTTTAGAGAAAATAATCAACCTTTTTCTCTTCATTTATAAACATCACTAATTTTCCATAGGCCTACTAATATTTTCCATGTAATCTCTTGTGTAGGATATATATATATATATATATATATATATATATATATATATTGCTCTTTTGCTGGCTGAAAATTTCACAGCGGTAGAGTGAAAATACTTTGTCTTAGCGATGCATGACATATCATCACATAAATAGATGATAAAAAAAACTTCAAGATTTTTATGTAGAAAATCCTAAGAATGGGAAAAACCACAAGGACTTGTCCAGTTGAAATGGTTATATTAGTATTTGATTAGATTACAAAAATTAATACGTCATTTATCCCAAGGATTGCGAGAATACAGTGCATTAAAATTTTTTTCCAATATTCAGATTAGTTCTCTTAGTGCAAAACTATGGTAATGGTTGGGAGGAAGTTCAACATTGGTCGAGAAGAATTTTATGAGCAGTCGAGAAGAATTTTAACGGACGCCGAGAAGAAATCGGTCGGTTAGGAGAAACTTGGATGGTCAGGTTAGCTGTCGGGAAGAATGTCAGTGGTTAGGAGGAACGTTGGCGGTCGGAAAGAATGCTAGTAGTTGTTGACGTTAAGATACCTCTCCAAATCCTCTCTCTCTCTCCCCCCCACCCCGCCCCACCCCAAGAATAGGGGCCTATTTATAATTTTTTTGAGAATTTTTTGAGTGTGGCATGGCTTGTATATATGGAAGAGATCATGTGTGTCACACTCCAGGATCTAAATATCAAAGAATTCATTTGTCTTTTATTTTAACTATTTAACAACATATTCTTAATGAACAATGGAAAGAAACATGATTACATTTTTTTTCTTGTCTAGAATCTTATATTATAGGATCTTTACCCTTTCATGAAATATATACATTAATATGTTATAAATCATATAAAAAAATATATGCATCAATATCTATATTGATTTTTAAATCAATTTATAATTCTACAATTCATGACATCTCAATCTATTACATCATTAGTCACAGTATCAGTAAAAGTTAATGATATTAATACAAGTAAAAATATTAGTATCATGATCAATAATGTTAAATAGTATTAATGACATCAAATAATATTAGTCTTAGTCACAATATTAATATAATCTTCGTAGCAGTGTTGATATCAATTTTCAAATATTCAATGAGTATTTCTTATGGGTATCTTGCTCATGCACTTATGACTCTCAATTAGTCTCCCCTAATAACACCCAATTAATTTACTCTTGACAACTCCTCTTGAATCACATGAATCAGTCGCTCCAATTCCTTATAACTCTTAATCAATCTCCAACTCTTTATGATTCACAATCAGTTAATCATGTGGATCGGTAGGGTATCACGTGGAGTTATTATATCATGTATATGATATCATTTAGTACATTATTTAAAATATAATAAAACTATATAAAATCATTTAGAATGGCTAAATCTATAACATATCCAAATTTATATTAATAAGCTTCATAATATTTTTTTTTTCACTTACATATTTTTCTTAGTATTAAAAGACTATATAGACAATAAAGAATAACCTAATGTTTCTAAAAGGAGGGTTATATTGTTGAAGAAGGGATATGCTTATGTTCTAAATATCTAGAGGGGTCTCAATTTTTAAACAAGGTTGTAACATCAAATGAAGAGAATTTATTTTTAAACAAGGTTGTGGTACTCCATTGAGAAATGTTAATTTGTTCACTTTGGATGATAAATCATTGAATTGAACTTATAGATTTATCCTCTAACATTGTGATAACCTTGATTTGTATAATTAATGTTTTATAAATGGAGAGAGGAGATAGAGATGGGGACATATACATCTAAGAATATATGATGTGGAGAGTCTAATCAATGAAAGATTTCATAAGTGGTTGTGTGACATAGTACGCTATCCTATTTTTTATCTTTAATAAAACATTTCATAAACTTCACAAAAGGTTATATTAAAATATTTAACTTAACAAAAGATATTTTCATTCATTATTAGGTTTTATGTTCAAGTGATATAATCTAAAAGAAATAATAACATTGGCTAATGGTGATGATAAATTAAATACAAGGGCCTTTTCATTAATGGCTATAATTTTCCCTTAAAATAATTGAACGAGAATAAAAAATATCAGAAATGTGGTGTCTTTAATATAATAGGGATTGAGAAATTAAATTATTATGGGAAAACTAATAATATTTTTTAAACTAATCACTCTAATATATTCAAGGTTATATAATTCAAATGTGATTAGGCAAACACAAGTTCAATGATGATAAAGCAAGTTCAAATTGGTTATACTCTTGTGAACTTCTCAAGGCATATTCATATAGGTCATAAACTTTAAGATGATCCTTTTATTTTTTTTCATCACTAGTTGAGCCTGTATTGAACATTCAAAATCCTAAAAATATGAATGGGAATTTTGATGTAAGAGTAAACCTAGATATGCATTTAATTGTAATATTGCTCATTGCATGTAAATGTAAGTCATTCACTTTCTTTTTTTGTACTTTTCTTCCAATATTTTATTATATTCTATAATAAACACTTTCTTCTAAAACTGCGATATGTGCCAAGAGGGGGGGTGTGAATTGGAAATTGTAGTAATAAAAAATCCCAAATAGGAGTTCTAATATTTTTTATGTTTTTAAAATTTAAACAAGAAAATTAAATAATGCGGAAGCAAGTGCTTGAAACACAATTTGCAACAACGAATTTCACAATAATTTTTACCAAACAATTTTAATAAAAAAAATGCAAGCGTAAATAAAACACAGTAAAGGAAAAATCACACTAGAGATTTTATACTGGTTCGGTCACTTGACCTACGCCCACTCCCCAGAGTCCTCCACTCTGAGAATTTCACTACTAAACAATATTTCTCCTTTTGCCCCCACGGTAAGGCAGAGAAGCCCTTACAAACCTCACTTTCACCAACCAGGCGTGGTAGAGTGCCAAGCGCTTTGTCACCCTCCTAGCGACGACAGCATACCTTCTCATTTTTTCTCCCTCATAGAGAAGGCAGAGTACCTTAGAGGACACAGATATAGAAGAATCTCCCCCTAAGAGAGCCTCCCACTAGATCTTCTCGGGCCAAAGGAGGAGCAAAGTGCAGTAAGCTTGGAGCAATCGTGTGATCTCCCTCACATTCCTTCCTCATTAAGCCCACCTTCTCCTTCGTCTCATAAACCCTAAAATCTTCTCAAGAGCTCTCTCCCAAGGAATCTCTCTCTAATCACATTCCTCTCTCACAGTCACACTCCAAAAAATAGAAGTTTTGATATTTAAAATTGGCTCCAAGAAATCATAAAAATTTCAAACTAGCCATTAGTATCGTACAATACAATATAATATCGTACAGTACGATTCAATATTGTACAGGATGATTAGTACAAAATGCCATTATCATGGTACGAAGGTTTACAAACAGGCAAAAAATTATGAATATAATTATACAGTATGATAAACATCCGTACAATACGATATATAAAATCCTTTTGTTCGTACAATATGATTGCCGAGATGATTTAATTTGTCTCTGTACTTCGTAGGATATGAACCACATTGTACAGTATGACTAGTCAAAATCAAGGGATCATCTAGTACGAAAACTGAGACGATCGAAAATAGCCTCGATTAATCATATAGTATGAACTATGTCGTACAGTACGATAACTAATCAGAAATTGATCCTTAATTTACATACTAATCTCATGGTAAATTTAAGTAAGTATTCAAAATAAATCATACAGTATGACTTAGATCGTACAATATGCTTACTTATTAAACTTACTTAAATTACTCTAGTGGTTAGGGTTTTTTAAATTAGAAACACTTCATACAGTATGAAAGGAATCGTACAATATGACTTGTTCACAGATAGCCATTTCAGCCAGATTAGATCATACAGTATAATTTAAACTCGTACGATACGATCATAAGAGAAAACATTTCTTCAATTTTTAAACCCTCTCCCCCTATGTTGCTCAATCTTGCATAGAATTTGTGGCCAGACTCAAGAAATGAAAAATAATAATAAATAAAAAAATTATAATGTTATGGACTCCAACTCCTACTCTATCCAGTCTTGAGTCTACTTATTTTCTAAGTAACTTGTGATCTCCCTGAAATGTTAGTACTCATAGAAAAGAGCAGAAATTAAAAGAATTCAATGAATAGTAATTCAAACACCATTATTTATCATCATCAAAATCTCAGACTAGGGGTCATGAATTGCAATAATCTTCCCCTTCTTAATGATGTCAAATAATGTTGGTTATTAGCAAATTGCAAGACTTTTTTTTTTGTTTATTAATTTTTTTTGTTATTTTTAATTAACTAAAAATCATGAAATAAAATAGGAAAAGAAAAATGCATTTCATTGAAATATAACATGATATACCGACTACAATAGGACATACTGACTACAACAGACTTCTCCCCCTTTTGACATCAACAAAGAGAGGAGTCACAAGCAACACTAAAAAAAATATAAAATAGAAACACTTCAGAAAGGAGGAGCCTAATCACTTGAAGGTGGAGGTGGTGGTGGTTGTAAGTATTGATGGATTGATGCAAATTGTTAATCAATTGAAGGAGGCGTTCCCCAAACCACCGTATATCTTCCTCATGTTGTGCTGGTCTTGGATGTGAGTATCAAGATGAATCTGGAGTTGGTTGAAATGTTCGACCAAGTCATCGTGAGGGTAGGCTGGTGTAGGTCTTTGTAGTGGTGTACATTGTCTTTGTGAAATAGGAGCTGCTTCTGGAGAAGCTTCTCCTTCTTCTTCATCAAAGTCTTGTTCTTTAAGCTCTTATCCCTGATGAAATAGAATATAGAAAGAGGCATCCATATAGAAGATTGGTATATTATTGGGTTCACTAGGATAGGTTAATTAGTATTTTTTTTGAAGGATGTAACCTATAAGGTGGCAAAGGGATAGATTTTGTTTTCTATGAGTGGTAGGGAGGCGAACGAAGGTCATGTTTCAAATATAATCTATAATCAAATCTGCCTCATCAAATTTTATGTTTGACATTATGAGGTAGGTAATGACTGATAAGATTGGGGTCATGCAGATTCAATCGCCAGCTTTGGGTATGATTGAAGTGCGAAGGAAATGCTAAATAATTTAAGCATTTTGGGTTAAGGATTGAACAAGAGTCTAGTGTTAATAGAAAGCTATATTCCTAAGGACTAGATTCATATCACTCCCATTGAAATCATTTGTGAGGAAGGAATGAGCTCTAGGGCCTTCAGTAGATAGCCCAATTTATTGGACGATGTCAGCCTTAGTGATTTTTACGCGTTGTTGGCAAATAAAAGAGTGGAAGGTTATGGTGTCGACAGTGAAGGTTAGGTTGGCTAGGAAATCAAATAAGCCCAAGGTAAAAAGGAATTGGAGAGTGTATGATGTGAAGAGGTTCATTACCTTAAAGTTTAAAGCAGCTTGATTCAACATTTGAGATGGTGTAATTTTGTAGGCCTTGTATTTGCAATTGGCTTCTTCATTTTTGGGAGTTAGGAAATGGTCGTTGGGATGGAGAGAGGAAGACAAGCTTCCAATGATGAGACAATCGTACTTGCTAGAGCTTGACATTTTGTGAAGAAAGGTGATACCTAGTGAGGTGAAAGAAGAGTGAGGGAAAGAATCTTCAGATTCAGCCAATTTATAGAATTTTGGAACTATCATATAGTATGATCTAGGATCGTGTAGTACGATGGGTAAAAATATCGTCTGAACGAATGGTTGGGAAAAGATGGTCAAATAGTACAATACTATATTAATTGTAAATTACGAAAAGAAGGATTTCAATCATCCTGAGGATCGCCGGACGACCTTTGACGAAAAGCGTCATACAGTACGAACAGGTGTTCATACATTACAAATAGGCGTTCGTACAGTAGGAACAGCCATTATATTGTACCAACCCCCTTTATGTCATCCTCATTCATTTCGCTGGCATGGATCGTATAGTACAAAGAGGAGATATCGTACCATATGATGAGCAATAATGTCCTACCAAATGGAGTAAATTTGTCCCTACCCATTGTTAACGTGGATCGTATAGTATGAAGATGAGATATCGTACTATATGATGTGCAATAATGTCATACCGAATAAATTGAATGATCATACACCATTATTGTATAATACGATGGTGATCATACAGTACGATCAATAGAGATGAAATTTGAGTCTGAGTTGATTTATGTAGTTTTGATATATCTTGCAGTACGATGGTGATCATACTATATGATCAATAGAGATGAAATTTGAGTCGGGTTATGATTTGTGTAGTTTTGATATATATTAATAGTACAAGAGTGGATTGTACATTACGATAAAGAAAATGTCAATTTTAAGTTTTGTGTAGTGAGTGTGTGATGATCAGGAACAGGCTTAGAAGAAGTTTTTTTTTTTTGAATTATGCATTAATGTCTATGACACCAAGTCTTGTCCTCAAAGTGCTAAAGGTGTCATGGGCTAGTGGTTTTGTGAAGATGTCTGCCAATTGATCTCCTGTAGCTATGTGATGTAATTCTATACCTCCTTTAGCAACATGATCTTTTATGAAGTGGTGTATAATGTCTATATGTTTTATCGAGAGTGTTGAATTGGATTTTTACAGCTGCAGATTGCACTTATTTTGTCACACATGATTGAGATGATTCCTACAGGTAATCTAAGATCAACAAGTTATTATTTCAACTTTAGTACTTATGCAACAAAACTTTCTACTGTAATATATTCTGCCTCAGCCGTGGAAAGGGCTATCAAATTTTGCTTCCTACTGGACCAAGAAACTAAAGAATATCCTATGAATTGGCAGGTACCAGAGGTGCTTTTTCTATCTACCATACATCCTACAAAATCAGAATTTGAGTACCCTAAGATTTCAAAAGAAGTGTTGTGTCTAGGATACTATATTCCTAAGTTTGGGGTGCCTAGCAAATATCTAAGGATTCTCTTGACAGCAATTAAGTGAGACTCTTTAGGATCAGCTTGAAAATGGGCACAAAGGCATACACTAAACATTTTGTTCTGTTTATTGGCAGTCAGGTAGAGGAGAGATCCGATCATTCCTCTATATTTTTTCTGGTCTTCTGATTTCCCATTCGGGTCTTTATCTAGTTGAATCGTGGAGCTCATTGAAGTGTTTATGGGCTTAGCACTATCCATTTCATATTTTCAGAACATCCTTAATGTATTTTGTTTGGCTAAGAAATGTTTCATTATCAATTTCTTTTACACTAAAGAAAATAAACTAATTAAGCTCTCCCATCATGTTCATTTCAAACTCATTACTCATTATTTTTTAAAATTCATCACATAAATTTTTATTTGAAGATCCAAATAGAATGTCATCCACATAAATCTGAACAATGAAAATTTCATCTTTAACCCTTTATAAAAAGAGTGTAGTGTCCACACTACCCTTAACAAATCCGCTATATAGTAAGAATGAGCTAAGTCTTTCATACCAGACTCTAGGTGCTTGCTTTAGCCCATATAGTGCCTTATTTAATTTGAATACATGGTTTGGAAATTGTGAAATTTCAAATTCGGGGGTTTGCTCAACATAAACATCCTCCTTGATTTTCCCATTCAAAAAAGTACTCTTTACGTCCATTTGATATAGATTGAAACTTTTGAAGCAAGCAAAAGCTAAGAGCACCCTTATGGCTTCTAGTCTAGCTATCGGGGTAAATGTTTCTTCTAGTCTAGCTACTAGTCTGAACTTTTTTCTTATTATGGTTCCTAAGTCATTCACCTTATTTTTGAAAACCCATTTTGTTCCAACTACACTCTGTTCTTGACTAACTCCCAAACATCATTCTTGGTGAATTGGTTCAATTCTTCTTGCACTGCTATGATCCATAATTCATCTCCTAAAGCTTGATCTATACTCATGGGTTCTATCATAGAGATGAATACTGAATGACTCCTTCCTATGTCCATGCCTAGTTCTCAAACTTTCTAATGGGTCTCCTAAAATTAATTATTTAGGATGACTAGAAGAGTATCCCCATTCTCTAGGCAAATCTTTTTGAGGTTCTACCCTTTCTTCTAAGGTCATAGTTTCTACTCCTTGAATTGCCTCTACCTCATCTTCTTAAAATTTAGATTCAGAGGACTTATCTGATTCATCAAATACTACATGGGTGGACTCTTCTACTACTAGGGTTCTCTTATTAAAGATTCTATAGACCTTACCTATAGATGAATAACCTAAGAAGACACCTTCATCAGGCTTGGAATCAAATTTTCATAGGGGAAGTTTGCCATTGATTAAGATAATGCACTTACAACCAAAGACATGTAAGTATGAAAGATTCAGTGTCCGACCCTTAAGGAGTTCATAAGGAGATTTATTCAACTTTGATCCAATGTTCTCCCTATTTAAGATGTAGCACGCCGTGTTAATCGCTTCTGTCTAAAAATATCTAGGAAGGGTGTACTCAGCTAACATTGCCCTAGCAACTTCTACCAAGGTTCTATTCTTCCTTTATGCTATTCCATTTTGCTGGGGAGTTCTAGGGGCAGAGAAATTATACTCTATTCTTATCTCTTGATAGAATGATTCAAATCTTTCATTTTGAAACTCTCCACTAAGATCATTATGGATTTTTTAGATTTTACATCCTAATTTTTATTGAATCCAAGTGGAGAATATCTTAAATTCCTCAAATGACTCATTCTTATTTGCTAGGAAACTTACCCAAGTGAATCTAGTGAAGTCGTCTACAATCACAAATCCATAATTTTTCCCACCTAGACTAGCTGTGATAATAGTTCCAAATAAGTCCATGTTAAGGATTTCTAGTGGCTAGATGTGTTCACATCTTTGATTGAATGAAAGGATGATTTTGTTTATTTTCCTAGTTGGCAGGCATCGCATAAATGGTCCTTAATGAAGTCTAACTTTTTTTATGCCTCTAACTAGATTTTTTTGAGTGATGTTTTTAAGTGTTTCATACTACCATGATATAGTCTCCTATGCCATAGCAACGAGTCATCTACTATTATTTTTAAGAAAAATGAATTTGAATTGTCAATATAATCAAGATCTATTATGTAAAAATTGTTCATTCATTTTCCTTCCAAAACAAGTTTATCATTTAAACTAATCAGACATTTGTCAGAAATAAATTTTATATCAAAATATTTATCACATAATTAACTAATGCTTAGTAAGTTATGCTTTAAACCATCAACTAATAAAATATTCTCAATTGAAAAATTCTTAGCATTTCCAACAATACCTGAGCCTACCACTTTCTTGGTGGTGTGTCTCCCAATGTTACTTTGCCTCTAGTCCTGATCTCCAGTAAAATGAACTTCTTCATGCCTCCAATCATGTGAAGCAGCCACTGTCCAGTTACCACATGCTGTCACTAGGTCTTTTGTAAGAGCATCTCTATAATATCATTCAAGGGTTAGATTTGAGAACCCAAGTGAGTTTGGGTTCCTCCTTATGCTTGCATGAATGAGATGTATGCATGCTATGCTGTGATGGATACAATTTAAGTCTTCATACTAGGTGTGTCCTATGGTGAATAGTGCAAGTGCAAGCTATGTGATCTAGCATGCCTCAAGGGAGGCACCTAACACCAGGAAATGGGTTCACTAATCTATGTGGGTGGTGATGCCTTTTCCTAAAGTTGTGTGATGCATGCAGTGCTGGGGGTTTGCTAGATTGGGCAAATGTGGGTGATGTCTTCTCTTTTTCTAGTATTTTTTAAATGTGTTATTTTGACATGTCAAACATGCAACTTCTCATTTTAATAGATGTTCATTATGATCTAACTCCAAAGCAAGTTTGTCTTGTCTGTCAAAATCTTTTTCTAGTTCAATATGTGTTATTTTAAAGGATTCATGTGCTTATGTTAATTCAATATGATTCTTATTTAATGCATCATACTCATCAAGTAAGGACATGTGATCTCTATCTAAATCAAAATTTTATTTAACTAAATTAGCATGCTTAGTTTGTAAAGTACTAAAAGAAATATAAAGACTAGCATGTATTTTTTTTAATTTCCTATACAAGTCATGGATTTTCTCTAAAATAAGTAGTAGATCTTCATATGAAAGTTGACATACCTCTCCTTGATCTGATTGATCAAGACAATCATTAGCCATTAGACACGAATTTGTTACCTCCTCTTCTTCTTCTTCCGATGATTATGAGGCAGAGATAGCCCAAAATGCCTTTTATGTCTTCATCTTCCCCTTCTTATATTTAGCTTTATCCTCGCCTTTTTCCTTCGTTGGTTGACTCATTAAGTTAGGGCAATGTCATCTTCTTGAGCTTTTACCTTTATTCCAGTTGTTTTGATGACGACTTTATTTTATTTACAAAAAGTTCTTGAACTGTTAGGTCATCAAGGCTATGGCATCTTCTTCCTCCGCTGCAGAACTTTCAATTTTTGAATTGTTTACTTTCAATGCCACTGTCCACTCGTTTTCACCTACATCACCTTTCCTTTGACTCACTCCTTACTCATACGCAATGAGTGACCCAAGCAAATAATCTATATAATAAATATTAAGATCTTTAGATTTTATGATTGCAGTAATTTTAGCATCATAGAAACTAGGTAAGCATGTAAGAATCCTGTTAACTTTTTCAGAATTTGAAATTTATCTACCTAATGCATGCAAGGATGTCATGATTTGGGTGAACCTAGTGTACATGTTAAAATTTGTTTCGCTAGGTTTCATACGAAAGAGTTCATAATCATGCAATAGAATGTTAAGTTTAGACTGTTTAACTTCACTAGTTCCTTCGTACGTGATGTACAGTCTATCCCAAATCTCCTTACCAATAGTATAGGTAGATACTCTCATGTAGTTCCTAGATTTTAATGCACAAAAGAAACAGTTTAAGCACTTCACATTTAATTAAGCCAAATCCCTATCCTCATTGCTCTATTCATTAAAAGGTACTTGAGTTTTCACTCCATTCACAAGTTTAAATGGTGCAATATAACCATCATTAACCAACATCCACATATGATAGTCTATAGACTGTAAAAAAATAGACATTCTAATTCTTTAGAAATCAAACGGGATATTGTCAAAAAGAGGTGGACGGGTTTTTGAATAACCCTCCGTGGTATTACGATTACCAAAATGAGAGATGATCGATTTTCAAGGTTTTCAAAAATGCTATTTTTGAAACCTCACTCTGATACCAATTAAAATTGCCATGTGCACCAAGAGGCCGGGGGGGGGGGGGTTAATTGGAAAATTGTTGCAATTAAAAATCCTAAACAAGAGTTCTAATAATTTTTTTTGTATATTTAAAATTTTAACAAGAAAATTAAATAATATGGAAGCAAGTGCTTAAAACACAATTTGCAACAACAAATTTCACAACAATTTTCACCAAGCAATTTTAATGAAAAAAATGCAAGCGTAAATAAAAAGTAGTAAAGAAAAAATCACACCAGAGATTTTATAGTGGTTCGGTCACATGACCTATATCCACTCCCCATAGTCATCCACTCCGAGAATTTCACTACTAAACAATAGTTCTTCTTTTGCCCCCACGGCAAGGCGGAGAAGACCTTATAAACATCACTTTCACCAACCTAGTGTGGCGGAGTGCCAAGTACTTTATCACCCTCCTAGTGATGGTAGCATACCTTCTCATTTTTTCTCCCTCCTAGAGAAGGCAGAGTGCCTTAGAGGACACGGATGTAGAAGAATCTCCGCCTCAAAGAGCCTCCCACAAGATCTTCTACGGCCACGGGAGGAGCAAAGTGCAGCAAGCTTGGAGCAACCGTGTGATCTTCCTCATACTCCTTCTCCCTCACTAAGCCCACCTTCTCCTTCCTCTCACAAACCCTTAAATCTTCTCAAGAGCACTCTCCCAAGGAATCCCTCTCTAATAACGTTTGTCTCTCACAGTCACACTCCAAAAAATAGAAGTTTTGATATTTAAAATAGGTCCAAAAAACCCTAAAATTTTCAAATTAGTCGTTAGTATCGTACAGTACGATTAGTACAAAATAGCCATCATCCTGGTATGAAGGTTTATGAATAGGTAAAAAATTATGAATACAATCATATAGTATGATAAACATTTATACAATACGATATATAAAATCCTTTTGTTCATACAGTATGATTGCCAGGATGACAAAACCCGTCTCTGTACTTTGTAGGGTATGAACCACATCGAATAGTATGACTAGTCAAAATCAAGGGATCATCTAGTATGAAAATCAGGATGATCAAAAATAGCCTCGGTTGATCATACAGTGTGAACTATGTCGTATAGTATGATAACTAATTAGAAATTGATCCTTGATTTATACACTAATCTTGGGGTTTATTTAAGTATGTATTCAAAATAGATCGTACAGTATGACTTAGATCATACATTACGCTTAATTATTAAACTTACTTAAATTATTCTGGCGGCTAGGGTTTTTTAAATTAGAAACACTTTGTATAGTACGAAAGGATTCGTATAGTATGAATTATTCATAGATAGCCATTTCAGCCAGATCATATCACTCAATATGATTTGAACTCGTACAGTACGATCAAGAGAGAAAAATTTTCTTCAATTTTTAAATCCTCTCCCCCTGTGTGTGTGTGTGCATGGTTACTCAATCTTGCATATAATTTACGGCCAAACTCAAGAAATGAAAAATAAAAATAAATGAAAAAATTACAATGTTATGGACTCCAACTCCTACTCTACACAGTCTTGCATATTCTTGTTGTCCTGAGTAACATGTGATCTCCTTGAAATGTTAGTACTCACAGACAAGAGTAGAAATTAAAAGTATTCAATGACTAGTAATTCAAACAACATTATTTTTGTTATCAAAATCTCAAACTAGGGGTCATGGATTGCAACATCTTCTTCTTTTTTTTGCGGGAAATGATATGAACTAGTCTTTTCAGTCAACCAAAAGTCGATATATAGAGGTGGATTAAGTAGATGAGAATGTAGTAAGGGCTCTTAAACCCCTTCTACTATAGCCCACTTAGATTCATAAGTAGAAATTGAGTGCAGTGGGTCTTAGCAGCCACCATGACACTTTTTTGCAGCTAAGCTCATACCTCGGGTAAGGGGATATGGCTTATAAGTATAACTTTATATAATTTTAAAAATTTGTTATATTATTTATTCATATTCAATTTATTTTTATTTGTGAAGATGAGTAAGGCATGTTTGTTAGATGCAAGGAGCATATAATATGTGTCTATGCAAAATTTATACCACTAGGTGTACGAGTTCACATTGAGGTAAATGAAAATAACATTCCTTGCAATATCCCTAAGCCTATTCTACTAGTATTATAACATGATGTTGTCGCAAGAGCTCTTGTTTTGGCTCCAACATCTTTCATAGACTAGAGAAATAAGGGTATGGATCCCTCCAAGAAGAAGATTTGGACGAAGTTGAGGTATGTGTAATTCATAGTAAAGTTCAATTTTCACTTATGTATCATGGACCATAAGAATTTGTGGATTACAGTCTAAGTTTGAGTTCTCTAGCCATATACGCCATTGTATTCTTCAATCCCTTAGTGTTAAGTGGCATAATCTTAGAATAACTTTGATGGCTAAGAACTAGGACAACATACTTTTTAGGAAATTATGGAGATTGTTCCATCTAGAGTTGATCTAGTGTAGTGATGCCAACTTGTTTCACATTAATCAAAACCAGATGACCAGATAAGTATCGAGATTAAGCTTGCTTATTATATATTGATTACTATGAATGCTTGAATTTTACTTTATCATATATCACATGAAAGGGCTGACAAAAATTTTGCCAATGCCAAAAAGGAAACTTATCCTCACACGATGGGTTGTGTGAGCTCAATTTGGAGATAGAAGGAAATGTTACTAATTTAAATGTATTACTTTTTTAGTAAAAAATTCATTTTCTTAAAAATATTATTATTACAATTTCTTTTATAGTATATTAAGGATATGTTGCAATTATAAAAAAGTAATGGGATGCACAAAGATGTAACCTAGTCATCTGAGGATGTTATACAATGATGAGTACATATAATGATTACAATTAATTATTTATAACCACTTCATCACCAAATTTAACTAAATTAATTATGATGTAGAGGAAAATATATGATCTTCTTGCTAAGGAAGGGCTCATGCTTAAAGATAGATACGTGGAAGCTAATGAGAGTGTTTTCAATTTAGTTATGGGCCCATAACATTCAAGTTAAGTTCAAACCTATGGGTTTGGTGTCACGCCAATCCATTACTTTCCTCATAGTACAACTAAAGTTGGTGGCGATAGTGGTAGCATTTTTTGTCAGATAACAAGCCTTATAGAGGAGGTCAGCTCATTATGCGTTGAGATGATACAGTTTATGTAATAAATTTAGATGAATCATTATTATAACTATAATGAACTTTTGATCTTTGTTAGGTTTATATGTTATTTTATTTCATCACTGTTATAATAATTAATGTTTTCTAGGTTTCTATTTTGTGATAAATATGTTCTCAAATAGTTGGTATTGGTGCTAGTTGGACTTTTAACATCATACTATTAATTTGACCTTAACTAGTTTTCCATGTCTTAAAGCATATAAGCATGTACATTCTAAGAAATTAGTAGCATGCTGTTAAAAGTCTAACTAGTAGCAAAACCAAGCATTTACGTACATGCTCATCACAATATGAAAACCTAACAAACATTAATTATTATAAAATTTTTGGAATAAAATAACATGGAAAGTTATCAAAGGTCAATTCATCACAATTATTATTAGTATATATATTCATCAAATTGATTTCATCTTTCAAAGGCACCTATATTGTCAACTAAACTTTACCATTATTGAGAGTCAATTTGAGAAATAAATTTCATGCATAACAAACATTAAATCTGTAAGTCAAAGTAGACAACAATCTTGATATGAATTCTTGATCTATAACTCAACATTGATACTAAATTCACTACTCCTTAAAAAAAACTCTGAAACATAAAATGAAACGTTCACAATACAAATAAAAAAGCTCTAATGCATCCATATCTCTTTAAAGGTGCATTAACATATCTTTCTTATTGAAGAGATAATATAAATTAAGATAACAAACTAAATTCTATTGTTAATAAAGGAATGAAATATAAACATGATTGCATTATGAACCAGTAAAGATATATTTCAAAGTTAATTATATACTAAACCAAAGAAACTTAAGTTCTAAAATATAAAAAATAACTTTATAAGTAGAAACATCACAAGAACCACTTGAGTTCAAAACGAAAGCAACTTAAGCTCCAAAAATATAAAACATCCATACAAGTAAAAATATTACTAGAACCACTTGAGTTCATCATAAGAACCAACTTAAGCTTCCAACAGAAAGTCAGACATTAGATGAATTATCTTTGACACTCTTTAAATAACACAAAGATAATATGTTTCTAATACTCAAATACTTCACATGAAAATTACAAAATTAATTTATCACATACCATTTTTGAGCCTCTTGGGGTGGGTGATTCAATTGGAATTGTTACATAAATTATCCCATCACTGCTCATAATGAGTTGACCTCCTCTCTAAGACTTGCTATCTGACCAAAGTTGCTACTACTCCACCACTTGCTTCAATTGTACTTTGAGTAAAGTATCAGGTTTGTGTAATACCAAATCCTTCAGTTTGAACTTGGCTTGAATGTTTTGGTCCCATAACTATACTGAAGCCTCTTTTATTAACTTCCACATTTCCATCTTCAGGTGTGAGCCCTTACTCAATAAGAAGATTATATGCTTGCCTCTATATTACAATTAATTTAGTTAAATTTGGTGATAAAGTGATTATAAATTATAATTTTTAATCATTATAAGTACTCATTATTGCATGGCATCCTCAGATGACTAGGTGTCATCTTTTTGTATCATATTAATTTTTCATGATTGCAACATGTCCTTAATAAACTACAAGATAAATTATAAAATAATTTTAGTATGAAAGTGAAGTGCTTATTTTTTAAAATTAACACATTTAAATTTGTATCTTTGAACTGAGCTCATATGAACCATCATGTGAGGACAAGTTTGCTTTTTAGCATTATCAAATTTTTTGCAAGTTCATTCTTATGATACTTAATAAAGTTAAATTCAAACATTTATAGTACTATATATATAATATGTAAACCTAATCTCAATACTTACGTGGTCCTGTGGTTTGAACATTGTGTAATAAGTTGATACCACTACACTGGATCAACTCCAGCTGGCATGGTCTACATAATGTCCTAAATTGGTATATTATCCTAGTGCCCAACCATCAAAGTGGTTTTATGATTACACCACTTAACATAAGGGGATTGAAGAATCTAACGATGTATGTATTTAGGAAAGTCAAACTTAGACTACAATAGATAAATTCATATGGTTAATAATATATAAGTGAAAATTAAAATTTTTTATAAATTACAAATACCTTAACTTCTGCCAGCATTGTGTTCTTGAAGGGATTGATACCCATATTTGTCAAGTTTGGGAGAGATATTAGAGCCAAAATAAGATTTCTTGTGATAATATCAATATATGATCTAAGTACAATAGACTCAGTGATATTGCGAGAAATATTTTTATTCATTTACCTCAATGTGAACTCATGTACATGGCAATATATTTTGTATATCAGCACATGTTGTATGCCTCCTATTCTTAACAGGCAGGCCTTACTCATCTTCATAGATCAAAATGAACAAATTAAGTATGAATAATATAACAAACTTTAAAAATTTACAAAATTATACAAATAAGCCATATCCCCTCATCCGAGATAGGAGCTTGGTCGCACAAGAATGTTGTGGTGGCTATTGAGTCCCACTACACTCAATTTCTTCTTGTGAATCTAGGTGGACTAGAGTATAAGGGGTTTCAGTTGCCCTACTACTTTCTCCTCTACTTAATCCACCTATATTTGATCTACCTATATGTATCGCCATTTTTGACAACTCCAAATATTGTCTCCTGTCATTTCCTAAAAAAAAGTATTTAGCACAAAGTATAATAAAATATTTGGAAGAAATAATAAAAAGAAAGAAAGTGAAGGACTTACATTACATATAAAAAGAAATATTACAATCAAATACATCTTAGGGTTTTACTATAACAACAAAATTTTAATTCAAGTTTTTAGCATCTTGAATATAAAATACAAGCTCGACTAGTGATGAAAAAATAAAAGGATCAACTTAATACTTATTACATGTATGGTTATGCATAGAGAAGTTCATAAGAGTCTATAGCAAGGTGGAGAAGGCTTTATAAAAATCACTTTCACCTTCCTCGATGTGGCGGAGTGTCGGACGCTATGTCACCCTCTCGGTGATGGAAACGGACCTTCTCATTTTTCTCCCTCCTAGAGAAGGTAGAGAGCCTTTGAGGACTTTAACCTAGAAGCCTCACTCCCTAAAGAGCTCCCACAAGACTCACCAAGGCCACAGGAAGAGCCATTGTGTATATAATAGGCTTTAAGAAACCCTACAAACTCAAATTAGTCGTTACTGTTCCTACAGTACTATCCAAAATCGTATAGTACAATTAGTTTAAAACAACTCCCATCCTTGTATGGAGGAAGAACATGTCACAAATTTTTAATACATTGTACAATACAATACAAATATCATCCAGTACGATCTACTTTTTTCTCCTATTTGTATGGGATAAATTCATGGGACAACTGAAAATCGTCTCTGTTCATCATGCCATGTTGTTCAATCATACAATATGGATAGTTGAGTTTATGTAGTTCATTTTGTATGATGTATTCATCGTATAGTATAATTAGTTCAAAGATTAATGTTTCATCTGGTACGAACTTTGGTACGACCAAATTTTACCTCAGTTCTTTATACAGTACGATCCAATTTGTATAATATAATTAGTTCAAAATTTGAGATTTCATCTGGTATGATCTTTGGTATGACCAAATTTCACCTCAGTTCATCGTACAGTGCAATCTAATTAGTATAGTATGATCATCAATCATTAATTAAACCATGATTTAGTTAAAAAATCATGAGGGTTAATTTTGATAAGATTTAAATGTTCCTATAGTAAGATTTATATCGTATAATATGATGTATTCAAAATTCAAATTTAAAATCTTGCTTAAATTAATTTTGTAGATAGGGTTTGAGTTTGAAAATAAATTGTACAATACGATCAATATTGCATAGTATGATTAGCTCATAGAGGCTAATTTCCAGTTAACAGTTATGCCTATTTTGATAATATATTATATAATATGATTTAAACTCATACAATATGATCTATATATAAAAAAAATAGACTTTAAAAAAACTATCCCCCTGTATGTGTGCATGGTTACTCAATATGCATACACTCGTTTATGGCCAAACTCAAGAAATAAAGAAAATAAAAATTACAGACTCTTTTACATCCTATTTTACCCAGTCTTGAGTCTTCAGTAGTTTTGAGCAGTGTGTATTCTCCCTAAAATGTTAGTACTCATAGACAAAAATAACATTGAAAATATTTAAGAAAGAATGAAATAATTTAATCAATATTATTTGTTATCATCGAAATCATAGACTAAGGAATATAGATTGCAACAATCTCCCCCTTTTTGATGATGTCAAATAATATTAGTTGATAGGCAAGATAATATATTTTCTTTTCTTCCTAAGCTGCCCCTTGCTTGCTGATGGTTTTTTTTTTATTTATTGTTTTGGTTTTTTTAAATAAAAAGAGGAACATAAAAAATAGGAATAGAAAAATTTTATTTAAACAACATAATCTAAAACAAATATTTAAAACATATACAACTAAAGTCATACAACTCGTCCCCCTTTTGTCATCACCAAAAAGACAAGTATCTCATAACCAAAGAAATAAAATTATACAGTAAAGAAAGGTACAACAAACAAAGACTAGTCAAACGATGGATCCTGATCAGGTGGTCGTGGTTATGGCTGAAAGAACTGATAAATGGAGTCAAAGTGATGATCGATTGAGGTAAATCTTTCGCCAAAACATCGCATATCATTCTCGTGCTACTGGTGCTATTGCAAGATGTGAGATTCAATTTGAGTTTCTAGGCAGTCGAGTCGTTGAATAATATCATCTTGAGAATAGGCGGGTACAAGGCCTCCTACTAGAGCAGCCTCTCCTTCTTCATCAAAATCTAACTTAGCATGTTCTTGCCCCTGATGAAATAAGATATGGAAGGAGGCATTCATATAGAAGATAGGGACATTATTGGGTTAACCATGATTGTTCAATTAGTATTTGTGGTGAAGACATATTCTATGAGATGTCCTAAGGCTAGATTTTGTTTCCTGTGGGTACTAGGATGGCAAATTTGAGTCATGATCCTAATATAATCTATAATTATATCAGCTTCATCAAATTTAGTATTGAATATAGTTAGGTAAGTGACTACAGACATAATTGGGGTCATGTGTATCCTATCTCAAGCTTTGGGTATGGTTGATGTTTTAAGAATGTGTTGGATGATGCGGGCATTCTGTGTTAAGGATTGGATAAGATATTGGTGTTAGTTCAAAGTAACATTTCTAAGTAGCAAATTAGTAGAACTCTAATCAAAATCATTGGTTATGAATGAGTGGGAGCGAGGTCCTTCAGTAGAAAGTTTGATATGTTTAACTAAGTCTGGTTTGGTGATTTTGACATTTCGACGACAGACATATGAAGTCATGGTCAAGTTTTCTAGGTTGATCGTAAGGTTTGTAAGGAACTCATAGAGTAGCTTAGAATTAAATGAAAATGCCAGAGTAAGAAGAAGTTGAATGGAAGTGGAAGCGAAGAGCCTCATCATCTCAAAGTTTTGTGCGGCTTGATTGAGCATGCGAGAAGGAATTATTTTTCATGCTTTAAATTTGAGGTAGGCATACTCATCATTAGTGGAAAGGAAGCAATCATCATAGCGACGAGAGAAATAAAAGTTTCACGGAACAATTCAGCCACATTTACTTCCACTGGTGGCTAGGGTTTGAGGTTGAAAACAAATTGTATAGTACGATAAAGATCATATAGTGTGATTAGTTCATAGAGGCCAATTTCTAGTTAGCTGTTAAGTCTGTTTTAATAATATATCATATAATACAATTTAAACTTATACAATATGGTCTACATCAAAATAATAATTTGGATTTTAAAAATGCTCTCCCTCTATTTGTGTGCATGGTCACTCACTCTGCATACACTCTTTTGTGACGAGACTCAAGAATAAAAAAATAAAGAAAATAAAAATTACAAACTCTTTCACATCCTATTCTACCCAATCTTGAGTCTTCAATTGTCTTAAGTAGTATGTATTCTCCCTGAAAGATTTGTACTCATAAACAAAAATAGCATTTAAAATATTTAAGAAAGAATATAATAGTTTAATCAATATTATTTATCATCATCAAAATCATAGACTAGGGATCCTTGATTGCAACAGTGCCACCTCTTGAAGTAAAAAGAAATTTATCTTCATTTGATGTAATGGACTTCTCTAAAAATTCAGACCCCTCTAGATATTTAGAACATGAATATATCCTCTTTTTAGCAATATAACCCTCCTCTTAGAATCTTCAGGTTGTGTTTTATTGATTATATAATCCTTTAATATTAGGAAAAATATTTCAGTAATAAAAACCAATATGAAGCTTAAATAAATTTGAAGATTATTAACATAAATTAATAGTTACTCATGGATTATCTCTCAATCGGATACATCGGTCTATAATGAATTGAACTACCTAATTTCACCTCCACGACCAAATGAATAAGTAGACTAATCATGATCGTTAAGAATGATGGGAGCATTGATCTTTTCATCTTACATAATATTATTGCAATATTATTTTGTTACATCTCCAAATTATTTGGATTGATAACTTTGGCATAGATCGACTTAAAAAATTTTGATATATCCACAACAATATGCATAATTTCATTGAATAGAGAGCATAACCTCAAAGCATATAGTATAATTTCTTCAATAAGCATATGCCAATCATGGCTTCTTAGGCCAACAATCTTACATTCTATAACATGAATACACCAAAAAATATTAGATGCATAACCTTTTGGTATTTTTATATTTTTTACAACTTTGCATAACATCAATTTCTCCTTTTTTGACATTATGAAGTAAGCTAGTGGCAAAATAGAAAAACCATCTTCAAGAATATGTGGATGCAGCTCACTCTTAATTCAATGTCTACCAAATCATGTTGTTCTTACAAATTACCTTTGGATTTATCAAGATCACGTAAAGTGTCAATGAAATTATCACAAATGCATGATGTTAAGATTGTGTGATCGTAAATTATACTCCCAATATGGTAGCTCAAAGAAAATTGATTTTTTCTTTCAATTTTGATGTTCAATCAACTCTACATTATGACATCTTTTCAAGCTTTTAAATCTATTGAAATAAAACTGAACATTGTGTAATTGTAGTAAAATGTAACTACTAATATTTTTTTTAAGGTGCTTTGCGGTTCTCCCTTGTGTTAACAAAGTATTTTTTATGTCGATGAAATAAGTGATTCTCTGTTAGCCAATAGCAATGAGCCATATCTGAGAATTTCTTCCCACTATATAACCATAAAGACTTTATATTTTTGGGAAAACAATGATAAGCAAATCTTCCTTTTGTGCTTCATTTAGAAAGCATATTATAAGCCGTAAAATCATTGATCATCCACATTAATGCAGCAACATAAATGAACAAATTTCACTAGAGGCTACATCTTAGGATTTGACTCCATGAACATAATTCTTTCAACTCATTTATTAGTAATAGGAGATAAATATTAATATTTTATCCTAGACTTTTCTTCCCAATTATAATAGTAAATATATTGCAAGAAGTTTGTTTCATTGCAATCCATTGAGGCAAATTATATGTAATTAAAAGTATTTGTTAGATGCTATATGTACTACTCATAATTTTAGATGGATTAAACCCATCACTTACTAAAACATGATGAACACTATGTGGGTCTGAAGCAAAATTAGGGCATCTAAAGTTATAGGATTTTTATGCTTCTCCATTAGCTGGATTCTGCAATAAACCATGTATATTTCTTTGTTTAGTATGCCAAATCATCTCTTCAACATATTTTTGTTTTTTAAATAATTTTTGAAGTATGGGACTCAATGGGAAGGATGAAACAACTTTTGCAGACTTCATTTGGTTTGTCTTTTCTCCAGCTAGACTCTTTTTAGTACCTGCCCACAATGAAGAACCACAAATAAGACATACCTCTTGATTAGATCTATCTTTCCAAAATCAACAACAATCATTTGGGCAAGCATCTATCTTCATATATCCAAAATGGAATGCTTTCATTATCTTCTTCACTTTATATGTGTTCTTAGGTAGTAAAGCACCACCCAAAAAATTTTCAATCAATAACTCAAATAATAGATCAAAAGATCTTGTGGGCCATAAGTGAAAGCACTTTAAGCAAAATAAATGTAAGATGAAGGATAAATTCGTAAATGACTTACAGCCAGGGTATAGTTTTGCTCTTGCTTCCATCAATAAATTACCAAATTATATCACATCATCATTTGGCGGATTTAATCGCATCATCATTTGCTGGATTTATGTTGTTCTCATTATGTTCCTCCTCTAAATTTATGTTAGCATTGTTAATGTAGAAAGTGTCCCTTAATAATCCTTCAATATCATTTTCTCTAGGTTGCTCGCCATGAATTTGTATTTCCTCAATGTTAGAGTTGGCACTAAATATTTCATATGTTATACCTTCAGTTACGATATAATGTTCCTCTCCATGTCGACTCCAAATAATATATCCAAAAAAAAATTCTTTAGAGAGTAAATGCAACATGTCTTCCTTTATATAATAAATATATATATTAATGTATAATTTACATAGAAATATAACTTTTCGTACTGAACTTTAACTTGGAGATGTAAATTCTAAAAAAATCTTAACACCTTGAACATAATCATGACTTCATTTCGGTTTCGATATCCTACTCTTATCTGCTGCAACTGAGAAAAGAAATTTCAAATAGCTTCTCAGAAAAAAAATTTTGCCCAATTAACTCATCATCTTTTATATCAAAATTAATTAAATATATGATAAACACATTATATTTAATTAAACTAGTAAAGTCGGCACATGCAAGTGCATGAGTGCCATTGTGTAATTGCAAGCACAAGGTTGCTATTTCAATGAAGTAAAATTATTATATTCAATAGGGATGGGATAATCTTTCGATGATCATGCTAATGTATCCTTTAGTATCAAACCAAATCAAAATTTTTGTAGAATGTCATGTTTGCTAATATTTTTTATGGAAAGTTACAAATTTTATTGATGTTCCACACTGACTTATATTCGAGTCAATTACTGAAATTTAGTGAGTAGCCTTTTTTAAGCTACATCAGAACATGTAAAATGGTGCATTGTATTCGTAGGTATTACACGGACGTCGACGACATTTGTGAGTTTATATTGGCTGAAGATACAAGGCGGATGATAATTAATTATGTAGATATAGAGGAGATACTGTCTGTCGATGCAAATATGGAAGATCTCACGGGGATCAATTTTGTTTAAGTAGAGTTGTCCTCCTTTTTTTTTTGGAAAAATTAGGGGTGAACATGCCCAATTTTCATTAAAGAATAAAAAATGTTACAAAATAAAAGAGTTTGTAAGAAAAGTAAGAAAAACTTACAACCCAAGAAAAAAGAAAAAGAACAACAGGCTAAGTCTAGAAAACTAGACACAAACAACAAAACCCAAACCAAACTAATGCTACAAAAACAAAGTAGCCCAATAATACAAAGAACAAATAACCCAAGCACCAGAATAAATAACATAAGAAGAAAATCTGCTAACACAACACCCAACAAGGATAAGGCCCTCCAAAGAGAGAAGCAACAAAATAACATCCCTTCTCAAAGAAGAGGTGCTAACAACTAGCATATAAACCACGATCTAGCAATAGCAACATGATCCACAGACAGAATCCATGAAAAATAAAAACACAATCCTTCCAGCAGCCTAAAAATGGTAATACTTCAAATTCACGCAAGAATCCTCAAACCTGCCAGCGAAAAACCAAACCCATCGACTCAACCTAAAAAAGAAAAAAATAGAAAAGAAAAACAAAAACAAGCCATAAAAATACCAATGAAAACTAAAAGCCTTGCAACTAAACCGCCCTACAATGACAAGACCCTCGAAAAAAAGAAGAAAAACAACCAGCAACTTCAACCATGGCCAAGAAAGAAGCCCTTCTCAAAGAAGAGCCAATGATAGCCAGCTAGAACTACAAACTAAAACCAAAAGAAAAAAAAACCAAGAACCTACCAATAAAAACAAAAAAAGCCTCATCCAAAGCAGCAGCCAAAGCCCTACCAAAAACAACCAGCAACAATATCAAAAGAAACAGACCAAAACAACGAAAGAAAAACTAAAAACCAGCCAGCCATGACCAAGGTCAGAAACTCCCCAACTTGCCGGCCCAATAACAGAATAACACAAACTAACCAAATAGAAAATAAGAGCAAAAACTATACAAAATAATCAAAAACAACTATTAATGCCCTTCCTGATTAAGAATCAGTTGACAAAATTAGAAAATGAACAAACCAAACATTAAACAAAGAAACTATAAATATCATAAAATGATTTCAGAACTGAAATCATTGTAAAAATTGCCTGATGAATAAGCCTAGAAACAAAATCCAAATTTTTGCAATTCCTTAAAAACTTGCTCTCATTCCTTTCATGCCACAAAAAATATAAAGAACAACAAGTAGTTAAAAAGTAATAATATCTGACATTACAAGAGACTTTAAACTCAACAATGAAATCTAAAACTTGAATTTGATTAGGTTTAAAAAAATTTGATTAAGACTGCGAATAAAAGAAGATAAGATGGAAAAAGAGAAATTACAATAAAAAAAAATAATTATGAGTTTCTAAATAGAATTACAAAAAACACAACCTGAAGGAATATAAATATTCCTTTTAGAAAGGATATCATTAGTTTTAAGACTACTTAATAATGCCATCCAAGCATAACAAGAGTACCTCAAGGCAAAACACTTATATATAAGTATGCCAAGAGACTTTAGCATACCTTTGAAAATAAGCCAGATAGAAATTCTTAAACTTCGGATGTAGTTCCCCCTCCCATTTAATACTAGAAATAGAAGAATTTTAAATATCAATGGAAACATTCAAATTTTACAAACAAGCCGGCAAAGACCAACTTCTACCCATGATAACATCCTTAAAAGAAATATTATGCCAATAGGAATTAATATTTGGAACTAATTTGTGAATCAAAAGTCAATCCAATCAAGTATCCCAATAAAATGATAAGTTGCTATTAACTGTGATAATAAAGGAGATTTTATCCTTAATAGAATGAGAAAGCATACAAACACATCTCCAAAAGCTAGCTGCCTTAGTAGAAGGCTTCTTCCACAGAGAAATATAATTTTCTTTAACCCGATAGGACAAAAGGCTCTTAGTATTTAAAATTTTCCAAATAAGAGAACAATTATAAGAAAAATAAAGAGCATCAAGATCCAAAATTCCTAACCCTCCATAACATTTAGGCTTAAAAACATCTTTCCCAGCAATGATATGCATCTTTTTAGAATGTATATTGCCATGAAAAAGAAAGTTAGAAGAACTATTCCTAATAAACTTAGAACAAAATTTAGGAATAATAACACCTTTAATCCAATAAGCAGTATAGTTTGTAATAGAATAATTTAGAAATTATACCTACCCGTAAAAGAAAGAATTTTAGCTTTCCATCCAGATAGTAAATCAGTAACCTTTTGAAATAAAGGTTGAAACTTAGTAGCACTTAGCTTTATAGTAGAAATAGGGAGACCCAAATATTTAATATAATTTTGAGAATAAGAAAATTTTAATACTTGACAGATCCCATCTTTCTTCAAGGCATCTTTAGAGAATAGAGCCATACTTTTAAGTTGATTTATATAAAGTCCAGAGCATATAGAAAAATAATCCAAAATATCTTAAAGCTTCTTAGCATTACAAATATTGACCTTCCCAAAAATAAGCACATCATCTGCATATAATAAATAAGAAATATGAGAATTTCCCACATTGAACGCTCTCAAAATAATCACCAGAAATTATGTTATCTATTAAGTTTGAAAAAGCATCCATCCCAATACAAAATAAGTAAGGAGATAAAGGACACCCTTGACGCAAACCAGTTGAATAGTTAAAGAACCCTTCTAAAAAACCATTAATAATGATAGAAAAGTATCTTTTATACAACCAGTGATCCATCTAATAAATTTATCTGGAAAACTTTTTTGAGCCATTCTATGTAACAAAAAATCTCTAGAAAAAGTATCAAAGGCTTTTTGAATATCCAACTTGGCAAAAAAGTATTTAATATTGCTAAAATTTAAAATTCTCAAATTGTTAGAAGCTAATAAAGTATTTTTAGTGGAGATCCTCTTTTTGATAAATCTAGATTGATTTGGATGAATAATTATAGACATAATAGATTGAATACAATTAGCCAAAAAGTTAGCTTTAGCTCCTTTAAAATAAAAAAAAACATTACATAAATATATAGGCCTAATTAAAATAAAAAATTTGAGAAACATGAGAACATTTAGGAATAAGAGCAATAACCATAGCTTTAGCTCCTTTATTCATATAACCAATGGAGAAATAAAGCCAAATAACTTTACAAAAAGAAGGACCAACATTATCCCAAACATTTTTAATAAACACAAATGTGTAACCATTGAGCCCAAAAGCAAAAGAAGTAGGAGCCAAAAAAATATATTTTTTAATTTCTTCCAAAGATATAGGAGCAATAAGACCAGGTTTAGCAATAGAAGGAAAGAAGTTACCTCTCAGAATATCAAAATTAAAATCTAAAGAAGGCTTAGGAGAATTAAAAGGACTCTTATAATGATAAATAAAAGCATTAACAGAATCCTTTGGATTAGAAATTAAACCAACAGTAGAGAAAATCACTTTAATAAAATTATCATAATGCCTACAACAAATCTTGGAATAAGGAAATCCCAAATCATCTTCATCATTAGCCAACCATCTTGCTTTAGATTGCTGAACAATCCAAGAATTCCATAAAGATTGATAATGAATTAATAAAAGAGCATTAACATCCTTTAATTCAACATTCAACTTATTATCCAAAGATTTATGCTGAATTTCTTGTAAAAGCCTGCTCTAAGAAGAATGCAAATCATCTAACTTATTATAAATAATAATAGAAGAAACCCAAGATTGCCTCTTAATTAAACCTATATGTTAAACAAGATGATTATAGAGATCTAAATAGGGCTACCAGTAATAAGCATAGAGAAGACATCAATTAGTAAATCCCAAAAAATAGGATTACAACCCAATAGTTTAAAAAAAATAAAATGATGATTCTTACTAACAAAGTTCTTATGGAAAAGAATTAAAGGGTAATTATCTAAACACTTCGGAAAATCAATAATATAGTAAGAAACAGGAAATTTGAGAAATATCAGCATTAATAGAAATGACATTATCATATGGAGATTGTAAAATTCTAAATTTATTTTGATTAAGTAAATCAGGAATATTCTTACTAGGGATAGAACCTGAAACCTGAATTCCTGCAGGATCAATCATATTGGACGACAACAAATCAGCCTCTAAGGGCAAAGAATCAATATGTTAGTTTATACATCTAATAAAGTAAAAGGTTGAATTCATTAGAACAATTACAAAGAAGATCTTAGCCAAATTACTAATTTTTCTTTTGTAGGCATATCCCATTGTTTGTTGATGTGCCTTTTTAATGCAGGTTTAGCGTAAGCGAAAAACTATCCCTATCAAAAAAAAAAAAAAAAAGAGGTTGACTAAGCTTAAGCGAGCGCCTAATTTTAGCTGCAACATATTTTGGAGGTTGCTTGAGTGGTAGTGACTAGCCAAACAATCATTTACCTACGAATGAGTATTTCTTTGGACAATGATCTTTTAAGTCATATGTCATTGAGGGTTGTCAACCTTAAGCACAAAATGAAGAAGAAGATGACCGAGCTGATGTTGATTTCCATGCATATCACACAAAGAGTAGAGGCATAAGCGAGAGCTCTAGTGGAGGGCCTACTGGAGATGATCCAATTCGGCTCCCCAAAGAATGTAATCTTGAAATACTTGGCCATCAATTATTTCAAGATCATGCCACCCTAAACTAAGCAGTGTTGAACGTACACATGAAATGGTATGTACATTCCTAAATGGATGGCACCATTGGGATTGTTGGCATCTCCGATGCAACAAGATTTGCCTTTTATAGCAAGGACATACGAACGAGTTTACCTCGCCACACAAGGATGAAAGTGATTATGAGGCATAGAAACCATGAAGATCTCGATGAGCACTAATTAGATATACACTAAGAACTGGTACCATTACTTGCCAAAGAAGTTAGGAGGTCAAAGATAATTGAATTTTACAAATATCATGTATGGTTTGCATTGAAAATAAATTTGGTTTGTCTCAAGTCAATTGTCTATGATATATCTATTTATTATAAAGTTATTGAGGGGATAAAGACTAGTTAGTCGAAGATAACCGAGTCAACATGGTTAAAGATGAAATAACTAAGACATCATAGCACACGATAACACAAAACATGAAAAAAATAAAAAGAAACATGGAAGATGGGATTGACATGTCACGGATGTCACGTACAAAGAAAATAATAGTTGACAAAAAAAGTAGTGATAATTACTAAATATATTAAACAAATCAAAGACATCTATGTTATCTAATGCATGTTGGATTCAGCAATTCTTATCTACAATAACTTCTACATGCAACCTTGCTGTTGTGTCTGAGTCAGGCAATAGTGGATATAGTTTTTGAACTAGTGCTGAATTTATTGCCAATCTGTATTAGTCAAAAATATGTTCTTTTTTAGCTACTAAAGAGGTTTGCTAATCAACTAGTCATACAAGTTAAAAATGACGTCGTCATCGCATATGCTCCACTCTCAATACATTGTGATACAAGAATCAATTCCATCAGCTAAACGATATTATAAGTCTAGTGGTTGGGCTTGTTAGCTAATGATATTTTCTTTGCAAAAAATTTAGGCTAACTGCATGACCCATCTGTCTCTGTAAATCTCTCCTGCACTCGCTTCCAACAGCAACTAGTTAAGAATTTTATAGCAGGATCACTGTGTCTCATCATATCTTCCTCGTGTTTGCACATTACGGCTCAATCACTGCATCATGGGAATGAACCAATATTTTTATTTCGGGTTCAATGAGCTCCATGGGAATGCCCTTTGTCTAGTTGTTATAGCTCCCAACAAATAGTTGGTAGAACCTTCTCTAACTTTCTTGAAAATTTGGCTCCTCCTTATCGTTGTTCCATAGATAGATTTAAGGAGTAAGGCATGCAATTTCCCTTAACTAGACTTAATATCACGGCAAAAATTAGATCCTAATATGTCAATCTTGTAATAGTGAAAGAAAAATTCATTGACACTGTTACAATATTAAATATAATAATTGAAGCAACAAATAGATTTTTTGTCTCAAGATTTTAAGTTGGCTAATGCTATCTACATTGGATTCCTTTTTTTAGGATCACAATATGTGTGAAACCCTATCATATAAATGCTACATGGTCGTGCATTATACATCTTCAAATACAACTAAATTTTCACTTCAATAAATAGTTGATTAATTTCTTCTTGACACTAAACTAGAGGGGGCTTGACAACTCCTCATCGATGTTCCGTTGACCATAGCCGAACTCCAAAAACTTCTTGGAAAGAAACCACCACCTGAATACACTTCAAGGTATAGAAATGAAACAAAGTTCAACTCAAATGTTATTAATTATCCCCTATTACAACTTTTAGCTATATATTTATAGACAAATGTAGCAACATAATAGGCTACACTCAGCATAATGAACATTACACATATATAATCATATTAACTTCCATATGGAATTAGTATGGGCTGAAGTTAACTAGATTAAGAAGCTCAGGTCTGGTGTCATTCTACAGGGGTAGGAGGAACTTTAAGCTCATAGTGAGATGACATGTTGGTAACAATAAGGCAACAATAAAGTGGTATGGATAGGTCCACACGATATCATTCTCCCTACCTAGGAGAGACTTCAACATAAGCTGAAGTTGGTGAAACTTGTTGATGAACTTAAGGGTTTTGTTCTTTCTCCTTTCTTTCTCATCCTCATCATTAGAATTATTTTTCTTTGTTACCTCCTTCAGATGTCGCTCCTCAAGGCCTAAATTAAAACTGACACCAAACTGGCTAACCATGCTAATGTCAGCACCAACAATCAGTGCTTCAAGGAACTCTTGTGTGCCGGAATGTGTGTTGGTGCCAAGGGTATTGACAAAATCAAATTTGGTTATACCAATTCAGCTATCAATGAAGGTGAGCATATTTGTTTCCTTATCTGAAATGATATGAATGAATAACTCCAATGGTGAATCTACCTTACTCTTGTCATCATCATATTCAGGCTTATCAAGACCAACAACGCCTAAGAATATATATGTCATCTTTATACATGGTATATACAGACTCATCATAGACAGGAAAAGAGGATAATTTTGGCAACAAATCTTTAAACCCATTGATGTTGGACTCGATCAAAGGTGAAGGAAAAGACATATGGTTTGGTCCTTCAAACACATCTTTGTAGGAAGAAGGGATATGATCATCTGAGATACATTCTCCCCGACTTGAAAGATCTTGAAAAAAATGATGAATGCCTATTACAAATCAGTAATCAAGATTAAGATTGTGATTTTTGATGGTAACAAAAAAAGTATTGTTATGATTTTAATACTTTTTTGTGAGTACTAACATTTCAGGAAAATTATATATTACTCCAAATTGTTGAAGACTTCAAGATAAGATACAATAGGATTTCATGTAAAAGATTTTATTTATCTTTGTTTTGTATTTCATGAGTCTAAGCAAGTGTATGTGTAATTGGTTAACCATGCACACACACATGGGGAGAGTGATATTTTTTTTTAAAAAAAGTTGATCGTACTGTACGATATATAATCGTAATGTACGATTTGACTTAGTTTTTATCTAGAATATGGTTACTTAAACTATGCCTTGATTTTATTAATTGATCATTTTGTATGATATACAGTTGTATAGATGACTAATAGTGTATGATATTTTTTTTATACCAGATCGTGCCATATGAACTTGTTCATTTTTGAACTATTCGTACAGTACGATATCAATTCATACATATGACTGACATTATACAAAATCAGGTTCATACCAGATCAAACCATACAAACTTATTTATTTTTGAATTGTTCATACTGTATGATGTTAAGTCTTATAGACGATTTACAATGTATGAAATTTGGTTTTTGCTTGATCATAACGAATGATGAAAAATTATTTTAAATTATTCATACAATATAATGTCAAGTCATACAAACAAATGATATTGTATGAAATTTGGTTCATAGCAGATCATACAGAATGATGGGTAGTTATTTTAAATTATTTGTACTATATAATGTCAAATCATACAGATGACTTATAGTGTACAAAATTAGGTTCGTAGCTGATCGAACCATATGAATTTGTTCATTTTTTAACTATTCAAACTATTCGACATAAAATTATACAAATGACCCACAATGTGCAAAACTAAGTTCATCCCATTTCATACTAAATTAATCCATGATTTTTTGAATTGTTCGTACCGAATGATCTAAGATCATACAGTACGAACCATGGATGGTTCTCTTGAAAATTTTAGTTTTTGGATAATTTTTCAAGTGTTTTCTATAAATAGAGTCCAAAAACTATCATCTCTGCCCTTTGCTTCAAATTTTCTCTTGAGAGTGATTATTGAGGATGTTTTTGAGGGAGATTTTGAGATTGGAGAGTGAGATATCTAGTTAATGGGAATTTTGAGTGATTTACAAGGTTTTCCAAAGTGAGTATCTCTTGTTCTTCTTCTAATTTCTTCTCAACTTCTTTGGAGTCTCTTGAGAGATGATCTTCAAGACTAGATCAAGGTTCTCTACCTTCACTAGGAGGGAGAAAAAAATGTTATGGTTATCTTCCTTCACCAGAAGAGTGAAAAATGATGCTTGGTTCTATACCTTCACCAGGAGGATGAAAAAGGACACTTAGTTCTTTACCTTCACCAAGTGGGTGAAAAAGAACTTGTATGTACTCTTCCTTCACCAGGTCAGTGAAATAGGATATGAATGTACGTTGCCATAACTTGGAGAGTGCAAAAGGTGATTGTTCTCTACCGCACCGGGTTGGTGGAAGAGACTTTATAAGGGCTTCTTTTTCTTGCTGTGGGGGTAGAAGGAGAATCACTTTTGATTAGTATAATACCTAAAGAAGGAGTCTCTAGAGAGTGGACGTAGGTCTTATTGGACCGAACCGCTATAAAATTAGGTATTCTTTTATTACTTTTTAATTTTTGTGTATTTTATTTCACTGCTATTTATATTTATGGTTTAAAGATGATCTATGAAAGTCTTTTCTATAATCAATTGAATATTTCAATATTAGTGTTTTTAATCAACTAAAAATATTTTAAAAAAGTTGGGTTTTCAAAAATCCATGAAATTTTTTTAATAACTAAATTACCCATCTCTCGGTTAGCCTTGGGATAGTTCTATAAGGTCTAATAACTTACACAAACTTTCAAGTGGTATCATAGCCAATTTCAAAAATTAAGATTTAGAGTACTTTTTAAAAAATAATTATAGATAATTTTAGAAATTGAAGTACTACTGAAGGATATTCGATCTCTTGACCACCATTATTTTACAACATTCTTCTTAATTTCTAGAAAACTTGCAAGTCTACTTTTTTGCAATCACTCGACTATTGCATTTGGATGTTAGTACAAGAAGATTATATTAAACATCTTAGAATATTAGATGGCATTAGAATTGAAACACCATTTACTAAACATACTGTAGAAGAAAGGGACATAGCATAGTTAAATATAAAATGTTTAAATAGTTTTTTCTGTTCCTTGAAATCTGGGATTAAATGCGTGTTTCAACTTGTAAATCTGGAAAAGAAATTTTGGACACACTTTGCTAGGTTGAACAAATGAGGTAAAACAAACTAGGTTGAACATTTTATTACATGACAACAAACTTTTTTGCATGAAACCAAATGAGTCAACCTCTGATATGTATACTGTTGCAAATCTATTTTTCATGTCTTATGTTTTGATGATTGACAAACATTGTTTCTCTTGGATAGCTTGTTGCTTCTAACTTTTCAGGAATCGATGATCGGACAATCAAAAAGGAGCCAAGTTCAGGAATGCGTAGGTTTAGGGTTGAGTCAGTCTGTACTTTTGTTTTTTACCTTTTGAGTCCACTTGTAATAGTCAAAGAGACTGATGCTTTGTAACCCTTCACACACACACTTGAGAGACTTAGAATTTCTGTTTTTACTCATATCGGCCAGGACGATTTCTTTGATCGGCCTGGACGATCAGCTTAAGACAGAAAGTCTAATTAAGGATTCTTAATTAAGGCAGCCGACGTTAACAGATCGTCCTGGACGATACGTGTATCGGCCAGGACGATAAGCTCAAAACAGAAAGAAGTAGCCGCCATAGACAAGTATGGTATACTGTATCTTTAAATTATCGGCCAGGACGATCCTCGGATCGGCCTGGACGATATTCACAAATTATGCCATAATTGTTCAGGAAATCAAGGAAGTAATTAAGGATGATTGATACGATCATATCGTCCTGGACGATCGCAAGATCGGCCAGGCCGATCAAGTCAAAAAACCTTAAGTTACTTCAGGACGATCAATATCGGCCAGCCCGTATTCAGGGCTATTGTCAGGACGATTTTCCTCTGATTTGAACTTATCGGCCAGGACGATCGTTAGATTGGCCTGGACGATCAAGCTATTTTTCAATCGTCCAGTTTTGCATCCAGGGCTATACTCTGGCCGATCTTCATTGATTTGTACTGATCGGCCAGGCCGATGTCCATATCGGCCTGGACGATATTGTCGGCAACTTGTAATTAATGAGCTCTTTTGAAGCTCCTCTATTTGAGAGCTCTTGTTCAACATTTTTAAAAACCTTTGGCTGCTGCCTTGACCTGAGAAGACCTTGAGGAGAGAAAGAGAGAGAGAGGAGAGAGAGAGGATCTTGTGAGGGGGAGCTTGTGAGGGGTTTTCACAAGGGTTGCTTCAAGGATCTCTCTGCGTCGTCTTCGTCTAGAGTTTCTCGTCCGTGGAAGGGTCGGTAGAGGTAAGGAGTTTTGCTTTTGGTTATGGTTCTCTGCCAGCTTCAGGAGGAAGCAAAAGGAGATAGGTTCTCAACCTTGCCGGGGTGGCAAAAAGGAGGTTCTTGTGAGGGTTTCTCCGCCTAGCCGTGGGGGCTAAAGGAGAGTCACTTTTTGTGTAGTGCAATACTTGGAGGATGCCTCCAAGAAGTGGACGTAGGTCGAGTCGACCGAACCACTATAAATTTTTGTGTTCTTTTTCTTGCTTCCGCACTTTTAAATTCCGCATTATTTTGTGGTGTGATTTGGTTTATGTGATTTTATTTCTTTGTTTAAAAAGAAGTTTTTAAAATACCAATTCACCCCCCCCCCCCCTCTTGGTTAGTTTGGGACTAAGTTCATAGGGCTTAACATCACCATCGAACTTTTAAGTGGTATCAGAGCTTGATTCGAAAATTAAAGTTTGAAAACTTTTTGAATTTGAACCATGTCTAACTTTGGGAATCGCAACACTACGGAAGGGTATTCTATTACCCGACCTCCTCTGTTCGATAACCTACCTTTTGATTTTTGGAAAACTCGCATGTCAACTTTTTTACAATCTACTGATTATCGCATGTGGATGCTTATTCAAGAAGGTTATTCTCCACCTTCTCGTGAAATTAACGGTTTTAAAACTGAAGTTGCTTTTACCGAATGGACTTTTGATGAGCGAGATTTAGCTCAATTAAATGCGAAATGTTTGAATTGTTTTTTCTGTGCTTTAAAATCTGAGGATTACATGCGTGTTTCAACTTGCAAGACTGGTAAAGAAATTTGGGATAAATTGTGCATTACTTATGAAGGCACTAATGAAGTTAAACAATCCCGTTTAAACATTCTCTTGCATGACTACGAACTTTTTCCTATGAAACCTCATGAATCGATTTCTGACATGTACACTAGGTTTACTCAGATTGCTACCTCATTGCATGCACTAGGAAAAGAACTTTCGAACTATGTAAAAGTTAACAAGATTTTGAGATGCTTGCCTTCGTCCTATGATGCAAAAATTACTGCAATCACTGAATCTAAAGATTTGAACACCTATTCTATTGATAACTTGCTTGGCTCACTCATTGCTTACGAGCAAGGGGTGAATCAAAGAAATCATGATGCAGGTGAGAAGAAAAAGGAGAAAACAATTGCATTGAAGGCACACAAATTGGATTCTGAAACTTCCGGGTCTGAAAGCGATGGAGTTGCCTTCATCACAAGGCAATTCAAAAGCTTTCTAAGGAAGAAACAAAAGCATCATCAAAATTGGAGAAAAGGTAAGGATCATAAACATATTAAAGGATCTTCTGATATTGTTTGTTTTGAATGCAGGAAACCTGGACATGTAAGAGCCGATTGTCCTGCACTTCAAGATCATTCAAGCAAAGAAAAGGAAAAAGGTGAGGAGAAAGCTAAGTCTAGGAAGGAGAATAAGAAAATTCAAAGAGGCTTCTGGGCAGAATCTGGTACTGATTCCTCTGAGACTGAACCAGAGGAAGAGACTACAAACTTGTGTTTCATGGGAGAAAATCAAAGTGATGAGGAAGATATATGTAAACCAACCTATGATGAATTGTTTGAAATCTGTGAAAAAATCCATACATCATACAAAAAACTTAAGAAAACTCATGCTAGCCTAAAATTAGAACATACAAATCTACAAAAAGAGCATGAAGTTTTTCTCAAAGATCATGCAACGATTGATTCAAATCACATGGCTCTCCTTGATGAATTTGATGAATTAAACAAAAAGCATTTGGAATTAGTTGATAAAAGCAATGCATTAAAAGCTTCACACACCTCACTTAATGATGATCTTAAGAAATCTAAAGAGAATGAGAAAAATTTGAGGATTGAGAATGATGCATTAAAAAGAACTAACTTGAGAATTCTAAATGATTTGGAAACATGTAAGAAAGCTAGGATGACACCAACTTTTAATCAAAGGCCAGAACCTAAGAAGAGGCATTTCTATCCAAACCATTTAAGAAAACCTTTTCCTGGAGTTCAATGTTTTTCTTGTGGCATGCTAGGACACATCTCACACACTTGCACAGTTCACCGCAGTACACATTGGGTGTGGAGACCTAAGATGCATGATTCAAAGCATATCACATCTGCATTGCACTCTATATTTCCTAAGAAGGAGCCCAAATCTGTTTGGGTTCCTAAAACTGACTGTTGTTGAGTTTTGCAGGAGTGCTCTCACCAAAGACCTCATGGGAGCATAAGATAACTGAACATAAGGAGGCTTGCAGCTCAATTGCTTAAATCCATTGCTTTATCACTTGCTTGAAATCTTTAGTTTTTTGTGTGTCTTTTATTTTTAGTTTTTGTGTTCACTTTGTGTTGTTTTTAGTTTGCTTTTTTTTATTTTTTTTACTTTGGTCTTTATTTTTTTTTGGGCTTCCATATGATAAAACTTCTCAAGCTTTTAAATATTGGAGTTTTTGGAGATAGGGTTTAGCTTTTTAAAATTGGTTAAAGGAAGTAAACTGTTGATTTTTTTTCCCTTCTTCTGACTTTGTTTAGTGGCATGATTTTCTTCTATAAAACAAAAGTCTAAACTCAGTTTAACCAATGGCTTTTTAAGATCTCTTTCTAATCTTGCTACATTAAATCATCTTATGCATAATAGTCAAAATTCTTTGATATCATTCAAGCTTTTGAAATCTTACCATTGCAGTTATCACGTGATTTTGATTTTGTGTTGTGGATTGTTCTTCCCTATGTTAGAGAGAGAGCTCCTATTCTCTAATATTTGGAGGATATACTCACAACAAAGTATTTTTTTTAAGGGTATATTAAAGAATTTTTAGCTTGCAAAAGTTAAAAAGGAAAGAGGCCAATGAAGCCAAATTGAAAAGAAAACTATATACACAAAAGTGTATCAAAAATCAAAAGATGCTCAAAGAGCCAATAAAAGTGACAAGAGGCATAAAATTAGCCCATTAAATGCAAGCTATCATCTCTTTGGTAAAACTCTTAAAACTTAGAAAACTCATTGATTATGTGATACGTTCAAAGATTTGATTTCAATTTCCATGATTGAGAAAAATTATTTTGGTTTATTGTTTATGAGATTTTTTATTGTTAACAAGTCTTGATTGGATCTTCTTATCCTCCTTTGTTATTCCGAGTTAGGACTCTGTTGTTTTTAAGAGAATTTTTGTACCCTGAAGGATGTCCGATCTAGGGTAAATGGAATAAGTTTTTCTACATTCTTCTAATTGGATTTTGTTAAACCTCTTGATCTCCTAAAACTTTAAAAGTTTAAATTCATGAAAAGAATTCTCATATGATACCTCCATAAAATAAAAAAAAATAGAAAAATTAAAATCCAAAAATATTCGGTGTTTATTTTATTTTATTTTATTTTATTTTGTCTTTGACTGTTTTTTTTTATTTTTTAATTTTCATTATGTTATTTTTGTGTCTTTGACTGTCTTTTCTTTTGTTTTATTTTTGAGGGTCTTGATCATCATCATTCTTTTCTTGATTTCAAATTCAAGTCACATCGGCCTGGCCGATATTTATATCATCCTGGCCGATATGACAAATTCTTTCCAAAATCCATCTGCTAACCTTTTTCTGTGCTTACTGAAATTCATCGTCCTGGACGATACATTATCGTCCTGGACGATTTGATCAAACTCATGGTGATAGTCCTGGCCGATAGTATATTTGTCTGGCCGATGCATTCTATGTGCATCGTCCTGGCCGATACACTCGACCGTCCCAGACGATCCACGTGTCAGTACGTTTTGATCTTTAAATTCGGCCTCGGACGATCCATTATTGGACCATCGGCCGGGCCGATACACTGTTCGTCCTGGACGATACACGTGGCAAGCATTTAAAACGTTTTAACTTCGGCCGGTACGATCAATTATTGTGCATCGTCCTGGACGATCCACCTAATCGGCCCGGACGATCTGCTTTTTCAACGGTCGTCCGGACTGACTCCTCGGGCAGATAGCCTATGTCTAATCGGTCTAGCCGATATCTGATCGGCCCGGATGATTGGACTGCCTTTTTGACCTATCGGCCTGTACGTAATTATTGACACATATCGGCCTGGACGATTCCACGATCGGCCAGGACGATATGGCCATTTTCTTTAAATTCAGGCCGATCCAGCCATGATTTTTCACTCTTCATCCTTTCTCCTTTGTGTTTTTGCTTAAGTTCTCTCAAATGGCTGGTGGGAAGCGCGTCCGTCAGACCTCTGGAAGTTCCTCGAGGGCAAGGGTTGACCCTCATTTCTGGGAAGCAGAAGATGAAGCCGCATATCATCGCTATAAAGAATGTGGAATTACTGTTTCCAGAATTATCAATCCTGTCCACATCTCTTACCCGGTAATGGATCTCTTCGCTCACACTTCCCTTTGCTTCATTCTGTCTCTTGTTTTCCCTTTCAATTCTGAGTTCCTTCTAGAATTTTTTGAAAACCTTCGCATCAACTCTACCTTCACAGCCCTGTCCTCCTATGTGAATCGACGCCCTGTCGAAATCACATATCAGGACTGTGTTGATCTTTTACAGCTATCCACCACCAGAGATAAGTTGCACCTAATTGCCCCTGACCCTGATTTTGACTGGTCCACGGCAAATCACTTTCTTCGCCAGACCAATGTCCGTTACCATGTTGGAGAGACTAGCTCTTTAGTCAGAGATGCTAGGACAATCCAACATGTCCTTCGCACCTCCGTCATTCCAAAAGCCGGCGACCGTGTCCACATTACCCCTCTACTTTCCCTCACTACCTTCTACATCATGGCTCATAGGGAATTCAACACTGTGGACCTATTTTTTCGTTACATTGATCACCTAACAACAATTCGCGATCCAGGCCACAGAAGAAAGCCAAATCTAGCCTTAGGACACATCATAGCCTATGTTCTTGAAACTAAATACCAACTTCAATATCCTATTCCACCAAACCTCCCAACTCCCTTCTAATCAAACAACTCCTTCAGCACCCTTCACAGTACTCGTCTCCACCCTGAGGAACCTCAGGGGGCTCGAGAGGAGGAGGCTCCCTCTCCAGCTCCCTTTCCTGACCCTGCTCCTCTCCACCAACACTCACCGGTTGATCAGTTGATTGAGAGATTTGATCGTTGGGAGACCCGATTTGATGCATATGTTGCTGCCCAGGAGCAACAACACTCTGAGGACATTGCCCGCTACGAGCATCACCGCGCTGAGGATTTAGCTCGATTTGACAGTTTTCTTACTCACCAGCAGCAGCAGCATGACCAGGACATCGCCTGGTTCAATGCTCAGTTTACCACCCTTGCCAGTTATTTTCAGCAGCCACCTCCACCTCCTCCATCTGATGATCAGGATCCCTCGTTCTTTTAGTTTGTGCTTTGAGTTATTGTTTCTTGTCTTTTTGTAGTAGTCTTTCGTGATGTTTTTTTTTTTTCTCTGCTGTTTCTGGACTCTCTTTTTGTGATGACAAAAAGGGGGAGTAGGATAGGGTGTGGTAGGAAAAAGTTGATATTGTAACTTTGTTTTTCTAATGAATCTATTTTTATCCTACTTGTGTTTTGCCATCATCAAAAAGGGGGAGATTATTGCAAATCTATTTTTCATGTCTTATGTTTTGATGATTGACATACACTGTTTCTCTTGGACAGCTTGTTGCTTCTAACTTTTCAGGAATCGACGATCGGACAATCAAAAAGGAGCCAAGTTCAGGAATGCGTAGGTTTAGGGTTGAGTCAGTCTGTACTTTTGTTTTTTACCTTTTGAGTCCTAATAGTCAAATAGACTGATGCTTTGTAACCCTTCACACACACACTTGAGAGACTTAGAATTTCTGTTTTTACTCATATCGGCCAGGTCGATTTCTTTGATCGGCCTGGACGATCAGCTCAAAACAGAAAGTCTAATTAAGGATTCTTAATTAAGGCAGCCGACGTTAACAGATCGTCCTGGACGATACGTGTATCGGCCAGGACGATAAGCTCAAAACAGAAAGAAGTAGCCGCCATAGACAAATATGGTATACTGTATCTTTAAATTATCGGCCAGGACGATCCTTGGATCGGCCTAGACGATATTCACAAATTATGCCATAATTGTTCAGGAAATCAAGGAAGTAATTAAGGATGATTGATACGATCATATCGTCCTGGACGATCGCAAGATCGGCCAGGCCGATCAAGTCAAAAAACCTTAAGTTACTTCAGGACGATCAATATCGGCCAGCCTGTATTCAGGGCTATTGTCAGGACGATTTTCCTCTGATTTGAACTGATCGGCCAGGACGATCGTTAGATCGGCCTGGACGTTAGATCGGCCTGGACGATCAAGCTATTTTTCAATCGTCTAGTTTTGCATCCAGGGCTATGCTCTGGCTGATCTTCATTGATTTGTACTGATCGGCCAGGCCGATGTCCATATCGGCCTGGACGATATTGTCGGCAACTTGCAATTAATGAGCTCTTTTGAAGCTCTTCTATTTAAGAGCTATTGTTCAACATTTTTAAAAATCTTTGGCTGCTGCCTTGACCTGAGAAGACCTTGAGGAGAGAAAGAGAGAGAGAGGAGAGAGAGAGGATCTTGTGAGGGGGATCTTGTGATGGGTTTTCACATGGGTTGCTTCAAGGATCTCTCTGCGTCGTCTTCGTCTAGAGTTTCTCGTCCGTGGAAGGGTCGGTAGAGGTAAGGAGTTTTGCTTTTGGTTCTGGTTCTCTGCCAGCTTCAGGAGGAAGCAAAAGGAGATAGGTTCTCTGCCTTGCCGGGGTAGCAAAAAGGAGGTTCTTGTGAGGGTTTCTCCGCCTAGCCGTGGGGGCTAAAGGAGAGTCACTTTTTGTGTAGTGCAATACTTGGAGGGTGCCTCCAAGGAGTGGACGTAGGTCGAGTCGACCGAACCACTATAAATTTCTGTGTTCTTTTTCTTGCTTCCGCACTTTTAAATTCCGCATTATTTTGTGGTGTGATTTGGTTTATGTGATTTTATTTCTTTGTTTAAAAAGAAGTTTTTAAAATACCAATTCACCCCCCCTCTTGGTTAGTTTGGGACTAAGTTCATAGGGCTTAACATCCCCATCGAACTTTTATATACAAGGTTTACTCAGATTGTTACCTCACTGTATGTTTTAGGTAGAGAGCTTTCAAATTCAAAAATATAATTAAATTTTACATTATTTGCTTACTGCCTATGATGCAAAGATAACTATTATTACTATGTCTAAAGATTTAAATGTATATTTAATTGATAATCTGCTTGGATCACTTATTTCTTATGAGTAAGGAGTGAATCAAAGATAGATTAATGTAAGTGATAAAAGGAAGGAGGGAAATATAGCTTCAAATATTAATTATTTAGAAAGTGATCAATAAATCCTGGAAGATGATGAATATATTGCTCTTATGACTAAGCATTTCAAAAGTTTCCTTAAATGAAAGCAACGATAACATCAGCATTGGAACAAAGGTAAGTCATTAAAAGTTCAAGGATTTCTAATAAAAATCATTGGTTATAAATGTAGAAAGCTTGGACATATAAAGATAGATTGCCTAAATTTTAAAGCTAATCCTAACAAGGAGAAAGTTGAGGTGAAAATTCACATCAGAAAAGGCAAAAGAGAATGCAAAGAGCTTTTTGGGCTGATTGAACTTCAGACTCTTCAGAAATAGAAGTGGAAGAGGAGGTTACAAACTTATCCTTAATAGAAGATAAACTTGATCATTCATATTAAGAGGAGGTATGTGACCTATCCTATGATAAATTATTTGATGTTTTTGAGAAAATTCATAATGCATATAAGAAACTCAAATTGCATGTAAACCTTTCATTGAGTATCTAAATTTATAAAAGGAGCATAAAAATTTAAGAAAAGATCATGTAAATATAAATAGCAATCAAATAACTTTTCTAAATATAAACAAAAACAACAACAACAACAACAACAACAACAACAACATCAAGCCTTTGTCCCACTATGACTTTGCTAGATGAAGTTGATAATTTTAATAAGTAGCATAATTTATTGAAAACATCTTATAATAAACTTGTAAATGATTTTAAGGTATTTGTGGCTAAATTTGATCAAAGAGAACATGAGTTGAAAGTTGATAATTCAGTTTTAGAAAGTACAAACTCATATCTTAAATAAAAACTAAAATCTTTTAAGGAAGATAAGACACCTTCCACACTTGAACAATTTTATATTCCTGAATAAAAGCATACAATTTCAAAATTTAAAAAAAGCTATTATAACTCATATAGATTGGTAAATTCTTTTCCCGGTGCTAAATGATTTTCATGTGAATTAATGGGGAATTTTTCCCACACATGCACTATTCAAAGTAGAACACATCTAGTGTGGAGACCAAAGATGCATCAATCATTATATATCAAATATGCATATAGATTATCATTGTCAAGAAGAGAACCTAAATTTATTTTGGTTCCCATGTCTAATGTTTGATATTTTTTTAGAAATGCTCTCATACAAGATCTCATGAGAGCATTTGGTATTTGAATAGCGGATGTTCAAAGCATATGATTGGAGATGCAAATAAATTTATACTACTGGTGGTCAGGATAAGAGGCAAAGTGACACTTAAAGATAACACCATTAGAGGAGTGGTAGGATCAGGTATGATTGGCAATACAAATAATTTTCTAATTAAAATATTTTATTGTTTGAAGGCTTGAAACATAATTTGCTAATTATCAGTCAGTTTCGTGATAAAGGTTTTAACATAAAAGTTTTACCTACAAGTTGCATTATAAGCCAAAATGGCGTTGATGTGTTGATTGGAGATAGGGTAAATAATTTTTACATGATTGATTTAAATTGTGTTAAATCTTCTAATGTTTTTTGTCTAAAAACTATTATTGATAAATCTTGGTTATGGCATAGAAGACTTTTTCATGCAAACATGAAAAATGATAGTAAGATTACCCAGAATGAATTTATAAGAGGCATACCCAAATTAGACTTCACTAAGGATCACATGTGTGATGCATGTAAATTAGGGAAATAAATGAAATCCTCCTTTTATTCAATTAAGGATGTTATAACTTGCAAACCCTTAGAATTCCTTCATATGCATCTATTTGGACCTGTTTGCCCTATAATTCTAGGAGGGAAAACTTTTGGGTATGTGATTGTTGATGATTATTCAAGATTCACTTGGATTAGATTCTTATCTCATAAGAGTGAATCAATTGAATAGTTTAGAAAATTTTCTACTTGGATTCAGAGAATACTAGGTTGTAAAATTCTTACAGTTCATAGTGATCACGGAGTAGAATTTGAAAATAAAAATTTAAAGCTTTCTGGAAAGGGCAAGGGATAGATCATAAATTTTTAGCCCCTAGGACTCCACAACCAAATGGAGTTGTTGAAAGGAAGAATAAAACATTAATAGAAGCTATAAAAGTTATGTTGATTGAATATTCTCTTCATAAATATTTTTGTATGAAATAGTTAGTATAGTATGTTATGTTTTGAATATGGTGAATATTAGATCTAAGCTGAACAAGACACCTTATGAACTTCTTAAAGGTAGAACACTTAACCTCTCGCATCAACATGTCTTTAGATGTAAAGTATTCATTCATAATAATGGAAAAACTCTTTTAGAAAAATTTGATCCTAAATCTAATAACGGAATTTTTCTAAGTTATTCAAGTGTTGGAAAATCCTATAGAGTTTTTAATAAATGGACTTTGGTAGTAGAGGAGACCACTCATGTAGTTTTTGATGAATATGATATTTATAGAGGGTCTAGGTTAGAAAAAGAAGAAATTGAAGAGAATACCCAAGGAATTGAAAATGTAAATCTTGAAGAAAAGGTTAAAATAGAAAATATGTTGCCTAAATAATAAAAATATCCTAAAAGTCATCCTAAGGAATTGATTTTAAGAGAGTCGAGGGAAGTTGTTAGGACTAGGCATAGGCTTAGCAAAGAAGTGAATCACTCATAATTTCTTTCAATGATTGAATCCAATAGTATGAATCAAACACTTTCTAATAAATTTTGGATTTTAGTTATGCAAGAAGAATTGAATTAATTTGTTAGAAATAATGTTTGAGAATTAGTAGAAAGACCTAAAAATCAAAGTATTATTAGAATTATGTGGGTTTTCAAAAATAAGATGAAAGATTCTAGTGCAGTTGTTAGAAACAAGGAAAGATTAGTGGCCAAGAGGTATAATAAAATAGAAGTAATTGATTTTTAGGATACTTTTGCTCCTATAGCTAGACTTAAAGTAATAAGGGTTCTTCTAGCTTTTACCTATTTTAAAGGATTTAAATGATTTCAAATGGATGTTAAAAGTAATTTTCTTAATGGGTGATAAAAGAGGATTTTTATGTTGAGCAACCTTCATGTTTTGAAAATTCACAATTTTTTTAATCATGTTTTTAAGTTGAATAAAGCACTTTATGGACTAAAATATGCACCTAGGGCATGGTATGAAAGTTTATGCATTTTCCGACTAGAAAAGTTTGTAGTCAAAGGAAGTCTGGACATCACTCTCTTCATAAAAAGGGTAGGATATGACATTCTTTTTGTTCAAATTTATGTTATTAATATATTGTTTGGATCCACTTATAAATATCTTTGTGATAACTTTTCAAAAATAAAGAGTAAGGAATTTAAAATAAGTTTGATGGAAGTCTTGAGCTACTTTCTTGGTTTTAGCATAAAGTAAAGAGAGGATGACACCTTTGTTAGTTAGTCAAAATATGTTAAAGATATCCTTAAGAAATTTGAAATAGATAATGCTCAAATAATAAATACTCTCATGAGTTTCTTAGGTCAGTTAGATAAGGATTCTAAAGGCAAATCTATTAATAAAAAGAATATAGAGAGATGATTGGATCATTACTTTATTTAACACAAGCAAATATGATATCATGTTTAGTGTTTGTCTGTGTACTAAATTTCAAGCTGATCTAAAAGATTCTCACCTGACTACTATTAAAAGAATTTTGAGATATCTTTTAGGAACTCAAAATTTAGGGGTTTGAATTCCTAGGTATATCACCTCTTTTAAAATCATTTGATACTTTGATTCAAATTTTGGAGGGTGTACAGTTGATAAAAAGAGTAATTCTGGAACTTGTCAATTCATAGAGAACTCTTTAGTCTCCTAGTCAAGCAGAAAATAAAATTTAGTAGCTCTTCCTACTGCTGAAGCAAAATATATTGCCTTAGGAACCTTTGTGACACAAGTTCTATGGTTAAAATAATAATTAGTGGATTTAGGTTTTTCATTTAATATTATTCTAGTTTTTATTGATAATGTAAGAGCCATTTGCATCTCAAAGAATCCAATTCAACACTTTAGGACCAAGCATATAGACATAAGACATCACTTCATTAGAGACCATATTACCAAATGAGAAATTGAGCTACATTATCATGTAGCAATAAAAATAAACTTACAGACATTTTTATAAAACCACTCGCTTTTAAGACTTTCAACACTTTAAGAACCAGATTGGGTGTTATTAATAGTCGTTCTTGATAGTTGTAATTCTAAAAATTGAAATTGTATTGTATTTATTTTATGTTTATGATTATGTTTTGTTCTTTATTTTTATGGTTTGTCTTGGTTATTTTTTCTCCATTTGGGGTTTGATTTTGTGTTTTTATTTTTTATGTTGTGTTTTGTTTTTGTTTCATTTTATTTTTTATTTTTTATTTTTTTTTATGAATCTTGTATGAATTTATTTTTGAAGACTATCTTGATCAGCATGTGAAAAATTAAATTTCATATTTGATTCATACTATACGAACATAATTAGTATTATACAAATTCTCTTGATATCACATGATTTCATTTCTAGAAAGGGCTTATGAAAATATGTTTTATGTTATTGATCGTATAGTACGAACACATGTTCGTCTATACAAAACATCAAATTTTCATCTATACGATCCTAGCGGGCATTCTAATGACAGTTATTTTTTAAACATCATCTGTATGAACACATGTTTGCTTGTTCGATCCTGTTGTCAATTTGCATTTGGATGATCTTAACTGTTAACTATGAACATTATTAACTAATTGTCCAGTATGAACACCTATTCATCTGTATGATTAGTTTGGTCAAAATAACATACGAAATGTCTCATTGTAAAATAACTTTACAAAAAGATGTTTTTCAGCATTAACCGTTATTTATCATTTTTATTCGTATGTGCAAACCATAGATCATCCTGTATAAAGATCTAAGTTGTACCTACGAATGTAATTTAATAATTTATGAAATAGTTTGAATTCTATAAATTGGAGTTTATTCTTTAAATTTTTTCAATCATTTTCATATCCAGTCCCTTTTAATTCTTGTGTTCGAACTTTTCTCAAATGACAAGTAGTAGCAAATGATATTGACCTTCCAATGGTGGTTGGACTCATTCTGAAAGAAATGATAATTTCCTATCTAGGGAGAACAAACAAGCCTTCGATAAGTTTGTTCAGTCTAAGACTACCCCTTCTCGTCTTCTGATTCAATAAGACAATAGTTTTCAAATCATGCTCATTTTCAACTCCACTCAATTTTCCTTCATTCTCACTTTAATCTATACATATCATTATGAGACTTTTACTACTTTCTTGCCAATATGAGAATGCAAGAAAACAACACGAAAATTAACTCCTATGTTTTTCATCATTGTGTTGAAATTACCAAGTAAGATTTGGGAACTTTTCTACACATTGAGATTGAAGGGATTATGAATCATTTAGTGACATCTAGAAGTGATTTTTATTGGACCATTATTAATCAAACTCTTAGAGGAACAACTTCAATCTCTCATTTAACCCTAGTTTCGGTTTCAGATATATTTTCATGGTTTATGATTTTGATGATAGAAAACACTCTTATTTCTCTACGACTGCTTTATCTACTGATATTTCAGGTCCACAAGATCAGACTTCTATTAGAACCAGCTCAAGATTGGGTAGACTAGACCTGAGTCAATTTGTACCTTTTTCCTTTTTTGAGTCTTTTGTAATTGCTGTGGCTCCTGATGCTAAGTAATTTTATATACATACACCTTGGAAGAATTTCTGACTGCTCCTAAGAGTTAACTATTTTTGGTAACATCGTTCGGAATGATATTTATATCGGCCTGGATGATCGGTTCATAAATAGAAACCCTAATTAGGGCATCATCCTCATTGAGATAGCCGTCATTAAGCCAATCAGCCTGGACGATCCTTGTATCGACCAGGCCGATAGGCTCAATTAAGAAAGAATCATCTGCCATGATGAATTTAGGTATTCTTTATTTTAGGACATCGGCCAGGACGATCTCAATATCAGCCTGGACGATACAGCTCAATTATTCCTAAATTAATATGGTAATTTTAGAAAGCAATTAAGGCTGATTAATAGGATAACAATGGCCGGGCTGATCGCAGGATTGACCAGGACAATGTCCTGGACAATTGACATCGCACATACTCTATTCTGGGCAATGATCAAGACGATTGTGTTCGAATTTGAATTAATTGGCCAGGAAGATATTGTATCGGCCTGGACGATGTAACCATTTTGTCCCAAATTGTCCTAGCTGATTGAGCTTATTTTGTACTGATCGGCCAGGACGATATTCTTATCCGCCTGGACGATAAAGTTAGCAAATTACATTAATGAGCTCGTTTTGAGATCTTCTATTTAAGCTTTGATAAGGCACTTTGTAAGTGTCTTTGGCAGCCATTGTAGCTTCATTCTTTTGGAGGGAACTTAAAGAGAGAGCTTAAAAGGGAGAGAGGAAAGGGTGGAGTTTGAGAGAGGGAGAAGATCCTTGGAGGGGATTTAAGGGAGTGTGGAGGGGGATTCCACACAGTTGCTCCGATGAGCTTGCACCTTAGTACCATCAGATTCAAGGCTTGTCTTGAGGGAATTTCACGAAAGAAGAATATCTCTTTGGTGTCAAAGGACCCGGCTACTCTGCTGCACTGGGGAAGATGGAAATGATTTTGTAAGGACTTCTCCGCCTAGCTGTGGGGGCTAAAGGAGAGATATTTAGTTTAGTGCAATACTCTGAGGGTGCCACTGAGGAGTGGACGTAGGTCAAGGTTTGATCGAACCACTATAAATCTAGTATGTTCTTTCCTTTATTATTTCCACATTTATTTCTTCCGCACTTTGATTTTCATTTTGGTGATTTGGTTTGTTTGAGTTTTGATTTAAAGATCTTTAAACATATTCCAATTCACCTTTCTCTTGATTAGCCTTGGGCTAGTTCATAAGGGGCCTAACATCCCTAACAAACTTTTAAGTGATATCAGAATGGGATTCATAAAATAAGTTTTTAAAAGCTTTTGAATTTTTGATCCATGGCTAATTTTTCTAATCATAATACTGCGGAAGGTTATTCAATCACCAAACCACCTTTGTTTGAAAATATTATATTTGATTTTTGGAAAATTTGCATGTCTACCTTTTTGCAATCAATTGATTTTCGAATATGGCATATGATTTTAACTGGTTATTAAATACCGTCTCATATTTTAGATGGAATCAAAATTGATATTCCTTGTAATCAATGGAGTAGAGAAGAGGAAATCAATACTCAATTAAATGCTAAATCATTAAACTATTTTTTATGTGCTTTAAATTTTGAAGACTTTATGTTAGTTTCCACGAGCACGACTGGTAAGGAAATTGGGGATAAATTACACACCTTATACGAAGGCACTTGTGAAATCAAGCAATCCAAGTTGAATATTTTAATGCATGGTTATGAACTTTTTTACATGAAATCTTATGAGATGATCTTAGACATGTATACTAGGTTTATTCAAATTGTTACATCATTACATGCTTTCATGGTTTATGAGTTTGATGATAGAAAACACTCTTATTTCTCTACGACTGCATTATCTACTGAAATTTCAGGTCCACAAGATCAGACTTCTATTGGAACCAGCTCAAGATTGGGTAGACTAGATCTGAGTCAATTTGTATCTTTTTCCTTTCTTGAGTCTTTTGTAATTGCTGTGGCTCCTGATGCTAAGTAACTTTGTACACATACACCTTAGAAGAATTTTTTACTACTCCTAAGAGTTAACTGGTTTTGGTAACATCATCCGGGATGATATTTATATCGGCCTGGATGATCGGTTCAAAAATGAAAGCCCTAATTAGGGCATCATCCTCATTGAGGCAACCGTCATTAAGCCGATCGGCCTGGACGATCCTTATATCGGCCAGGCCGATAGGCTCAATTAAGAAAGAATCATCTGCCATGATGAATTTAGATATTTTTTATTTTAGGACATCGATTAGGACGATCTCAATATCAGCCTGGACGATGCATCTCAATTATGCCTAAATTAATATGGTAATTTTAGAAAGCAATGAAGGCTGATTAATATGATCACATTGGCTGGGCCGATTGCAGGATTGACCAGGACAATATCCTGGATGATTGACATCGAAAAAACTCTATTCTTGGCGATGATCAGGATGATTATGCTCGGATTTGAACTAATTGGCCAGGATGATATTGTATCGGCTTGGATGATGTAACCATTTTTCTTCTGATTGTCCCAAATTGTCCTGGCTGATTGAGCTTATTTTGGATCGGCCAGGATGATATTCTTATTAGCTTGGGTCTGGATAATAAAGTCGGCAAATTACATTAATAAGCTTCTTTTAAGATCTTCTATTTAAGTTTTGACAAGACACTTTATAAGTGTCTTTGGCAGCCGTTGTAGCTTCGTTCTTTTGGAGGGAACTTAAAGAGAGAGCTTGAAAGGGAGAGAGAAAAGGGTGGAGTTTGAGGGAGGGAGAAGATCTTTGGAGGGTGTTTCAAGGGAGTGTGGAGGGGGATTCCACACTGTTGCTCCGGTGAGCTTGCACCTTTGTACCGTCGGATTCAAGGCTTATCTTGAGGGAAGTTCACGAAAGAAGAAGATCTCTTTGGTGTCAAAGGACCCGGCTACTCCGCCGCACCAGGGAAGGTGGAAGTGATTTTGTAAGGGCTTCTCCGCCTAGCTGTGGGGGCTAAAGGAGAGACACTTAGTTTAGTGTTATACTCGAAGGGTGCCTCCGAGGAGTGGACATAGGTCAAGGTTTGAGCAAACAACTATAAATCTGGTGTGTTCTTTCATTTATTTCTTCCATACTTTAATTTTCATTATGGTGTTTTGGTTTGTTTGAGTTTTGATTTAAAGAACTTTAAAATTCCAATTCACCTCTCTCTTGGTTAGCCTTGGGCTAGTTCATAAGGGGCCTAACATCCCAAACGAACTTTCAATTTCTACTTTGAAATAAAATGCTTGGATCATCCAACATATCTTAATGATATTTATAAGTCCTAAAATTGGTGATCATTTTAATATGACTATTTCATTGAGTATTATCATAGATTATATCTTATCAAACACTCTATTTGATGAAGCCCAATTGATTATTGATTACATCCATAATCTAACTAATATTAGACTCCCTACTACTAGAAGAAAAAATAATGTAGCTTTAGGACAACTAGTTTCCTATGTTCTTGAAAAGAAATTCTACCTCATTCATCCTGAACCCAGAAATAACCTACATGTTTATTTCATTGATGCCTTATTTCAAATTCTATCTCATTGGGATCAAGGGGATGAAGGTGAAGAATTTAATGAAGAAGGACATACACCCAACACATAAACCTGTTCCTACTCCTAGACATAATCAAAGTTCTTTTAAGACATGATATAGAGATTGATCACCTTGAATCTCATATAGATCAACATTTTGATCATGTTTAGACACATCTGGACCGGCAGGATCTCAAATATAACAAAGATATGGGCTGAGTTAAAAGGCAATTTGATTTTCTCAACACTCATGTTGTTACCATCAATAGCTTCTTCACTCAATTCAGTCCTACATATCCTCCTTTAGATCAAGACCCTCCAAATTTTTTATAATACTCAAAAGTTTGTTAAAAAAAAGGTAAGCATACTATTTTCCCCAAAATGTTACTCTATTTTTTCCCCTCTCATATGAAAATGTTAAATTTGATTTCATTAAATTATATTATAAAGTCTAAACATTTCAATATAATTTGTATATTCATTAATAGCTTAATAATAGTTAATTAATAGTTTGATATCATTTAATGAAATGTATAACAAAGAAATTAAATCAATTATTATATTCTATAAACACTGCAGCAATTCCACTATAACCCATATGCAATGGTTTGATGTTTGAGAGTGGGATCATACGGCTAGCAAGAGGAATTAGTGGAGTTATAGAATATTATTATATTGCAAGTGGAATATAGCAATATTTTATATATCAACTTGACTTAAGTACTAAAGCATTTCCCTCATTCCATCTCACCCGTCACTGGTTATCTTCGAGTTCAAGCTGAGGGAAAATCTGGGCGGATTGCTGGGTTGCTAGCAGTTATGGCTGACTTCAGAAATTGGGAAATTTCTATTTTCCTACTATTATAAAGTGCTGTAGCAGAACATAGAGGTGAGGAAATTAGTGGTTATTGATTTTACTAGCTGAAATTCTAGAAATTCAGGCCAGATGTTGAATTTAAGTGCTAAAATAAGTGTTTTATGCTATTTAAACTGTAGTTGTTTGCTTAAACCATCAATATAAGAGTTGTTATTTATGGTTTTGTGCCGACCCAGCGGAAAAACAAAAAGTGAGAGTTGATATAATGTTGTTGAAATTGATAAGTTATTGTTGCAAAGTTTATTGAATTTTGCTATAATGTGACCACAATGCTTTGCTGAATTTTGCTAGAATGTGACCATAATTGCTGTAAACAAGCTTTGAATGCAGCAAGAAGACAAATTCAATGGGTTGTTATTGATTCCAATTTAGGAAAAAAAGAAAGAGAGTTAAGAATGGAATTTGGACGGATAATAAGAAGTTTGACGGAGGTTGTATATAGAAGAAAAAGAAGATAGGGAATTGTAATATAGAAAATTACAAACGAGGTGAGGTACCCAACAATACATAGAAATAATAAAAAAGTTTATATAATTGCAAATTGATATTTATCTTATTTATAATAGCATTTCTTTTCCAATGATAGCATGTATTTCAAATAGTTCAATTGCTTCATATGTGAATTACATGTAGTTGATTCCAATTTATATAATTGTTGGAAATGATTATGAAAATGTACTTGATATGAAGGAGAGTATAAGTGTTTTTAAGTCATATGTTCGGGGATAAGCCCGCATCAATAAGGGCGAAAGACCTGACGAGGTAAGCCTATACTCCGTCATTCTAAAAGTTGGGAATTTGGACCCAACCTAGCATGAGAGAGCAACTTCAATTCTAAAAGTTGGGAATCTTGACCCAACCTTAAATTAAAAGACTAAAATGGGTGCACTAGATTATAGACAACATATGACTTGTTTAAAGCTGTTAATTAGACAGTAAAAGGGAAAGCATTGCTACGCATTTCTTACTTTCAGTATGGAATTTCAATATGTTCTACCTATGTTATGAAATTCTTAATTATTAAATAATTTTATTATTATTTCTTTTACATTGCTAGTGTATTTAATTGAGCCCTAGCTCATTAGTAGTGATTATACTGTAGGTAAGGGAAAGGAATCCATAGGGCACTAGACGAGAAAGAGGTGACCGTTCATTTTTGGTGTAAATATATTTTGGTGTAGAAAGAGATCTTAGAGGAGATATGAAGGATAGTTGTATAAATCTTTTGATATGTAAGCAAAGTTCAAAAGTTTTAGTAGAGCTTTGTATTTATTTTAACTGTGTTTGATGTTCAGTAAGGTATTTTACATGATTCTATTATTAAGTGTGGAGTTTGATATGTTGAAGTCCTTCTCTATTATACTGCAGTTTGAATGATAGAATGTGAGCCAAACTAGGGTGTGATAGAAATTGGTATTAGAGCCTAATTAAAATTAAATGAAAGCATAATCGGATTTAGACTATTAAGTAGGATTTGATGTTATGAAAATGATATATATAGAGCTATAGGTTGAATCAAGTTTTAATGGAACTATGCATAATATTATAGTACAGTAGCACATTTGCATTACAGGCTTTTGTTTAATGCTTTGAAATGATTATGTTTGTTAATATGAGTATATGTATTATATGAATTATCTACATGCATACAAATATTTATGTCTAAAGAGTTGCCAGAAAAAATGACTGGTCAGTCTTCCAGTATAAGGAGCTTCAAGATATTGTGGAATTGATCTCAAAAGTGGTAGATAAAATGGCAACAATGGAGAAATCTTCTACCAGCAGTGGACCTAGATCTGAATTTGACAGTGAAGTGGATTGACATTTAAAATTACTTCAGACTTTTAAACTGCCAGCATTTAAAGGTACAAGTGATCCAATAGTGGCTAATGACTGGTTGTTGAAGATTGGAAAGATTTTAGATGGTATGATATATTCTAAAAATAGAAAGGTACCATTGGCTACATTTGTACTAGAAAGAGAAGTAGAAAGGTGGTGGCAGGCACAACATAAAGAAAAATTTGGACAGATGCCTACCACTAGTATATATTGGGACGATTTTGTAAGGGTATTCAGAGACTGGTTTATTCCTCCTTCCGCCAGGCTAGCTCTGCAAGACATATTCTTCAATCTTACTCAGGGTTCCAAGACAGTTATGCAATGTGAAGCTGACTACACTTCTCTGTCCCGTTATGCGCCACACTATGTCAGCACCCAGGAGGAAAAGTGTTACAGATTTTTGAGAGGCCTAAGGGATAACCTATGACTTGCATTGGCGCCTTTTAATACCAGTGAATTTTCAGTTTTAGTGGAGAGAGCTAGGAGAATTGAAAATGAGTTGAATTTTGTAAGTACAGTTTGGAGCAACAATAAATAGGAAAAAATGAAGATATTTGAAAAGGATGATTGATTCAGAAATAAGAAGCAAAAGTTGGATGATAAGAAAAAATAGAGTTAGCTTGAAAAACCTTTGTGTGAGCAATATGGGAAACAACATTTTGGTCAGTGTTTGGTGGGATCTGGTTGATGTTGCAAATGTGGTGAGTTAGGTCATCGCAAGGTAGAATGCCCTTAAGAGAGAAGACTCAATGCCAGGCCACAGGGATATCAGGGGTATAAGGAACAGAAACAACATTAGAGATATCTGGAAGGCAATCAGACAGGAAAAACTCAATTTCAAGGAAGGATAACAATGCAAGGAAGACCACTAATTCATCTTAAAGGTGAAGCATCATATGTTAAAGGAAATCAACCAGTGAAGGCTAGAGTGTTTGCTATTACACCCCAAGAGGCTAAATATTCAAATGAGGTGGTGACAAGTTTACTTTTGATTTCTAACAAGTTTGGTAGAGTTCTTTTTTATTCTGGTGCATCCCATTTGTATATTTCTGAAGAATTCTGCTCCAATTTATCTGTTAAGATTGCTTGTTTTACACCTACCTTATTTGTTAAGATGCCAACAGGGGATAGTTTGCCTGCTAATAGGATGTGCCTTATAAATTTGAATATTCAGGGTTATGAATTTCCAACATAAATGATTATAGTACCTATTAAAATATTTGACATCATCTTAGGAATGAATTGGTTGGTTAAACATTTCTCTACAATTGAATGCTGGAAGAAAATAATAAAATTTAATTTACCAAATATGAAGACCTTTTATTTCCTAGGTGAGAAGAATGCAACTTCCTCTCTCGTGAGTGCATTGAAGATGGGTAAATATTTAAGGAGGGGTGAGTTAGTATTCTTATCCAAAATGAAGGTCTTAAATAAAGATTTTTAGGCATTGCAAAATGTTCTAGTTGTCTCTAAATTTTCAGATGTATTTTCTGAAGAATTACCTGGATTATCACCTAAAAGAGAAGTCGAATTTGGTATAGAATTATAACTAGGAACATCAGCAATTTACAAATCTCCTTATAGGATGGCCCCAAAGGAATTGTAGGAGTTAAAAATGTATCTACAAGAATTGATGGATAAGGGATTCATTCGAGCTAACTATTCACCTTAGAGTGCACCTATACTTTTTATTAAGAAGAAAGATGGATCCATAAGAATGTGTATTGATTATAGAGAGCTGAACAAAGTGACAATCAAGAATAAATATCCACAACCCCACATAGATGACTTGTTTGATCAGTTAGTCGGTGCCACGGTATTTTTTATAATTGATTTAAGATTAGGATATCATCAAGTGAGAGTTAAAGAAGCAGATGTTAGTAAGATGGCCTTTGGGACAAGGTATGGTCACTTTGAGTTTAGAGTTATGCCTTTTGGGTTGATAAATACTCCTGCTATCTTTATGGATATGATGAATCGAATTATCAAAGACTATATAGATAAGTTAGTGATTATTTTTAATCATGACATTCTGATATACTCGGGGATGGATGATGAGCATGCTAAACATTTAAAGATACTTTTAGAGGCACTGAGAAAAATTGGTTGTATGCAAAATATTCAAAATGTGAATTTTGGTTAACAAGTATTTATTTCTTCGGGCATATTATTAGTGGTGAAGGAATTTCAGTAGACCCACAGAAAGTGAAAGTAATTATGGAATGGTCTAAACCAAATGTTACAGAGGTTCATAGTTTTCTTGGACTAGCAAGATATTATAGAAGGTTTGTTAAAGGATTTTCACAGATTGTTATGCCTTTGTCCAAACTATTAAGGAAGGAGTTAAAATTTGAATGGAAAATTGATTGTGAGAATAACTTTCGAGCATTAAAAGAGCATCTAACTACAACACCAGTATTGACACTTCCCTCAGGAACATAAGGATTTCAGATTTACAGTGATCCATCTTTAAAAAGTTTGGGATGTGTTCAAATGCATAATAGAAGAGTGACTGCTTATGCATCTTGATAGTTGAAGTCCCATGAAAGAAATCATCCCACTCATGATTTGGAGCTGGATGCAGTAGTATTTGCTTTGAAGATTTTGAGACATTATCTATATGGGGTAAGCTATAAAATTTTCATTGATCATCAAAGTCTAAAATACATATTTTCATAGAAAGAATTAAACTTGCGACAAAGAAGATGGTTGGAACTCATTAAAGATTATGATTTGGACAACTAATAATGTCCAGGTAAAGCTAATATTGGAGCTGATGCTTTAAGTTGCAAGTCTACATGGATGATGAACTAGATGATTACTTAGGAGGTTCAATTGATTAAGGAAATGGAAAATTTGTAATTGGAGATTAGAAACTTAAAAAATGTGGAATACTTACATCAAATGACCGTAAAGCCCACTTTAACAGATTGTATCAAATAAGCTCAAAAGCTTAGTAGTGAATCATCAAAATTGATAGAGCAGGTTCAATCAGGGAAAAGTCCCGACCTTTCTATTGATGTTGATGGAATCATTAGGTATAAATCCCAATTATGGGTGCCCAGTGATCAGGAGTTGAGAAGAGAAATTTTTCAAGAAGCTCATCATTCTAACTATACAATTCATCCAGGTAGTATCAAGATGTATAAAGACTTGAAAGTAATATTCTGGTGGCCAGGTATGAAGAAAGATGTTGCTGAATATGTAGCTAAGTGTGAAGCATGTCAAATTGTGAAAGCTGAACATCAAAGACCTATTGGATTACTGCAATCACTACTTATCCCTGACAGGAAGTGGGAAGAAATTGTAATGGATTTTATGATGGGATTTCCCAGATCCAGATAAGGACATGATCGTATTTGGGTAATTATTGATAGACTAACTAAATCAGCTCACTTTTTACCTATCAAGCAAATAGATTCAGTAGAAAAATTAGCACAGCTATATGTGAAGGAAATTGTCAGATTGCATGGTATTCCAAAAGTCATCATCTCAAATATAGATGATAGATTTACTTTGAGACTATGGAAGAGCATTCATGAAAGCTTGGGTACAAATCTACATTTTAGTACAGCTTTTCATCCTTAGACTAATGGTCAATCTGAAACCATTCAAGTACTGGAGGATTTATTGAGATTATGTATTTTGAATTTCAAAGGTAGCTGGGAAGATCACATACCATTGATAGAATTTGCCTACAATAACATTTACCAATCTAGTATACAAATGGCACCATAAAAAGCACTTTATGGTAGAAAGTGCAGAAACCATTAACTTGGGTTGAGGTAGGAGAAAGAGAGTTAATGGGCCCATAACTGGTGGAGGAAGCAATAGAGAAAATCAGATTAATTAGAGATAGATTAATAGCTACTGAAGACTGCTAGCAAAAGTATTATGACCCCAAGCATAGAGCAGTAGAGTTTGAAGTGGGTGACTTGTATTCTTGAAGGTTAAACCTATGAAGGGTACAACTAGATTTGGTAAGGGAGGCAAATTAAGTCCTAAGTTTATTGGACCTTTTGAAATTGTTGAAAGTATTGGAAAAGTTGCTTATAAGCTTGCTCTTCTAGTAGACATGTCAGATATAAATAATGTTTTTAATATGTCACTGCTAAGGAAATGGGTTACCAATGCCCATCAATGAATCTCACAAGATGATATTGAGTTATAAATAAATCTGTGTTATAGAGAAGAACCCGAAAGAATACTAGATTTTTATACTAAACAGCTTAGAAACAATTAAATTCCTTATGTTAAAGTAAAATGGAAATATAAGCTAGAAAAAGAAGCAACCAGGGAAAGGGAAGAAGACATTAGATTGAGATTTCCTCATTTGTTAAAGACCACTAAAGCAATGACTTTTCAGGATGAAACATTATAAAGGAGGAGTGAATTATAATACTCAAAAGTTTATTTAAAAAAAAGGTAAACATACTATTTGCCCCAAAATGTTACTCTATTTTTTCCCTCACGTATGAAAATATTGAATTTGATTTCATTAAATTCTATTATAAAGTCTGAACATTTCAATATATAATTTGTAAATTCATTAATAGCTTAATAATAGTTAATTAATAGTTTGATATCATTTAATGAAATGTATAATAATGAAATTAAATCAATTATTATATTCTGTAAACACTGCAGCAATTCCACTATAACCCACATGCAATGGTCTAATGTTTGGGAGTGGGATCATATGGCTAGTAAGAGGAATTAGTGGAGTTATAGTATATTATTATATTGCTAATGGAATATAACAATATTATATGTATCAACTTGAATTAAGCACTAAAGCATTTCCCTCAATCCATCTCACCCGTCACTAGTTCTCTTCGAGTTCAAGCAAAGGGAAAATCTGGGAGGATTGCTGGGTTGCTAGCTGTTTCAGTTGACTTCAGGAATAAGGAAATTGCTATTTTCCTACTGTTATAAAGTGCTGCAGCTAGAACATAGAGGTGAGGAAATCAGTGGTTATTGATTTTACAAGCTGAAATTTTAGAAATTTAGGTCCGTTGCTGAATTTAAGTGCTAAAATTAGTGTTTTCTGCTTTTTAAACTGTAGTTGTTTGCTTAAACAATCAATGTAAGAGTTGTTATTTATGGTTTTGTGTTGACCCAATGGAAAAATAAAGAGTAAGAGCTGAAATAATGTTGTTGAAATTGATAAGTTGTTGTTGCAAAGCGTGTTGAATTTTGCTAGAATGTGACCACAATGCTTCGTTGAATTTTGCTACAATATGTCCATAATTGCTGAAAATAAGCTTTGAATGCGGTAAGAAGAAAAATTCAATGGGTTTTATTGAATCCAATTTAGGAAAAAAAAAAGGGAGTTAAGAAAGGAATTTGGAAGGATGAGAAGAAGTTTGACGGAGGTTGCATACAGAAGAAAAAGAAGACAGGGAATTGTAAGAGCTCAAATTGTAAATAAGGTGAGGTACCCAACAATATATAGAAATAATAAAAAGTTTATATAATTGCAAATTGATATTTACCTTGTTTATAATAGCATTTCTTTTCCTATGATAACATGTATTTCAAATAGTTCAATTGCTTCATATGTGAATTACATGTAGTTGATTCCAATTTATATAATTTTTGGAAATGATCATGAAAATGTACTTGAAATGAAGGAGAGTATAAGTGCTTTTAAGTCATATGTTGGGGGATAAGCCTACACCAGTAAGGGCGAAAGACCTGACGAGCCTATACTCTGTCATTCTAAAAGTTGGGAATTTGGACCCAACCTTGAATGAGAGAGCAACTTCTATTTTAAAAGTTGGAAATCTAGACCCAACCTCGAATTGAAAGACTAAAAAGGGTGCACAAGCTTATAGACATCATATGACTTGTTTGAAGCTGTTAATTAGACAACAAAAGGGAAAGCAATGCTACGCATTTCTTACTTTCAGTATGGAATTTCAATATGTTCTACCTATGTTATGAAATTCTTAATTATTATTATTATTATTTTTTTTACATTGCTGGTGTATTTCATTGAGCCCTAGCTCATTAGCAATGATTATACTGTAGGTAAGAAAAGGAATCCATGGGGCACTAGACGAGAAAGAGGTGACTGTTTGTTTTTGGTGTAAATATGTTTTGGTGTACAAAGAGATCTTAGAGGAGATATGAAGGATAGCTGTATAAATCTTTTGATATGTAAGTAAAGTTCAAAAGTTTTAGTAGAGCTCTGTATTTATTTTAATTCAGTAAGGTATATTACATGCTTCCTATTATTAAGTATGGAGTTTGATGTGTTGAAGTACTTCTCTGATATACTCCAGTTTGAATGTTAGAGGGTGAGCAAAACTGGGGTGTGACATTTTTAATTTAGTTGTTGTTTGTTATATGTTTTATTTTTTAGTTTATATGATTGTATGTTTTGTTGCTAATTGTTCTTGTTTTTCTTTTTAATGATTTAGCTTTTGAGTGTTTCGTAGTTTTTTTTTAAAGTTCATATAAATAAAAAAAATGTGTATTTAGTTATTATTGAGTTTATATTTCTTTTTCTCTAGAATTATCATTTAATGCATTAATACAAACTAATCTAAAATTTTCTTTTAAATAATTGAAATTTTATAATCATTGCATCACAAAAATATTTCCTCAGTAGATCTTTTTTTTTTCTCTGACTTTAAATAACATTATAATAATATCTAGGTAAGAAAATCTTTTTGATTTTATGATAAGACATTTGCCTCATAATTACAACTATTGTCAAATGGTAACCTTCTTTCCTTTTATTTTCTTGTTAAAAGTAATGTTTTTATTATTATCTATAGGATTATGCTTTGTGGTTTATTTTTTTTTATATGAGAAAGTTATATCTTTTATTTGAAAAATACTTACATAAGCTAAAATTTAATGATTTAGTTTAAGGAAAGAACAAAATATCAAAAGATACACTAAGTGCGCCAAAACTAAAAAGAGGCACAAAATGAGCCCAACCTATAAAGAAGCGCAATGTTTGCTAAATAAAATTCAAAAACAAAATATGTGCAATGTTTGCCAAATAAAATTTTAAATCAAAAGATACACAGTGATCGCTAAAATTGAAAAGAGTCATAAAATTAGCTCACACTACATCTAGTTCTTTCCTTTTAATCTCTAATTCTTAGAAAAATTTTTACATTTAATAATAAAACTCAACTATTTAATTTTAATCTAGGTGATTTTTGTTTAATTTTTGCAATAATTATTTTTTTTTAGATTTCTGCTCTCTAGAAGGATTCTTGAATATGATCAACTATTCTTATCTTATTTATTTTTTAGTCTAAAATATGTGTTTAAAAAGACTGTTTGCTTCAAGAATTTAATCTTAGTCTTGCAAATATTTAAATTTCTTTTCCTTATCAGCCTTTTAGATCTATCAATACTAGCTTTCATATTTAGAGGATTTTTTTTTTCTTTTCATTTTTTTTGTTGATGTCAAAGGGGTAGGTTATTGTTTATGTTTGTTTTAAGTCTTTTGGTTTGTATTTTTTTGTTTGGTATTTAAATTTGTTTTGATTTTTAGTTCTATGTCAAAATGCTCTCCTGGGGATGTTATTTTTTAATATGTTTATTTGAAATTTTATTTTAGGGTGTTTGTATTTTGTTTTTGTGTTTGTTTTGCTTTGTAGTTTAATTTTTGTTTGTCTATAAAAATCAAAATTAAAAAGAGGGACAAAATTTTATTTATCCATATGGTTTTTATTTATCATTCATTTAGAGGGAGTTTAGACGAAAAGAACTTTAATTTGTTATTTAAATAATAATTATTTTTGTCATCATAAAAAAAGGGAGATTGTTGCAAATCAATAATCAAGATTAAGATTATAATTTTTGATGATAACAAAATATTATTATTATGATTTTATTATATTTCTCCTAACTTATATTGAATATTGCTTGTTATTTCTGTGCGTATTAATATTTTAGGTAAATCATATATTAATCCAGATTGATGAAGACTTCAAGACAAGGTAGAGTAGGATTTCATATAAAAGAGTATATATATCTTTATTTTTTATTTCTTGAGTATGAGAATATTTAATTATAATTTAGTAATCATGCACACACATAGGGGGAGTGGTAAATTATAAAAAAAAGATGCTGATCGTACTGTACGATATATAATAAAACTACATAATTTGACTCAGTTTTTCTACAAAATTCGATTACTCAAATAAAGGCTTGATTTTCTGAATTGATCATATTATACAATATACAATCGTACAGATGCCTGATAGTGTACAAAATTTGATTTGTACTAGATCATACCATATAAACTTGTTCATTTTTGAATTGTTCATATAGTACAATATCAATTTGTATAGATGACTAACATTATATGAAATCAAGTTTGTACCCGAACGTACCATATAAACTTGTCCATTTTTAAACTATTCATATTATATGATGTCAAGTCAGATAAATGACTTATAGTGTATAAAATTTAGTTTATACCAGATCGTACCGAATGATGGACTATTATTTTGAACTATTCGTACCATATGTTGTCAAGTTATATAAACAACTGATAGTGTATGAAATTTGGTTTATACCAGATCATACCAAATGATGGATAATTATTTTGAAATGTTCGTATTGTACGATACCAAGTCCTACATACAATTGATTGTATATGAAATTAGGTTCATACCTAATCGTACAATACAAATTTGTTCATTTTTGAACTATTCATACTATACGATATAAAGTTATATAGATGAACTATAATGTATGAAACTAAGTTCATCCCAATTCGTACTAAATGAAGCCATAATTTTTTGAACTATTTGTACTGGATAATCTATGATTGTACAATATGAAATGTCAACAGTTCTCTTCAAAAATTTAGGTTTTGGACTTTTTTCATGTGTTTTATGTAAATAGAGTCCTAAAATTGTCATCACTATCCTTTGCTTCAAATTTTCTCTTGAGAGTGACTATTGGGAGTGTGTTTGAGATAGATTTTGAGATTGGAGAGTGAGACATCTAGTGAAAGGGAGTTGTGAGGAATTCACAAGGTTGCCGAAAGTGAGGATCTCTTGTTCTTCTTCTAATGTCTTCCAAAGTTCTTTGGAGTCTCTTGAGAGAAGATCTTCAATACTGGATCAAGGTTCTTTTCCTTCACCAAGAGGGTGAAAAATATGTGACGGTTCTCTATCTTCATGAAGAGGGTGGAAAAGGATTCTTGATTCTCTTCCTTTACCAAGAAGGTGAAAAAGGATGCTTGGTTCTCTACCTTCACCAAGTGGGTGAAAAAGGATGTGTAGGTACTCTGCCTTCACTAGGTGGGTGAAAAAAGATGAGAAGGTATGCAACCATCACTTGGAGAGTGTAAAAGATGATGGTTCTCCATCGCTCCGGGTTGGTGGAAGAGAGTTTGTAAGGGCTTCTCCACATTACAGTGGGGGAAAAAGGAGAGTCACTTTTGATTAGTGAAATACCCAGAGAATGAGTCTCCAGGAAGTGTATGCAGGTCTTATTGGACCGAACCACTATAAAATTCGGTGTTCATATATTACTTTTTATTTTTATGGCATTTTGTTTCACTACTCTCTTTATATTTGTGATTGAAAGATTAACTCTGAAAGTCATTGCTATAATCATATATTTTAATATTAGTGTTTTTAATCTTCTAAAAAGATTTTTAAAAAAGGGGGTTTTCCAAAATCCAATAAATCTTTTTAATAACCAATTCACCCCCCTCTTAGTTAGTCTTGGGACAGTTCTATAAGGTCTAACAACCTACATGAACTTTTAATGTCTTCTTTCTCTTCTTGACATTCACCTGCTTGTCTTAGCTCAAGTCTTGTTAATCTTTATTTGTTATGTTAAATTTCTATTTATAGTTCTTCAATCACCACTCCTTGGTCTTTGTGAATTCCAGCTAGGCAATATATTGCCCTTTTTTCATTAGTGAACAAAATAAGTATGAGTGGAGATATTCTACTTGTTCTTGTTGCAAATCTATTTTTCATGTCTTATGTTTTGATGATTGACTAACATTGTTTCTCTTGGACAGCTTGTTGCTTCTAACTTTTCAGGAATCGAAGATCGGACGATCAAAAAGGAGCCAAGTTCAGGAATGCGTAGGTTTAGGGTTGAGTCAGTCTGTACTTTTGTTTTTTTTACCTTTTGAGTCCACTTGTAATAGTCAAAGAGACTGATGCTATATAACCCTTCACACACACACTTGAGAGACTTAGAATTTCTGTTTTTACTCATATCGGCCAGGACGATTTCTTAGATTGGCCTAGACGATCAGCTTAAAACAGAAAGTCTAATTAAGGATTCTTAATTTAGGCAGCCGACATTAACAGATCGTCCTGGACGATACGTGTATCGGCCAGGACGATAAGCTCAAAACAGAAAGAAGTAGCCGCCATAGTCAAGTATGGTATACTGTATTTTTAACTTATCGGCCAGGACGATCCTATGATCGGCCTGGACGATATTCACAAATTATGCCATAATTGTTCAGGAAAATCAAGGAAGTAATTAAGGATGATTGATACGATCATATCATCCAGGACGATCGCAGGATCGGCCAGGCCGATCTAGTCAAAAACCTTAAGTTACTTCAGGACGATCGATATCGGCCAGCTCATATCCAGGGCTATTGTCAGGACGATTTTCCTCTGATTTGAACTGATCGGCCAGGACGATCTTGTGATCGACCGGGATGATCAAGCCAATTTTTAATCATCCTGTTTTCCATCCAAGGCGATGCTCTGGCCGATCATCATTGATTTGTACTGATCGGCCAGGCCGATGTCCATATCGGCCTGGACGATATGGTCGGCAACTTGTAATTAATGAGCTCTTTTGAAGCTCTTCTATTTAAGAGATCTTGTTTAATGTTTTAAAAAACCTTTGGCTGCTGCCTTGACCTGAGAAGACCTTGAGGAGAGAAAGAGAGAGAGGAGAGAGAGAGAGAGGATCTTGTGAGGGGGAGCTTGTGAGGGGTTTCACAAGGGTTGCTTCAAGGATCTCTCTGCGTCGTCTTCGTCTAGAGTTTCTCGTCCGTGGAAGGGTCGGTAGAGGTAAGGAGTTTTGCTTTTGGTTTTGGTTCTATGCCAGCTTCAGGAGGAAGCAAAAGGAGAAAGGTTCTCTGCCTTGCCGGGGTGGCAAAAAGGAGGTTCTTGTGAGGGTTTCTCCGCCTAGCCGTGGGGGCTAAAGGAGAGTCACTTTTTTTGTAGTGCAATACTTGGAGGGTGCCTCCAAGGAGTGGACGTAGGTCGAGTCGACTGAACCACTATAAATTTCTGTGTTCCTTTTCTTGCTTCCGCACTTTTAAATTTCGCATTTTATTTTTGTGGTGTAATTTAGTTTATGCAATTTTCTTTCTTTGTAAAAAGAAGTTTTTAAAATACCAATTCACCCCCCTCTTGGTTTGTTTGGGACTAAGTTCATAGGGCTTAACATCCCCATCAAACTTTCAAGTGGTATCAGAGCTTGATTAGAAAATTAAAGTTTAAAAACTTTTTGAATTTGATCCATGTCTAACTTTGGGAATCGCAACACTACCGAAGGGTATTCTATTACCCGACCTCCTCTGTTCGATAACCTACCTTTTGATTTTTTGAAAACTCGCATGTCAACTTTTTTACAATCTACTGATTATCGCATGTGGATGCTTATTCAAGAAGGTTATTCTCCACCTTCTCGTGAAATTAATGGTTTTAAAACTGAAGTTGCTTTTACCGAATGGACTTTTGACGAACGAGATTTAGCTCAATTAAATGTGAAATGTTTGAATTATTTTTTCTGTGCTTTGAAATCTGAGGATTACATGCGTGTTTCAAATTACAAAACTGGTAAAGAAATTTGGGATAAATTGTGCATTACTTATGAAGGCACTAATGAAGTTAAACAATCCCGTTTAAACATTCTCTTGCATGACTACAAACTTTTTCGTATGAAACCTCATGAATCGATTTCTGACATGTACACTAGGTTTACTCAGATTGCTACTTCATTGCATGCACTAGGAAAAGAACTTTCGAACTATGAAATGGTTAATAAGATTTTGAGATGCTTGCCTTCGTCTTATGATGCAAAAATTACTGCCATCACTGAATCTAAAGATTTGAACACCTATTATATTGATAACTTGCTTGGCTCACTCATTGCTTACGAGCAAGGGGTGAATCAAAGAAATCTTGATGCAGGTGAGAAGAAAAAGGAGAAAACAATTACATTGAAGGCACACAAATCGGATTCTGAATCTTCCGGGTCTGAAAGCGGTAGAGTTGCCTTCATCACAAGGCAATTCAAAAGCTTTCTAAGGAAGAAACAAAAGCATCATCAAAGTTGGAGAAAAGGTAAGGATCACAAACATGTAAAAGGATCTTCTGATGTTGTTTGTTTTGAATGCAGAAAGCTTGGACATGTGAGAACTGATTGCCCTAAGCTTAGAGATCAATCAAGCAAAGAAAAAGATGATGAGAAAGCAAAGTCTAGGAAGGACAAGAAGAAAAACCAAAGGAGCTTTTGGGCAGAATCTGGTACTGTTCTTCTGAGACTGAACCAGAGGAAGAAACTACAAACTTGCGTTTCATGGGAAAAGATCAAAGTGATCGAGAAGAGGTATGTGAACTTTCCTACGATCAACTTCTTGAAGTTTCAGAAAAAATCCATGCATCATATAGGAAATTAAAGAAAACTCATGCTAGCTTGAAATTAAAATTCTTAAATCTACAAAAAAGAGCATGAAATTTTGATTAAAGACCATCAAACAATTGATTCAAATCACATGACTTTACTTGATGAATTTGATGAGTTAAATAAAAATCATGGTAAGTTAGTTGAAGAGCATGATGCATTGAAAATATCACACACATCTCTTGAATCTGATTTTAAGAAGTCAAAAGAAATAGAGAAAATTTTGAGGATTGAAAATGAAGTTTTAAAAAGAACAAACTTGAAGGTTCAAAATGATTTAGAAGCATGTAAGAAATCTAGGATGACTTCTACTTTTAATCAATTGCCAAAACTTAGAGAGAGGCATTATAACTCAAATCACTTAAGAAATCTCTTTCCAGGAGTTAGATGTTTTTCTTGTGGCATGCTAGGACACATCTCACACACTTGCACAATTCACAATAGTACACATTGGGTGTGGAGACCTAAGGTGCATGATCCACAGCATACCACACATGCATTGCATTCTTCTCTTCATAAGAAGGAACCCAAACCTGCTTGGGTTCCTAAAAATAACATTTGATAATTTTGCAGGGAGTCTCTCACAAAAGACCTCGTGAGAGTATGTGGTACCTGGACAGTGGATGCTCTCGACATATGACTGGTGATGCTAGCCAGTTTGTTGTACTAGAGTCCAGGACTGGAGGCAAGGTTACTCTTGGAGACAACACCACAAGGAAGGTGGTAGGAGCAGGTATAATCGGTAATTCCAAGAACCTTATGATTGAAAATGTTTTGCTTGTAGATGGATTGAAGCACAACTTGCTCAGCATCAGTCAATTCTGTGACAAAGGATTCATCGTGCAATTCTTCACGGATTCATGCATTGTAAGTTTAAGTAACAACACTATTTTGCAGGGAAAGAGGGTCAACAACGTCTACATGCTTGATTTAAATAACATTGAATGTGCTGCTTCTTTTTGCTTAAAAACTGTCATTGATGATTCTTGGTTGTGGCACAGGAGGCTTTGTCATGCAAGTATGAAAACCCTTAGGAAAGTGACCCAAAAGGACCTAGTTAGAGGTGTCCCCAAACTTAAGTTTACAAAAGAACACCTTTGTGATGCCTGTCAACTAGGAAAGCAAATCCACTCCTCTTTTCACCCCATAAAGGACATTAGCACCTCTAGACCTTTAGAAGTCCTTCACATGGATTTGTTTGGACCCATTAGCATAGCTAGTTTGGGAGGGAAAGTCTATGGTTTTGTGATTGTTGATGACTACTCGAGATTCACTTGGACTAGATTTCTTTCTCATAAGAATGAGTCTTTTGAGGAGTTTAAAACTTTTTCTACTTGGATTCAGAAGAAGCTAGGTTGTGAGATTTTGACCATCCATAGTGATCATGGGGGAGAGTTTGAAAATGAAAGATTTGGAGATTTTTATGAGGAGAATGGGATTAGTCACAATTTTTCAGCCCCTAGGACCCCTCAGCAGAATGGGGTAGCTGAAAGGAAGAACCGGACCTTGGTGGAAGCCGCTAGAGCCATGCTTGCTGAATATTCACTTCCAAAATACTTTTGGGCTGAAGCGGTTAACACAGCTTGTTATGTGTTGAATAGGGTGAATGTTAGAGTCAAATTAGAAAAGACACCCTATGAGATCCTTAAGGGTAGGACACCCAATCTTTCCCACCTTCATGTCTTTGGTTGTAAGGTTTTCATTCACAATAATGGGAAGTCTCACTTGAGAAAATTTGATCCTAAATCTGATGAAGGAGTATTCTTGGGATATTCTAGTGTTGGGAAGTCTTTTAGAGTGTTTAACAAGAGAACTTTGATGGTGGAAGAGACAACCCATGTAGTTTTTGATGAGTCTGATCCTAAGAAACATGGAGTAGAAGATGATGATGTTGGAGAGATTACAAGTGGAGTAGAAAATTTGGGGAAGGGGAGTGAGCACCTAAGTAATGGAGGAGTAGAAGGAGTCACCCAAGGAATAGAAAATTTTGATGAAAGGGGAGAAACTTCACACACTTTGCCTAGAGATTGGAGATACTCTACTAGTCACCCCAAGGATTTGATCTTAGGAGACCTTTCTAGTGGAGTTAAGACTAGACATGGACTTAGGAAAGAGATGAACCACTCTGCCTTTATCTCTATGACTGAACCCACCACCATTAACCAAGCCCTTTCTAATGAGTTTTGGATTTTAGCAATGCAAGAAGAGTTGAATCAATTAGTTAGGAATGATATTTGGGAACTTGTGGAAAGACCTAAGGGATAAAGTGTAGTTGGGACAAAGTGGGTATTTAAAAACAAAGTGAATGATTCAGGAGTGGTGGTGAGGAATAAAGCAAGATTGGTGGCTAAGGGGTACAATCAAATAGAAGGGATAGACTTTGAAGAGACTTTTGCCCCTGTAGCTAGATTGGAAGCCATTAGAGTGCTATTAGCCTTTGCTTGTTATAAAGGATTTAAGCTTTTTCAAATGGATGTCAAGAGTGCCTTTTTAAATGGGGAGATAAAAGAAGATGTGTTTGTAGAACAACCTCCAGGTTTTGAGAGTTCTCAATTTCCAAATCATGTGTTTAAATTAAAAAAGGCTTTATATGGTTTAAAGCAGACACCTAGAGCTTGATATGAGAGGCTTAGCACATTCTTACTATAGAGGGAGTTTGTCAAGGGGAGCGTAGACACCACCTTCTTTCTTAGAAAAGTTGGAGATGACTTACTCATTGTTCAGATTTATGTTGATGATATACTCTTTGGATCTTCTAATAAAAATTTGTGTGATGATTTTTCTAGAACAATGAGTAGAGAGTTTGAGATGAGTTTAATGGGAGAATTATCTTACTTTTTGGGGTTTAGCATAAAACAATTGGAAGATGAAACTTTTCTAAATCAAACAAAATACATAAAGGACATTTTGAAGAAATATGAGATGGACAAAGCCAAGCCAATTAACACCCCCATGACTTCAAGTGCTCCTTTGGATAAGGACCCAAGTGGTAAGTCTGTTGATCAGAACAAGTATAGAGGCATAATTGGATCTTTACTTTACTTAACTGCAAGCCGACCTGACATCATGTTTAGTGTTTGCCTTTGTGCTAGGTTTCAAGCTGACCCTAAGGAGTCCCACATGACTGCTGTTAAAAGGATTTTTAGATACCTTTTGGGGACACAAGGATTAGGGATTTGGTACCCTAGACATAGCACTTCTTTTGAGATTATTGGTTTTTCTGACTCTGATTTTGCAGGATGCAAGGTGGATATAAAGAGCACCTCTGGAACTTGTCAATTCATTGGACAATCTTTGGTCTCTTGGTCTAGTAGGAAGCAAAATTCTGTTGCACTTTCCACTGCTGAAGCTGAATACATTGCTCTTGGAAGTTGTGTGGCCCAAGTTCTTTGGTTGAAACAACAGGTATTGGATCTAGGATTACATGTAAGCATCATCTCAATCTTTTGTGACAACACTAGTGCCATATGCATCTCTAAAAATCCTATTCAACATTCAAGAACTAAACACATTGACATTAGGCATCACTTTATTAGAGATCATGTGACTAAGGGAGACATTGAGTTACACCATGTGACAACTGAAAACCAACTGGCAGACATCTTTACTAAACCACTGGCCTTCGATACCTTCAGTTCTTTAAGGACCAGATTGGGTGTGATTGACATAAATGCATGAAACCTTTTAGCTAAATTTTCTTTTACTTTTTTTTTTGCTTTCTTTTCTTTTCTTTTTTCGTATGCTTTATTTTTATATCATCGATGATATGGTATTATATTTCTTGTTCTTGTTTTTAACAATCTATAGTTAATATGTTTTCATCTACTTAATCACTTAGATAGTATGAATATTTTGTGATTGTGTCTCTTTCCCTAACTTAGTATTAGTGGCATAGTTTTCTTTTTTAATCAAAAGTCTATCTCAAATCAAAAGATTGTTTATGAAACTAAGATCTTTTCTTAAGCTTTCTTAAGCAAATCTATCTTGTATTTACAATGATTAAATGTTTTTTTGTCACATCAAGATCCCTCGTTACTCTTGTCTTCGATTATTAATCCTGCTTGTGGTAATTCTTCCCTATGTTAGAGAGAGAGCTCCTATTCTTTAATATCTGAAAAGATATATTCAAAACTAAGTTTTTTAAAGGATTACAAAAGGGAATCTAGCTTGCAAAATAAAAAAAAAAAAAAATTGGCCAATGATGCCAACAAAAGAAGCGCAAAGACGCCAAAAATTGAAAAATCTATAAAAAGATGCGCAAAGCGCCACAATATTGACAAGAGGCATAAAATGAGCCCACTCAAAAGCAAGCTACTCTCTCTTTTTATATCTTTTAGAACTTAGAAGTTTTGATTCTCAAAAGGCTTGATCTCGATTATCGTTCGATTGTGACAAATCTACCTCATTGTTTTATGGAGATATTTTTCTTATGACAGGTGGTGGGTAAATTCTTTTTCTCATATCCAATTGATTATTTGAGTTAGGTCATTGATTTCAAAAGACGATTCTACCCTAAGAAAACGTTTTTGGGCTAAGGGTAAACCATGAACGGATATTCTACTATTTTATGGATTAAATGAGATTGGTAACTCGTTAACTCACAGGTTCTTAAATCAATCACATGGAATACTATATCATTGACATGCCTTGATTAAAAAAAAAAAATAGCAAACTCTTTTTGCTGTGCTTTCTTGTACCCTCCTTTTTGATATGTCAAAAGGGGGAGAAGTTTATGCGGATCTTTCTTCATCAATCCTGAATTTTTGCTATTAACTCTTTTTGTAGTGTTTTGCCATCATCAAAAAGGGGGAGATTGTTGCAAATCTATTTTTCATGTCTTATATTTTGATGATTGACAAACACTGTTTCTCTTGGACAGCTTGTTGCTTCTAACTTTTCAGGAATCGAAGATCGGACGATCAAAAAGAAGCCAAGTTCAGGAATGCGTAGGTTTAGGGTTGAGTCAGTCTGTACTTTTGTTTTTTTTTTTACCTTTTGAGTCCACTTGTAATAGTCAAAGAGACTGATGCTATGTAACCCTTCACACACACACTTGAGAGACTTAGAATTTCTATTTTTACTCATATCGGTCAGGACAATTTTTTGGATCGGCCTGAACGATCAGCTTAAAATAGAAAGTCTAATTAAGGATTCTTAATTAAGGCAGCCGACATTAACAGATCGTCCTGGACGATACGTGTATCGGCCAGGACGATAAGCTCAAAACAGAAAGAAGTAGCCGCCATAGTCAAGTATGGTATACTGTATTTTTAACTTATCGGCCAGGACGATCCTATGATCGGCCTGGACGATATTCACAAATTATGCCATAATTATTCAAGAAAATAAAGGAAGTAATTAAGGATGATTGATACGATCATATCGTCCTGGACGATCGCAGGATCGGCCAGGACGATCTAATCAAAAACCTTAAGTTACTTCAGGACGATCGATATCGACCAGCTCATATCCAGGGCTATTGTCAGGATGATTTTCCTCTGATTTGAACTGATCGGCCAGGACGATCTTGTGATCGGCCGGGATGATCAAGCCAATTTTCAATCGTCCTGTTTTCCATCCAGGGCGATGCTCTGGCCGATCATCATTGATTTGTACTGATCGGCCAGGCCGATGTCCATATCGGCCTGGATGATATGGTCGGCAACTTGCAATTAATGAGCACTTTTGAAGCTCTTCTATTTAAGAGCTCTTGTTTAACATTTTTAAAAGACCTTGAGGAGAGAAAGAGAGAGAGGAGAGAGAGAGAGGATCTTGTGAGGGGGAGCTTGTGAGGGGTTTCACAAGGGTTGCTTCAAGGATCTCTTTGCGTCGTCTTCGTCTAGAGTTTCTTGTCTGTGGAAGGGTCGGTAGAGGTAAGGAGTTTTGCTTTTGGTTTTGGTTCTCTGCCAGCTTCAGGAGGAAGCAAAAGGAGAAAGGTTCTCTGCCTTGCCGGGGTGGCAAAAAGGAGGTTCTTGTGAGGGTTTCTCTGCCTAGCCGTGGGGGCTAAAGGAGAGTCACTTTTTTTGTAGTGCAATACTTGGAGGGTGCCTCCAAGGAGTGGACGTAGGTCGAGTCGACCGAACCACTATAAATTTCTGTGTTCCTTTTCTTGCTTCCGCACTTTTAAATTCCGCATTTTATTTTTGTGGTGTGATTTGGTTTATGCAATTTTCTTTCTTTGTAAAAAGAAGTTTTTAAAATACCAATTCACCCCCCCTCTTGGTTTGTTTGGGACTAAGTTCATAGGGCTTAACATCCCCATCGAACTTTCAGTTCTTACTACTTCCTTATCATTTCTTCCAATACAAAGTGCACACTATAACTTTCTCAAAGTTTCCTATAATTAGTATTTGAATTGTGGTAGTGGTCCAAATACTTCATATGAAAGAATGAGGATGATTCTTCTCACTGCTTAGTAGAGAAAATAGTTTAGAGCTTCGCAGGTGGTATTAGGCTCAATCTGACTCCAGTGGTGAAGATTCATTAAGAGAGTAAAGAAATCTTATCACTTCTTGGAGGATAAATTCACTAGAATCTCTCTGAATGCATAGTTCCTAAACGATTGATGTCTTGCATGGCAAAAATAAAATGGTCTGCTATTGTGATGTAGGGATCCAGTAGATGTAGAGGAAGGATTCGATGAAAGAATTCTTATCACTTCTTGATTTTTAACCTGACTTTACCTGAATGAGCCGAGGTAGAAAATGAAAGCCCATTCACCTTGAAAAGTTTTATCATGCAAACCTAGAGCTGGTTTTAAGATAGAAGCAGTTGGTTGTCTGCTCTAGCTTCAAGATAACAGGCCATTCCTCCTTCCTACCATAGATTATCCACTAGTTGTTCTAAGCCCGATCCTCAAGACAGTAGGCGTTCCCTCCAAGTAGGACTCTAAAATAGCTACCCTTAACTCCTTCGACTGAATTATTGGAATCAACCACCTCAATGAAATCTGGGTGTGAGAACCACCACTTGACACCAAACAAGTTGAGGGAGTCAGGGTCTAAGTGGAGTTAGGTAATAGTCAGATGGGGAAAAACTAGGCAATGGTCTCCTTCAAGAACAGAAATATCAAACATAAAGAAATCACACCACAGCCTGAACTCAGATTAGTTTATAGAACAAAAGATTAGCAACTCCTCATCGATGATCTGGTGATCATAGCCGAGCACAACTCCAAGAACTCCTTGGAAAGAAACAATCACCTTAATACACTTCAAGATACATAAATGAAACAAAACTCAACTCAAATCTTATTAATCATCCCCTACTATAAGTATTAGCTCTATATTATAGACAAATGTAACAACATAATAGGCCACAACCAACATAAGGAACATTACACATATATAGACACACAAACTACCACATGGAATTAATTTGGGCAGAAGTTAACAGGATTAAGTAGGTCAGGTCCGACGTCACTTGCTCTCATTATTTTTATTGACATGCTACATAAATATCATTATTTTTTTGAAGCACAAAGGAACTAAAAAATAATTGATTAAACTTGAATGAAAAATATTTTTACCAACACAAATTACAATTTTAGAATAAGGAAATATTAATTTTGGAGAAGACCATAATTTCTTGCATTAAATTTATTATCTCGTTATAAATGAATTGATTTTTTTTTCTAAAATTACATTTGTTATATAATAATAATATAGTTATTTTTATAATATAATATTTATTTAATTTTGCTAGAACAAAAATATCAAATATCATAGCATATATAATTTATTCTAGAGGTTAGCAAATCTCAATTATTATTACATCATTAATATTCATATATTGTTTATCTACTAATTTAACTAATATAAATATTCATAAATTAATTTAAATTTAATATATTCCTTAACTAATTCTTAGCTTAAATTATTATTTACTTAATTAAACTCTTAACTCGCTGAGCTCACAAAGTCATGGAGTACTATAATGCGATGAACTGTTTGACGCACTTCGAATGCATCAAATCATTTGATGCATTAAACACTACCACATACAATTTGGTGAATATACACTTTCTAGAATTTTTGCCAAAATATTGTCATCCATCTTATTTCTGATACTTCCATGCTCCTTCTTGAAATTTCGCCTTTACTAAATACAATACGAGTTAAATCCCACTTATTGGTTCCTTTTGCTCTCTATAGAATTTTAAGTTATTTCAATTGCATTTAAAATTATTATAATTATTTTAAATTTTCAAGTGATTATATTTTATACCTAGCTTCTATAATCTTCTCAATCAATAACTAAAAAATTATATGAAAGTAAATTATTTGCCAAAACCCTATCACCTATGGATGTCTAATTGTAACAGTGACTTTTTTAGTAAATTAATTATGGGCAACTACTAAGAGTTTCATTTGAACTATTTTATCTTTTTTATAAAGGTGATTGTAAAGCTTCTATGAAAAAATAAACTTTTTTTAAAAGTTTCTATAAAAGTTGTTACCTAATATATAATTAATTACCATCTACATGATGGTGATTATTAGTCATAAGTATTATCAATAGTATTTCGATCACTAGAATTTTTATAAGCAAACTATCTGCAGAACGTCTACCAAATGGAGAATTTTTATTTGACTTAATATTTATCATCCTTTTTAAAACCTAAAATAATTCATAGACTTCTCAACCATAATGATTGTCACACACACTACAAGAAAACTCATGCATTATCGGTGAAACTTTTTGGTGGTTAACATCAATGTTTTGACAATTTTACAATTTTTTTTGGCAATTTAAAACATGATGGTATACACAGTGAAGGAAATATATTATGGCGGTGAATTTCTAGCAGTAATTTTTTTCAATGGTTTTTTGGTGGCAACTTTAGCCATAAATTATTAGACCCAAAACCGCAGGTAAACCAACAGAAGATTCTGGCTTAAATACTATTGTCAAACCATCGGTCATTACTTGCGATCAAAATTACCGTTATTTCCAGAGGCTAAACAACCAGATAGCCACCAAATATTATTGGCGACATAATTAAATAACTGGCGATGAATTGTTATCATCTACTATCAAAATTTTCAGGGGCTCAATCGCCAGTTAATTGCTAGAAACCTATAATAAATTGAAAAAAAGAATTGACAGCCTCCATCTATATAAGCATATTTTCCTAATTACCTTTAGACAGTTCAAAACACAAAGCAAATACTTTTAACTATATACTCAGGTAGTTCAAAACATAATATATAAAATATACTAACATACACAATCAATAGATACTTTGACAGTTCAAAATATTAAATATATATAGTTTAACACAAGTGACAACAACAAAACATAAAATAATGCTTAAAACATAAAAACAAGTTCTTTCATATCCATGTGTACAAAATACACCAACTAGTTCTTTAAATAAGTAATAATAATTAATCATCATCCATGTCAATATTGCCCTATGATTCAGATATAGGCTCTTGCTCATTTTTTTTTTTCTAATTTTCAGCTTGATATGATCTCAACTCCTCTCCTGCATCTCATCTTAAATCTTTATCATCTTCTCTATCTATTTTTTCAAGGAAGCAACCCTCTGGCTAACAGTTTCATCTGCTCCACAAATATGTTAAAATATTAAAGTAGATGTAATGGCCTCATAAGCATATCCCAGCAAACCTAAGCCATAAAACCTCCCAATCTGTCTTCCTCTAACAACATCTGACCTCATGTGATAGTTAGAATATTGGGTTGATCCTGAAGATGATCTCTCACTAGTAGATTATTGGCTCTCTCAAAGTCATATAAAATCATCCTATGAGATTAAATCCATTAAATAAAATTTCTAATTTATTTCATATTTTTACTCAAAAAATTATACTCATATGAGCTTTTCTCTCCTTTTAATCAACCCACTGATGATCAACTTTATGTTGGTGATTCCTCGTATGCAGCTCCAATGGTGTTTGCTCTTGAACAAGATACTCTTTTTATAAATAAAAAATATAGTTAAAATAATGTACATATATGAAACTAATTAAAATAATCTTTTACTGGTCATTATGTAAGTTTAGTATGAGGCACTTAACCTCCAAGATGAAGAGATCTTCCTAACCCCCACAATCAGATGCTCTATTTTACTTATTATACTTATTCATTTCGTGAACTCAGGGCTCACCCAAGCTCTGCCCAAACAGCCCATAGTCCCTCACAAATCCATAATGAACACTGCCTAAACTTTTTAATATCCATGAACATGTCCCTAAGATGACTAGAGCCTCTCATCGAAAAAATTATTCTGATCCTCATACTATACTCAGGTAACCACCTAAAATTATTTTATAAAACATAATCATAATAAAAAATATTAATATAAATGAAATCAAAAGTTTTAAATAATGCAAAATAAATATACCTAAAATTGAATGAACCATATATCCTTAACTTTCTTTGGGATGTTCTTTCAGTATAAGTAAGGAGCATCATATTTTATCCGTATAATGTCATGAATCTTGTGGGTAGACTGCCTTGAGGGATTGAAGTTACAGGTAAATATTTTTTATTAATAATACATAACATATCAAATTATAATAACTTTAAAAAATAAATTGAACTTATGTATCACCCTCAGACTTTATGTTTACATGCTTATATTTTACTATTATAGGCTCCTCAGTACCAACCTCTACTTGTGTTAATGGTCCACCCTTTTTGGATACATAGGAAGGGAGTAAAAATAGGGGTGGTGGTCTTGAGGGTAAGGCTAAGGTGATTAAGCTGCTTGTGATGTGTGTGTGTGTGTGGGGTGTGTGTGTATGGGGGGGGGGGGGGGGGGGGGGGGGGGGGGGGGGGGGTTAATATGGATAGAATGAAGCTTAGCATGTCTGTTATGGAGAGGGAAATAAATGATTTGTAGATGTAGGAGGAGGGAAGTAACCAGGAAGGGGTGGTACTCTGACCACAGTTGGATCTGTTTGTTGCTAACCATGCTTAGTGGGAGACTGATGATGTCTCTTTGATAGTGGTGAAGCTATCAGTGGTGCAAATCTCTAGCCTAGACCTTCATCACCCAATCTAGACCCACTTTATCCAGTGCTCAATTATTTCCTACAAGCAAACTTTAAAGTATTGGATCTATGAGGAGGATTATAACCTGAAGCCTTTTATAGTAAAAGAAAAAATTAATAAGCCATTACAAAATATAAAAATGAAGTTATAATTAATATAAAGATTTACATAAGCATTAAATAAAAAAATATTGAATATAGATTGTTAAGTTGTGACAAACAAGAAGAATTTAAAAAATATAGTTATAAAATGTATAATGATTTACATAATTATAAATAGCTATAAGAATTAACTTGATTTTAAAAAAAATACATTACAAAAAAGTATATTATCATAAATTTAGTCACTTAAATTACAAGAACTATTTTGAATCATAAATATTTTCATTACTTTTTAAGGTATCTTCAGTTTCTTCCTCATTCTTACTTGAAGAGCTTATCCAACTATTAACTTCCTCTAATTACATTTTAATATTATGTATTGTAGTTGATATCTCATCAATTTTAACAGATCTACAATTTGACATCTCATCCTCTTAAAGTGCAATAACTATATCATATTATTGGTCAATGATCCCCCGTACTTTAGGTTTTATGATTGCTAGCCAATCTTGCTTATCTCTGTGGCCACTGTATATTTGTTGAAAGAAACTTGAATAGCTTAACTTGCTAACATAAATAAATCAAACTCCCCTATCTTTTACTATATTTTATTTCTACTAAACTATATATAGGATGAACCCTTATCCCTTTATTCGATACTAGATTGTACCATTGATAGTTGAATAAATATATAAGATTTACATCTTTTCCTGAGTACTGGAACATAAGAACCTCATTTCGAATTTCATAATAATCACTCTCATCTTTTTCATGAGTATTTTCTCTAATAATAACTCCATAATTTTCAATTTTTCTTCATTCACTCCACGACTTGGAATGAAATCTTAATGCATTAACTATATATATTGGTAAGGTATTTGCTTTTCACATTGGCTAGTGCTTGTAGCCCTTTATTAAAAATCTTATTACAGGGGTTATGTATCTAAGAAAATTTTAAAATTTTAAGCATCTAGTATTCAATAATATATAAATCAGTGAAATAATATAGATTTTACTCACGTAGGATCTAAACCAAGATGGGAATTAGTTTGCAACAAGTTGCTTAATAACTGTAGTATTTATTTCAGGCAAATTACTTATAAAATTCCTAGTGACAAATCATCCAAGTAAGACTTGAGTATTAAAAATTAATATAATTTCTTTTGCGTATTATGAAAAAACTTACTTTAAGATAGGTTGGACTTCCTGACAGTTCAATAACACATATGAAGTCATTATTTTGATTTTAAAATCATTGATGAATCTTTCAGTACATTTGCTAGTGAGCTTTTCATAACTTCTAAAGACTTATAGTGTACATTGAAAATGTTCTTTGATATTGAAGTCCATATTATGATTAATCTTTGTTCTTGTACTTCTTGTATGGGGCTCAAAGTAGTAGGAGCAGAAGTGGGTGGTTTCTTGGGCCAAATATGCTTCACAATTTGATCCTTCTACTCATGTTTTATTCTTAACATATTTTTTCAACTTGTTGAAATATCTACTAGATGATTTGAATTAATAATTGTAATTAGAAATATTTAAGACATCATATTAAATACAAATTTCATCTCTTAAAAGGGTACATCCAATGATATTACACAAGTCCACTAACTCTAGCCTCATAAGATAAATGGAATGGAAGATGTTTCATAGAATCAAAGAATCTAGGGGAAAATTTTTTGTAACTTGTATAAGCTGATTGGTATGTTCTCATCGCTCCTCCATAAAGTATCTTCTCTTAGTTTAAATTAATATGGGTCTTTGAAGAAAAGGCTAAGTTCTGTCAATGGATTCGATATGTAATTTTATAACAAACATACTATAATTGGAAGGAACACATCTATAATTATGTAAAAATTATGACTTTTTAGTCTAAAAAATCTCATAGATTTAAGGTCTACACATTGACTTAGGTTTGATCCATAGTCATCAGACATTTTTAAACCTTAAAACCAGTGATATATTGATATTTTTTATTCTAATGTGAAAAAGTAAAATGCTTTGAGCTTCATTAGTTTGCCGGAGCTGGTTGTTACCAACTCTAAATTTCTTTGTCAGTAGTACTCTTTATTGTACATTCTAACTTTCATATTATCCTTGCTCTTACCTTTAACATACATGATTGTATTAAAAAATTTATAAAGAAAGTTCTTCTCAATATAAATCTAGATTATGCCTTATCAAATATGAACTCCAATATGGTAATGTATAGAAAATACTTTTTTAATCCAATTTTATTGAACACCATATCCCAAAAATTTACACTATGTAATATTTGGAAATCAATAATTAATGAAATGCTAGAAAGTCTCTATAGTACTTCATAACCCCTTAATTTTGGTGGAGGAGGTGACCTCTCAAATCTATTTCTACCATATTTCTCCTAAATGGATGATCATAAGGTAGGAACATTTGATTATAATCAAACTAAGTATTTTTTCCTCCATATTTTAGTGTGAAAGATTTAGTATACTCTATGTAGTAAGGGAAAGCTAATTTTTTTGCTGTGCTCTAGCCTGATAATATACCATAAACTAGAAAATCGCAAATGATCTAAAGAATAATAACTCTTAGGACAAAGTTTTATTTGGTTGAGATGTCATATGTGATGACACCTTCTTCCCATAAGAATTTGAGATCAACTATTAATGGTTGCAAAAAATATCAATTTTTTGCTTTTGGAGATGTGAACTAGGTGTTATAATTGTTAAGAACATTTACAGGGTAATCATACACATTTTTCATGGAAGGTTGTATGGTGTTATTATAACTAGCCAACAAGAATACAATGAAGTTGACTGATTGTAAGGAGTAAAATCATCATCAGATAATCTCAATCTTATGTTACATGGCTCAGTATAAAATAAAGCATGTGTTTGATCAAAATGTTTTTACACTTTAGCAATTGATGAATGAGAAAGAATACCACTATGTTGTAATTTCTCCTTAAGCAATCTCATATGACTTGCTAAACTCATTGATGCATAGAGCCGCTGAAGTCTTAGAATAATGGGTAAATAAAATAAATGGAAATATGAAACATCTTTCTTTTAATGACAATATTTTTCCAGTTTGGGTTTGATATAAGGTGCATTGTAGGTGCTACAATAGACTTTTATAGCCTCATCCTTGTAGTATAACATATAACCATGTATATAAAAATTAATTTTTGTAGCTGTAAAACCCAATTTGGATACTAATTTCTTTGTTTGATCCAAATTTGTGGGGATTAAATTATCAATGGGATTTATTTCCTTGAGAAGGACAATAAATTCATTAAAAAAGTCATGAGAAATATTATATTTAATTTTGATACTTAACATCCTAATAGCAGCCGATAATTCTGAATGAGTTGTGCAACCATCCCAAATTAATTTTTGAGCATCATATAATAATTCAAAGAATTTTTTTTGGTTTGGTGGCTCTTTCATGCTGACCCTAAAATTAGGACCTGCTGCATTAAAAATAAGTTCTTCATATGGTTTACTCATTTGATCTTTATCAACTGTTTCAAAAGTTATTGATGGACCAACATGACTATCTCTATGTGGCTTGCACACACCATGTAAGGTCCAAATCTAGTATCCTAAAACAAATCCCCTATGATATACATCAACCTTTACATAATCAGGCTCAAGGAATACTTGACTTTTATTATTTGAGAATGAACATATAAATATTCTATCAAACTTAAACGAAGGTAATTGACATGCGACTTGATTAAAAGTCTCAACTCCCTCCATAAATTCATCTATCAATCCTTTTCGATCCGATAACAATTTGTTATACATCCAATATATCTATTCTTGGATATTATTTAAAGGTTAAACAAATGTTATTGATATAGTTATAAAATAAATTATTAAAAAAGTGCAGCCTTAAAGGTGTGATAAATGCATCAAGGTAGGAAATACATATATCCTTTTTCTCCCTTGTGTCCAATTAATAATCAAATTCTCATTTAAATTTAATAAATAAAGGTCATTTCTAATATTTTCTAACCAAGCATTTTTATTTCTACCTCTACCTTTCTTAACATAGGTTAAATATAATACACTCTCCTAATCGGGCCATAGGAAGGCTGTTGTTTTATGTGACCAAACCATCTAAGGTGACTCTCTCTAATCATATCTTCCATTGGATCTATTCAAACCTTTTCACTTATATGTTCATTTCATATCCTTTCTCCAAGGGTAAATTCACTCATTCACTTGATTATCCTCATATCTGCAACACTTAACTTATTATTATGCTTCTCTTCTAAAGGCTAACAGTTTGCACCATAATGGATTGTTGGTCTCACCACTATCTTATAGAATTTTCTCTTAAGTTTACAGGGGTTCTATCACAAAACAAACTTGATTCAACCATCCAACTTAAATTCTACATATAATATCCCAATCTATTTCACCATAACTCTGAATAATTAATCCATGATCTCTAAAACTTGTACTCTTATTAATGACTTGATCGCCCAAATTCACAATCCCTTCACTAGGTCTATTACTACTAAAATTACACTCCATACATTAAATTTTAGATCCATGCAAGTGAAAACCTTTAGACTCTAAGGCTCACCTCCATAATTCAAGTTTACCTTCAACTCCCTCTCTAGTCTTATCAACAAGAAGAATTTTATCAACAACATACACTAAGGTACATCCTTTTGCAAATGTCTATTGAGAACACCGATGACTAATGCAAAACTTTATGAGCTTAAGTCTAAGGAGATTCATCGAAATTAAAAGGAATACATAGTTTGAGCTTAAAGATTAAAAAAAAACTAAGGATATGCATTGAAATCACCTTCTGGTAAGGCAGGCGGGTCAAAAATCAGCTATGTTAAGGGGTCGACGATCAAGGTCGATATGATGAGGGTGGAAGGTCATGGCTTCTCTAGAGGAACTGAACAAACAAGCGACTGAGGGAAAATTTTAGCGAGTGTGGGCGTTTTCTAGACGAAACAACCTAGGCAATGAATTGAGGAAGAAGAGCAGGGGGTTCATTTTTAAGGTCCTTTATGGTGGCATTTTTAGGAAATTTTTCATATAAAAAATAGCAGCTAAACCACAATAAATACTAATATGAAAATATAAAATCGATGGAACTTTAGACGATCAAATGACCACAAAAATACTAACAATTTACTCTTAATTACAAGAATTTTAACCATCGATATTCAGTGAATTTCCTATAGTGACAACATCTAGTATATGATAAAATTAATGAGATTCCTCATTTTGAACCTCTTCAACATCACTGATAGAAGGTTCCTTACTATTTAAAAAAATAATAATTTTTAATAATTGAAGGGGCAATAATATAAATAATCTTCCTCACACGTATTACTTTAAATTTTTTATTAATTTGCATTGGTTGTTACTTCATTTATTTTTGTTATACTAATATAGTACTTGAGCTCATATTATCTATAAGAAGCCTATTAGAATTTATCAATTTCTCACCATTGTGATGAACATTCTATCCAATAATATTTATGAGTTATCTTTAGGTTATATATGATTCTTTCACTATTCCATGGCTATGATTTCATTATCTTTGGCAAAGCAATTCCCTTACAATTTACTTTAGTGGCCTTAATTTGATAGTATTTATTTTAATGGTATGATTTATAACCTTAAATTTCTTTATTTTATCAGTGGGTTACTTTCTCTAGTTTGCTATGGAAATACCATGAAGTTTCCATACTAATTTCAAATTGAATATTATGTATTCTACTTTGCTCATGAATAAATTGTCAGCTTGGTTGGACAGTTGGAAGCTCAAGCCTTTATCCTTTGTTATTCATTGCATTATATTAATATATCATTTTGAACTATCTAAGCTATTGTCTTAAGGACCACCATTATTTTCAAATATATTATAACAAAGTTAAACTCTGCAATCTTATAATTTATTTACTATAATAACTCAGAGAAAATATTACATAATATCTCCTTATTCACTAATATTGTCCCTATGTCTAAGGGATGACTTGGTTTTTACACTCTCAAAGATTTGAAATTTTTTTTTTTTGCCAACCTTACAATTTTGCCTCCATTTTGACTATTTGACTTCCCAATTTTTATGATTCAATAAGGGATTTTAGGAAAAAAAATGTCTCACCTTTAAGGAAATCTCTATAATTTAGAGCTAGCAAATTAAAGAGGTAGATGCCTTTTCAAGTTAACAAGTACTTATTCCTCTCCCTTTACATGGATCCTTGAATTCATGGAAAATCATTTATGGACATGTTAGGCATTCAGGTTGTGATTTTCTTCGGGCAACAAAATAATGCAAAGATAAGAGACATCTTTTTTAATGGCTTGTAGATTCTTATAGCTAGAAAGTTTCTTATGATCTCTAATTGAGGTAAAGCTATCCTAATTATGTCTAAAGGCTCTCAATGGCTTGCCTTATCTTGGTTTGGTAATGACATATTTGTAGATCGTAAGATGTATTATGCCTTATATAAGTGCACTTTGGAATTCAAAATAGTATAAGCTTAAATGATTTAAAGGCAATAACACCATGTTTTTTTCTTTTTATTGAAAAATTATGCATAAAGAAGTAATAAAAAATTTAGATTAATGAGTTGAAGTATAAATGTTGATTGTATTTGCCTTCACTCTAACCATTTTGGGATTCACACTCATTCATTAAGTGTCCAATTTTTATTGCCATTTAAAGATATACTATCTAAAATGGGACTATTTTTCTTTTGTGATGTTCTCATCCTCATGTTCTAAATAATGTGTATTTTGCTCAGATTAAATATATAAAAGGTTCTTTCTCATGGCTAAAAATTTTGCCATCTTTTACATGAGTCCTAAGATAAATTAAATACAATTTAGAAACAACTGCTCTATTTTAAAAATTATAGGTGCAAATATTAAAAGTCCCATTTATTTCAAAACAAAAGATGGAAATTCAAGAATGTGCTACCAATGGTGATATCATTAATTAATTTTAATACTGTACTTATCATCAGATCAACGTGTTATGATGTTAAACTCTTCAATGGAGATATCATTAATTCAATAATGATTGTTCTTATTTTAAATGCAACAACTTATTCTCTCTTCTTATTTATGTCCATACCAACTTCTTGTTTTAGCTATTCAATTTCATCCTTTATCTAGTCTATATTTTACTTTTGGGAAAGTTACTTGATGATAACTTCCATTACTTTTTGGATTGGTGTCATAAAATGTTATTTATCAATATATTTGATAATTTTAATCTTTTTCAGGGCTATACAGATTTCCATCAACTTGAGATGTAATATAGTTAACCATATATTCTACTACCTATTATCTATAATATTTACTCTAAGTGATCATTCTATTGTGACTATGATGGTACTAGTGATTACTTTTACTTTGTGCTTTTTATTTTATACTTAATGTATCTATATTTGACATTGGAGATCACCTTCGCTCCATGTTGGTGTTCGTTGCATGGATTAATATCATTTTAAATAGATCATATTTCAAATGCTTAGATGAAAACATTATGGTCTTGCGTGAACTTTATTTTCATTTTGTGGAATCATGAGGGGTTCTTGGAAGATTATATTTTCATTTGTATATCCATTTTTTGCTTGTTTTTTATACCTATAACTAGTTTTATTTTTTAATGAAGTTAGGCAAGGAACTGAACATTTATAATTGGAAAAGTTAAGAACATTTAGTGTAATATATATATATATATATATATATATATATATATATATATATATTGTTAATCAAACTTTAACTCTCCTTAAAATTTTCTAAGCGGTGTATGTATTTCATCAGTAAATTAATCATTTCCTACAAGTGTGTAGAAACTAACCACCTCTAGCTTGATGACTAATATAGGGTCTCTAAGACTATTTATTTAGAAATTTTATCACAGATAAACTAAAACCACTATAACAAAAATGCTAAAGAAAGCATAGGTTTGCTAATGTTGTGGAAGTAATTAGGTAAACCATTACTAATGACATTAACATTGAAGATTGTAAGCTATTGTAGCTAAGTCATGGATGAAAGCTGTCAGAGGGGATGAAGTTCAAACATTGAATCTTAAATTCAGAAGAGTTCTAAAAGCTTTATATCACTTGAGTAAAGCCAAACATTCAAATCTCAACATCCTTAAAGAAAAATTGAAGAAAGACATCATAGAGTTGTAAGAGGAAGAGGCAAATTCTGGAGGATTACCAGATGAGAAAGTTTGTTTGCTAAAATTCAAGTTGAAGGAGTTAAATTCTACCTTGGGACGGCTTAGTTCTTGGTGGAGACAAAGAGCAAAGGTCAAGTGGATCAAAGATAGTGACTCAAATTCAGAATACTTTCATTTTGTTGCCTCTGCTAGACAGAACAGTAATTTTATTAAGCAAATAAAAGACTCCAATGACAGAATGTTTGAGGAGCAAAATAAAGTTGAAGAAACTATATTTAAGTATTTCAATGATAAATAGAAAGCCAAAAGATGGACATTAGCTGAATGGCCGAAGCCAAGTGGAGTGCTGGATGAGGGAGATAAAAATCTCCTCTTGGCAGATTTTTCTGAAGAAGAATTGGACTATGTTATTCGACATCTGGAAGGTAACATATCACTTGGTCTAGATGGTATAACTTACTCCTTAAAATTCTATTTGAATATCATTAAAAATGATGTTTGGAATGCAGTGAGCCATTTTTTCAAATTGGGTATTATGTGTGAGTATTGGAAGGAAACCTCTGTAGTTCTCATTCCGAAGCTCAACAACCGAACGATTCCCTCTAATTATAGACCCATTAGTCTATACAATTCCATCTACAAAATTGTAGCAAGAATGTTATTGAACAGATTAGTTCACTTCATTCCTAAAATTATATCAGAAAATCAATTTGCTTTTATAAAGTGTAGATCCATTTCGAATAACATCCTGCTTACTCAAGAGATTATCAACAAATTTAGATTTTCTAAATAAAAAAAAGGTATGATGGCTATCAAAGTGGATATGGAATAGGCCTACGACAGCATGGGATGGGAGACATTGAAATGGGTGTTAGAGATGTTTGGTTTCTCAAAAAAATTCTCAAATCTACTTCTTCAATGTGAAGTTGACACAAAATATTCCATACTCATTAATGGCTTTAATACTAAATGGATTTGGGCAAAATGCGAATTTAAGCAGGGCTGTCCATTATCTATCTATTTGTTTATCATGTGCTCTCAATTGTTAACTGAAGCATTCAATTAAAGAGGAGCAAAGATTGGAATCAAGGTGACTCCAAATGCAGAGAAAGTATCTCACTTGCTATATGCTGACGACATTATTATATTTTCTGTAGCTAACAACAAAAATGCAAAAAAGATTAAGAAGATTATGAAGAATTACTGTAGCTGGACAGGGCAAAGAATCAATGTGCAGAAATCTTCATTACTCCTTGGGAAATTAGTGAAAAGAATTAAGTCCAAGGCTCTCTCAAAAGTTCTGGGTATAAAAGCAGTTAACGAGCAGAATTATCTTGGTGTTAAGATGGTAATGACAAGATTAACAGCTTCAGACTTTCAAGGATTGCTGGAAAAAGCCTATGATAAGCTTAATTTATGGGGAAATCATTTCTTAACTTTATCTGGTAAGATACAACTTATTAAGTCCTCATTCTTATATATTACTATCTTTCTTTCTACTCATTCTATGATTCCAATGGGAGTGGTGAAAGAATTGGACAAGTTGAGTAGAGAATTTCTATGGATGAAACAAGATAGTGTTGCAAATCTATTTTTCATGACTTATATTTTGATGATTGACAAACACTATTTCTCTTGGACTGCTTGTTGCTTCTAACTTTTCATGAATCAAAGATCGGACGATCAAGAAGGAGCCAAGTTCAGGATTGCGTAGGTTTAGGGTTGAGTCAGTCTGTACGTTTGATTTTCACCTTTTTGAGTCTACTTGTAATGGTCAAAGAGACTGATGCTATGTAACCCTTCACACACACACTTAAGAGACTTAGAATTTCTGTTTTTACTCATATCGGCCAGGACGATTTTTTGATCGGCCTGGACGATTAGCTTAAAACAGAAAGACTAATTAAGGATTCTTAATTAAGGCAGCCGACATTAACCGATCGTCCTGGACGATACGTTTATCAGCCAGGACGATAAGCTCAAAATAGAAAGAAGTAGTCGCCATAGTCAATTATGGTATACTGTATTTTTAAATTATCGGCCAGGACAATCCTAGGATCGGCCTGGACGATATTCACAAATTATGCCATAATTATTCAGGAAATCAAGGGAGTAATTAACGATGATTGATACGATCATATCGTCTTGGACGATTGCAGGATCGGCCAGGACGATCAAGTCAAAAACCTTAAGTTACTTCAGGACGATCGATATTGGCCAGCTCGTATTCAGGGCTATTATCAGGATGATTTTCCTCTGATTTGAACTGATCGGCCAGGACGATCGTAAGATCGTCCTGGACGATCAAGCCAATTTTCAATCGTCCAGCTTTGTATCCAGGGCTATGCTCTGGCCGATCTTCATTGATTTGTACTGATCGGCCAGGCTGATGTCCATATCGGCCTAGACGATATTGTCGGCAACTTGCAATTAATGAGCTCTTTTGAAGTTCTTCTATTTAAGAGCTCTTGTCCAACATTTTTCAAGACCTTTGGCTGCTGCCTTGACCTGAGAAGACCTTGAGGAGAGAAAGAGAGAGAGGAGAGAGAGAGGATCTTGTGAGGGGGAGCTTGTGAGGGGATTCACAAGGGTTGCTTCAAGGATCGTTCTGCGTCGTCTTCGTCTAGAGTTTCTCGTCCGTGGAAGGGTTGGTAGAGGTAAGGAGTTTTGCTTTTGGTTTTGGTTCTCTGCCAGCTTCAGGAGGAAGCAAAAGGATGTAGGTTCTCTGCCTTGCTGGGGTAGCTAAAAGGAGGTACTTTGAGGGCTTCTCCGCCTAGCCGTGGGGGCTAAAGGAGAGTCACTTTTTGTAGTGCAATACTTGGAGGGTGCCTCCAAAGAGTGGACGTAGGTCGAGTTGACCGAACCACTATAAATTTCTGTGTTCCTTTTCTTGCTTCCGCACTTTTAAATTCCGCATTTATTTTTGTGGTGTGATTTGGTTTATGCAATTTTCTCTCTTTGTGAAAATAGTTTTTAAAATACCAATTCACCCCCCCCCCTCTTGGTTAGCTTGGGACTAAGTTCATAGGGCTTAACATCCCCATCGAACTTTCAAGTGGTATCAGAGTCGGATTCGAAAATTAAAGTTTGAAAACTTTTTGAATTTTGATCCATGTCTAACTTTGGGAATCGTAACACTACGGAAGGGTATTCCATTACCCGACCTCCCCTGTTCGATAACCTACCTTTTGATTTTTGGAAAACTCGCATGTCAACTTTTTTACAATCTACTTATTATCGCATGTGGATGCTTATTCAAGAAGGTTATTCTCCACCTACTCGTGAAATTAATGGTTTTAAAACTGAAGTTGCTTTTACTGAATGGACTTTTGATGAACGAGATTTAGCTCAGTTAAATGCAAAATATTTGAACTATTTTTTTTGTGCTTTGAAATCTGAGGATTACATGCGTGTTTCAACTTGCAAAACTGGTAAAGAAATTTGGGATAAATTGTGCATCACTTATGAAGGTACTAATGAAGTTAAACAATCCCGTTTAAACATTCTCTTGCATGACTACGAACTTTTTCGTATGAAACCTCATGAATCGATTTCTGACATGTACACTAAGTTTACTCAGATTGCTACTTCATTGCATGCACTAGAAAAGGAACTTTCTAATTATGAAAAAGTTCACAAGATTTGAGATGTTTGCCTTCGTCTTATGATGCAAAAATCACTGCAATCACTGAATCTAAGGATTTGAATACCTATTCTATTGATAACTTACTTGGATCACTCATTGCTTACGAGCAAGGGGTGAATCAAAGAAATGTTGATGCAGGTGAAAAGAAAAAGGAGAAAACAATTGCACTGAAGGCACACAAATCGGATTCTGAATCTTACGGGTCTGAAAGCGATGAAATTGCCTTCATCACAAGGCAATTCAAAAGCTTTCTAAGGAAGAAACAAAAGCATCATCAAAGTTGGAGAAAAGGTAAGGATCATAAACATATTAAAGGATCTTCTGATGTTGTTTGTTTTGAATGAAGGAAACCTGGACATGTGAGAGCCGATTGTCCTACACTTCAAGATCATTCAAGTAAAGAAAAGGAAAAAGGTGAGGAGAAAGCTAAGTCTAGGAAGGAGAAGAAGAAAATCCAAAGAGGTTTCTGGGCAGAATCTGGTACTGATTCCTCTGAGACTGAACCAGAGGAAGAGACTACAAACTTGTGTTTCATGGGAGAAAATCAAAGTGATGAGGAAGAGGTATGTAAACCAACCTATGATGAATTGTTTAAAATTTGTGAAAAAATCCATACATCATACAAAAAACTTAAGAAAACTCATGCTAGCCTAAAATTAGAACATTCAAATCTACAAAAAGAGCATGAAGTTTTGCTCAAAGATCATGCAACAATTGATTCAAATCACATGGCTCTTCTAGATGAATTTGATGAGTTAAACAAGAAGCATTTGGAATTAGTTGATGAAAGTAATGCATTAAAAGCTTCACACACCTCACTTAAGGATGATCTTAAGAAATCTAAAGAGATTGAGAAAAATTTGAGGATTGAGAATGATGCATTAAAAAAAACTAACTTGAGGATTCTAAATGATTTGGAAACATGTAAGAAAGCTAGGATGACACTAACTACTAATCAAAAGCCAGAACCTAGGAAGAGGCATTTTTACCCAAACCATTTAAGAAAACCTTTTCCTGGAATTCAATGTTTTTCTTGTGGCATGCTAGGACACATCTCACACACTTGCATAGTTTACCGTAGTACACATTGGGTGTGGAGACCTAAGATGCATGATTCAAAGCATACCACATCTACATTGCACTCTACGTTTCCTAAGAAGGAGCCCAAACCTGTTTGGGTTCCTAAATCTGAATGTTGTTGAGTTTTGCAGGTGTGCTCTCACCAAAGACCTCGTGGGAGCATAATATAACTGGATATAAGGAGGCTCGCAGCTCAATTGCTTAATTCCGCTGCTTTGTCACTCGCTTGAAATCTTTAGCTTTTGTGTGTCTTTTATTTTATTTTTGTGCTAGTTTTTGTGCTCACTTTGTATTGTTTTTAGTTTGCTTTATTATTTTATTTTATGTGTTTCACTTTGTTCTTTATTTTTTGTCCTTCCATATGATGAAACTTTTCAAGCTTTTAAATATTGGAGTTTTGGAGATAGGGTTTAGCTTTTTTAAATTGGTTAAAAGGAGTAAACTGTTGATGTTTTCCCTTCTTCCGACTTTGTTTAGTGGCATGATTTTCTTCTCTAAAACAAAAGTTAAACTCAGTTTAACCAATGACTTTTCATCTAAGATATTTTTCTTATCTTGCTACATTAAATTATCTTATGCATAATAGCCAAAATTCTTAGATATCATTCAAGCTTTTGAAATCTTGCCATTGCATTTATCACGTGATTTTGATTTTGTGTTGTCGATTGTTCTTCCCTATGTTAGAGAGAGAGCTCCTATTCTCTAAAATTTGGAGGATATACTCACAACTAAGTCTTTTTCTTTAAGGGTATATTAAAGAGTTTTTAGCTTGCAAGAGTTAAAAAGGAAAGAGGCCAATGAAGCCAAATTGAAAAGAAAGCTATATACACAAAAGTGTATCAAAAATCAAAAGATGCTCAAAGATCCAATCAAAGTGATAAGAGGCATAAAATAAGCCCACTAAATGCAAGCTATCCTCTCTTTTGTAAAAACTCTTAAAACTTAGAAAACTCATTGATTATGTGATACTTTCAAAGACTTGATTTCAATTTCCATGATTGAGAAAAATTACTTTGGTTTATTATTTATGAGATATTTTAGTTGTAAACAAGTCTTGAATGGATCTTCTTATCATATTTTGTTATTCTGAGTTAGGCCTCTGTTTTCCAAAAGAATTTTGTACCCTGAAGGATGTCCGATCTAGGGTTAACGGAATCAGTTTTTCTACATTCTTCTGATTGGGATTTGTTAAACTTCTTGATCTCTTGGAACTTTAAAAGTTTAATTTTTGAAAAGAATTCTCATATGATGCCTCTATAAAACAAAAAAATTTAGAAAAATTAAAATCCAAAAATATTCGGTGTTTGGTTTTCATTATGTTGTTTTTATTTTTTCTGTGTATTTGACTATTTTTTCTTTTGTTTTATTTTTGAGGGTCTTGATCATCACCATTCTTTTCTCGATTTCAATTTCAAGTCACATCGTCCTGGCTGATACTTCTATCGTCCTGGCCGATATGACAAATTCTATTCAAAATCCATCTGCTGACCTTTTTCTGTGCTTGCTGCAATTCATCGTCCTGGACGATACTATATCGTCCTGGACGTTTTGATCGAACTCATGGTGATTGTCCTGGCCGATAGTATATTTGTCTGGATGATGCATTTATGTGCATCGTCCTGGACGATACACTGGATCATCCTGGACGATCCACGTGTCAGCGCATTTTGATCTTTAAATTCGGCCCCGGCGATCCATTATTAGACAATCAGCCGGGCCGATCCACTGTTCATCCTGGACGATACACGTGGCAAGTATTTAAAATGTTTTAACTTCGGCCGGTACGATCAATTATTTTGCATCATCCTGGACGATACACCTAATCGGCCCGGACGATTTGCTTTTTCAACGGTCATCCGGACTGACTCCTCGGGCCGATAGCCTGTGTCTAATCGGCCTGGCCAATATCTGATCAGCCCGGACGATTGGACCGCCTTTTTGACCAATCGGCTTGTACGTAATTATTGAACCATATCGGCCTGGACGATTTTGCGATCGGTCAGGACGATATGGCCGTTTCTTTAAATTCAGGCCGTTCTAGCCATGGCTTTTCACTTCCAACCCTTTCTCCTCTTGTGTTCTTTGCTTAGTGCTCTCAATGGCTGATGGGAAACGTGCCCGACAGACTTCTGGGAGTTCCTCGAGGGCAAGGATTGACCCTCGTTTCCGGGAAGCAGAAGATGAAGCCGCCTATCATCGTTATAAAGAGTGTGGAATTACTGTCTCCAGAATTATCAATCCTGTCCACATCTCTTACCCGGTAATGGATCTTTTTTCTCACACCTCCCTCTACTTCATTCTGTCTCTTGTCTTCCCTTTCAATTCAGAGTTTCTTCTAGAATTTTTTGCAAACCTTCGCATCAACCCTACCTTCACAACCCTGACCTCCTATGTGAATCGACGCCCTGTCGAAATCACATATCAGGATTGTGTTGATCTTTTACAGCTATCCACCACCGGAGATAAACTGCACATAATCGCCTCTGACCCTGATCTTGACTGGTCCACGACAAATCACTTTCTTCGCCAGACCAATGTACCTTACCATGTTGGAGAGACTAGTTCTTTAGTCAGAGATGCTAGGACAATCCAACATGTCCTTCGCACCTCAGTCATTCCAAAAGCCGGCGACAAAAGGAAACCAAATCTAGCCTTAGGACACATCACAGCCTATGTTCTTGAAACTAAATACTAACTTCAATATCCCATTCCACCAAACCTCCCAACTCCCTTCTACTCAAACAATTCCTTCAGCACCCTTCATAGTACTCGTCTCCACTTTGAGGAACCTCGGGGGGCTAGAGAGGAGGTGGATCCCGCTCCAGCTCCCTTTCCTGACCCTGTTCCTCTCCACCAACACTCACCGGTTGATCAGTTGATTGGGAGATTTGATAGATGGGAGACCCGGTTTGATGCCTATGTTGCTGCACAGGAGCAGCAACACTCTGAGGACATTGCCCGTTACGAGCATCACCGCGTTGAGGATTTAGCCCGATTTGACAGTTTCCTTACTCACCAGCAGAAGCAGCATGACCAGGACATCGCCTGGTTCAAAGCTCAGTTTACCACACTTGCCGGTTACTTTTAGCAGCCACCTCCACAACCTCCATCTGATAATCAGGATCCCTCGTTCTTTTAGTCTGTGCTTTGTGTTGTTTGTCTTTTTGTAATTTGCTTGTTAAGTCTTTTGTGATGTTTTTCTATTGTTTCTGGACCCTCTATTTGTGATGACAAAAAGGGGGAGTAGGATAGGAAGTGGTAGAAAAAAAAAATTGTTATAACTTTGATTTTCTAATGAACATGTTTTTTTTTTAACTTTTCCTACTTGTGTTTGTCATCATCAAAAAGGGGGAGATTGTTGCAAATCTATTTTTCATGACTTATATTTTGATGATTGACAAACACTGTTTCTCTTGGACTGCTTGTTGCTTCTAACTTTTCAGGAATCAAAGATCAGACGATCAAGAAGGAGCCAAGTTCAGGATTGAGTAGGTTTAGGGTTGAGTCAGTCTGTACGTTTGATTTTCACCTTTTTGAGTCTACTTGTAATGGTCAAAGAGACTGATGCTATGTAACCCTTCACACACACATTTGAGAGACTTAGAATTTCTGTTTTTACTCATATCGGCCAGGACAATTTTTTGATCGGCCTGGACGATCAGCTTAAAACAGAAAGACTAATTAAGGATTCTTAATTAAGGCAGCCGATATTAGCCGATCGTCCTGGACGAGACGTGTATCGGCCAGAACGATAAGCTCAAAACAGAAAGAAGTAGCCGCCATAGTCAATTATGGTATACTGTATTTTTAAATTATCGGTCAGGACGATCCTAGGATCGGCCTGGACGATATTCACAAATTATGCCATAATTGTTCAGGAAATCAAGGGAGTAATTAAGAATGATTGATACGATCATATCGTCCTAGACGATCGCAGGATCGGCCAGGACGATCAAGTCAAAAACCTTAAGTTACTTCAGGACGATCGATATCGGTCAGCTCGTATTTAGGGCTATTGTCAGGACGATTTTCCTCTGATTTGAACTGATCGGCCAGGACGATCGTAAGATCGGCCTGGACGATCAAGCCAATTTTTAATTGTCCAGCTTTGCATCCAGGGCTATACTCTGGCCGATCTTCATTGATTTATACTGATCGGCCAGGCCGATGTCCATATCGGCCTGGACGATATTGTCGGCAACTTGCAATTAATGAGTTCTTTTGAAGCTCTTCTATTTAAGAGCACTTGTCCAACGTTTTTCAAGACCTTTGGCTGCTGCCTTGACCTGAGAAGACCTTGAGGAGAGAAAGAGAGAGAGGAGAGAGAGAGGATCTTGTGAGGGGGAGCTTGTGAGGGGATTCACAAGAGTTGCTTCAAGGATCGCTCTGCGTCGACTTCGTCTAGAGTTTCTCGTCCGTGGAAGGGTCAGTAGAGGTAAGGAGTTTTTCTTTTGGTTTTGGTTCTCTGCCAGCTTCAGGAGGAAGCAAAAGGAGGTAGGTTCTCTGCCTTGCCGGGGTAGCTAAAAGGAGGTACTTGTGAGGGCTTCTCCGCCTAGCCGTGGGGGCTAAAGGAGAGTCAATTTTTGTAGTGCAATACTTGGAGGGTGCCTCCAAGGAGTGGACGTAGGTCGAGTCGACCGAACCACTATAAAATTCTGTGTTCCTTTTCTTGCTTCCGCACTTTTAAATTCTGCATTTATTTTTGTGGTGTGATTTGGTTTATGCAATTTTCTCTCTTTGTGAAAATAGTTTTTAAAATACCAATTCACCCCCCCCCCCCCCCTCTTGGTTAGCTTGGGACTAAGTTCATAGGGCTTAACATCCCCATCAAACTTTTAGATAGGAGCAAGGGAATTCATTATGTTGATTCGGGTACTCTTTGTAAAAATAAAAGAATGGGAGGACAAGGAGTTATTTCAGCTTTTGATAAAATTGGAACTTGTAGAGCTAAATTTGCATGGAGCCTTTTGTCTAATCTTTCCTCTTTGCTGAATAGAATCTTAATTGCTAAATATGGGATAGAAATCTAGGAATCTGAACATAGATATGGAATATCTTCCACTTGTAAAATTATTGTAAAGGGAGCCAAATCTCTTCAGCAAATTGTGAGATAGAAGGTATCGGATGGGAAGAATATCAATACATCTAAGGATGTTTGGATCCTTGATAAATGCATTGATAGGTAGCCAACCTTTGTGGCTGATTTATAATAAGAACAAAGTTGCTTACAGTTTTTTATTCAGGATGGAAGATGGAATGTCCGAAAATTGCAGCAGGCTTTTGGTGAAGACCTGGTGGAACTTATTTGTTTTGTTCCAATTCAAGCTGGAATTAATAAAGATGAAGTGGAAATTTTATTCAATCACTCTAGGAAATTGTTGGCAGCATTGATCTCTAGAAAAAACAACATTTACGAAGAGGAGGATGAAAATTGGAGATGGCTAAAGAAACTTAAACTAAGGCCAAGGATAGAACATTTTTGGTGGAGATTGATTCACAAGGCTATTCCATCTAATGAGTTTCTAATGTATCGAAGACTCATTAATCATAATGGTTGTCCAAGAGGGTGTAGTGATGTTGAATATGCGGAGCACATAGTAGTTAAATGTTATTTCATTCATGAACTAATAAAGATTATAAATAAATGGGGATTTAGGATCCCTATTCTTCCAGAACTGCTGAGTTGCTTTGAGGAGTTGGCGGGTATGTCAAATTCAAACCCTTCTTAGGAAATTTATACTATCATGCTATCTTCCTAACTTAGAAAAGAAGAAATAAACTTGTACATGAAAATAAGGAGGATGACTATAATGTCATAGCATCAAATGCACTTACTTTTGCTTCTTCATCAATTAACTATGATCTAATTTTGGTCAACTGGGAATCAAATAAGCTTTTTGGAATCCCCCTTCAACCAATTGGATCAAATTTAATGTTGATGCATCTCTTGAAAAGAATTATGCTGTAGGAGTTGGAGGAGTGTTATGAGATTGTAAAGGCAGAATTTTGTTTTCTTTTGGCTTCAAACGTATGTATTGGGATTGCTCGGCTTTAGAACTAGAAGCTATTATCTCCTTGAATAAAGTAGTTCAAGAATGGATGTATGAGGTGAAAGGAATCATTATTGAGGGAGACAATTATAATCTCATGAAGTTCATCCAAAATTCTTTCAAGGAGTACATGTAGGTAATGATGTCAGCTTTGATGATTTTTTCTTTCTTAGAAATTTTAATCAAGTCATTATTCAATTTGTGAATAGGGGATGTAATAAGTTAGCAAATTATTTTGCTAACTATGCTTGTTCTACTGATTTTGTTTGGGAAAGTTTGGATAGGAATTACATTCCTCCTCAAGTGAAGGTAGATAATCTCTATGGCCACTGTATATTCATGGTGCCAAGAATTTATGGAGAAGAATAGAACTCCACTTCAAGATTAAAAATAGATCATTTTCACAAATAAGAGATCCAATGATTATTTTGATGACATAATTGAAAATTCTAGCCTATAAAAATTTCACCCAAAACTCCTACACCTTCACAACCTACCTACCAACCTTAATTCAAAGGATAATGAGCATTGCCCAAATCTTAGTAAAAAATTAACCCCTTTAGACTTTTCTAAAGAATGGGTTGAGAAGACCATCAGAATAGAGAAAACTTTAATGATCCTTCTAATGAAAGAAAAAAAAAACTATTGATGATATAACTTTATATCATGGTGTATATGATTCAAAAAAAGTTTAAATTTGAAAGAACAAATTAATTAGTTCTTTAAGTTGTACAAAATGGATTATTTCCAAAGAGTTTCTTTTATTAAAACAAAGGTAATTTATTTTGCAAAGTTTTATTAGACATAAAAGTTCAAGAGAGGTTGTTAAACCTTGTTAAACTTCCATAAGCACGCCAAGATGGGGGGGGGGGGGGGGGGGGGGGGGGGGTGTTCAATTGGTTATTTAAAAATTCCCTCAAAGAAAACATTTTGATTATATAAACCAACCAAAAACGCAAGTTGAAGAACATAATAAAAGATTGAAGTTTTCTCTTTTTGATTTTTGTAACAAAAATAAATTTTTTATTTTATTTTTTAAAATTTTATTTTCTTTTTCTAATAAAAAAGCCAAATTAAGCTTAATAATCAAAACACATATTTGTTTGAATGTGTAAGAAATTAAAATGTTGGAAAAATAAAAAGTGAAAAAGGAAAATAGAACGAGCACTCTAGATTTTATATTGGTTCGATCAAAACTTGAATTACTCCCACTCCCCAGAGTTCTCCTCTCCGGGTAAAGCACTAATACTTTAGTGTTTCTACTTTAACCCCACAGTAAGGCAGAGAATCCCTTACATAATCTCTTCCACAAACCTAGTGCGATAGAGTTTCTTAATCTCTGTTAGCCTCCTAGTAAGCTGGAGAACCTTGAAGTTTTTTTGTCCTCCAAGTGAAGGTAGAGTACCTTGAAGCATTTTCAACCCCTTGGTGAAGGAAGCAACCTACAATCCTTTTTATCCCCTCTAGTGAAGGTAGATAATCTCAAATTCTTTTTCACCCTCATGGTGAAGACAGAGAAGCTTGAATCATTTTCACCTTCCCTTATGCGGCAAAGTAGCTGGGCCCTTTGACGCCAAAGGGGTCTTCTTCTAAGACTTCCCTCAACATAAAATTTGATGATTGGATTTACTCAAGTGCAAATTAATTGGAGCAACTATGTAAAACTCCCTTTCACACTCCTTTAAATCATATAAAGATATTGTTTCTCTCTCTCTCTCTCTCATAAACTTTACCCTTTCTCTCTCAAGCTCTAGGCTCTATCTTCAAGCTTTCTCTGAGAAAAAAATAACCTAATGATTGCCAAAAAGTCTTCATAAAGTCTAACGAGAAAACTTAAATAGAGGGCTTAAAAAATCCTAAAATCTAAAATTTTCTTCTTTTATTCGTACAGAATGATATGGGATCATACAATATGATTAGGCCTGAATACCCTAATCATTATGTACAAAGAGAAGTCTGCAATATGATGTGTTCAAATTTTTTATACCGATTGTGAGAAAATAAAAATCTCTAAGCTCTATGCTATAATAATTTTATTAAAAAATATTCTTTATAAATAATTTAATTAACTTAATAATATAAAATAAAATAAATCTATTTTAATTAAATAAAGAAAGAAAAGGAGCAATAGAGAGAAGGATTTTAAAATAATTTTGAAATATATTTTAGTTAAATTTGGAAATAGTTTGCTTTACTTCTATTTTGGATATTCTCCTTCAATTGAATCAGTGTAGTCGGATATTAGACCGCCTCGAAAGGCAGACTAATATTCTTCTATTGACTCTAAAGAAAGAGAACGACGATTCACTTTCCTAATCAGGTATGGCATAAGGAATATACAAATCATCTGAAAGGACGATTAATGTCTTCCCTATTTACCTAATTAGATTAGTGAATTGTTGATTCATTCCTAAAATCAAGCATACAGACGATATTTGATTTACTTGTGAAAGTAAATTAGATACCTATTTATCTCTTGATTGTAAGAAATGAATCTAAACAAAAATATATATGTAGCAGGGTTTTCTTTATTTTTTTTTCTTAAAAAAAAAATAAGACTTTTATTTTCTCACATGATTCGCTTTATTTATATTTAGAATATCCTTTCCCGATTAAATCTACATAGTTGGATATTATACTGCCCAAAAGGGCAGACTAATACCCTTCTATTGATTTTAAAGGGAGAAGCAGTGCAATTCATTCTCCTAATCAGGTGTAATATAGAGATTATTCAAATCATCCTGAAAGGATGACGAGTACATTCTCTAATCGACCCGATTAGATTAATGAATTGTAAATTTATTTCTATAATCAATTATGGAAGACATTTGAGTTGTTTATGAAAACAAATCAACCATCTATCTATTTCTTAATTATAGAAATAACTCCTAAATGTGAATAAAGCCTAATATACGTCCACAGATCTTTCCCCTACCCTAGAAAGGAACTAAAGTAGGGTTTAGATTATTCTGGGATCTAGACTCCCTACAGGGGCAAGCCCCTGTAGTTAATTACATCTTCTAAGATAAAACTCTCGATTTAAATGAAGACTAAATAGTTTCCAAAATTTTATATGTATCTTTAATTAAATATTTGGGCATAATTAAATTTTCACGATCAGGCTTTAGATTATAGAGTTATTATTTGAATTGAAAAGAATTAGAATTAATTAGAAAGAATGTACATAAAGAAGTGTATACGATCTGGACTTACCACCTGCCTAGAGTGGGCTGCCAGCTAACAATCCTAACCACAAATAATTCACCGATGATGTAATATTTTAAGATAGCTCTATCCTAGGAATCAAGGAATTATTAAAGAATTTAAACTAAATGCAGATCAATATGGTTACAAAAACCAAAAATCTACTCGTATGTTGATGATGCATGAAACAATTGCAAAATAAAATAAAGAGTTAATTTTATTAATATAAATTTGACAAAGTACATCCCAGGGTCTGCAGGAAAGTAATGGTGGCCAGGCCCCACCGACAACAAACCTGGATTCTAAGCCTACAGGAAAGTAGAATTAAATATACCTGCTTATGGTCTTCAGGCTCCGGGTCTTCTATGGAATTCCAAAAAGGAACATCCTTTTGAGGGAGGACATTACTTTTTGGAGCCCCATTTGTATATTTATAAGCAGTTATTTCTAATTCTTTTACAGACTCAAGACGCTGTACAGACTCAATCTATATACAACAATCTAGAAAATAAAAGCATTACATTTTTATCTCAGTATATCAAAATCTAAGAACATTCTACTATTGCAGTAATATAAAAGATAGGAAATAAAGCAGTTATATAATGATGCATGTTATGAGTGCTTTGTGTACAGTTATAAATTCAGGAAAGTAAAGACAGAAAAGTAAAGTACACGGCCCTAACTTTGTTCACTCCGCTCTCTGGTGTACAAACAGAAAAATAAATATTATATGCTATGCAGTACAAAAAAATAAACAATCACACATAGGTGCCCTCTAGGCAAGACACCCGCAAACAAACCACAACAAACCACCGGCCTAACTTAGGCTAAAGTTGGTTGTCCTAGCAAGCATCTAAGTGTGTGAAGAAAGTTGTGTGGCTTGGATAGATCCTAATGGGTTTATTTGTTTGAATTAAATATATTATTATGGTTGATTTATTACAGGCCAAGGGAATTTGATTAAAGTTTAAGTAAAGTGAATTCGGATTATTAATAATTATTCCACTTTTAAATGTTAAAGTTATTTAATTTAGTTATAAAGAACTTATAGATTGATAATTCCCTAAGTGCAGGAAATTATCAATTTATAAGTCCTAGGATTTTCAGAATGAATACCCGTCTTAGACAGAAGATAGGTATTCATTTTGAGAATCCCCAAAATTTATTAAGGAGAGAGAAAGGGTCCTTACAAATGTAATATAATGTGCCCTCCTGAAAGAATCTAGCACATCGTATAAGGTCGGTAATTTATTATTTTTGTTTGGGGATCTCCAAATCCAAATGGATTAGTGCCTTCCTAAAAGGAGTCGAGCACAATCCATAGGAGATCTTTTGTTATTTAAATGTTTTAAGGATCTTTAAAAGTCAAAATGCCCAAAATCCTCCAGAAGGAATCAAACTTTAGGCATAGAAGACCCGAATTCATTTAATCTAAATTAATTATCAAATTTGATTGGTTAAAATAAACCTTAACCAATTAAATTATCAAACTAATTTAGATTAAAGGAATTTAGAATTTAATTGAATAATTAATGAATTTTAATTAATAATATTCAGAAATCTTAAGAATTGGAGGTTTATTGATTTATTATTGATTTGAGTTTGACTTATAGATGTGATTTTTTAATGTTGGTTGGATACCACCTTTGTTTCACACCGAGGCGTGAAGTTTATTTCACCTTCCTTGGGGCTAAGCTAATAGCCTCGTAGGCCTAGGTTACTTAGTAGTACCTGGTATAATTAAATAAGTTAAAGTTGATTAAGAATTTAAAGTTAATGAATTTTATTTATAAGTGTTAGATTGCTGATTTTAAGAGTTGGTTAAACATTTCTGAAGTTTTAAAACAAATTTTTTGATTTTTTAGGAACTTTTGGAATATTTTAATCATCTAATTAAATGGTCAAAAAATGACTTTTTATTTAAGTGTGTTTTCTGGAAAGTTAGCATTTTATTAAAATATTAGACCTTAATACGATCAGTTAGAAAGTAAGTTTGTTGAAATTGGATTTTTCTGGATTTAGTTACGAAGGTTTGAAGTTTTAAACTAGTTTTGACCTACAATTGACCAATCTACTGACTTTTTGAATTTAAAGGTTTTCTGAAGTTTTTATATTTTTAATAAATATTATGCCTTATTATGAATTGAATACAATTGAGTTTGGTTAATTTAGATTTTTCTTTAATTAGTTACGAATTTTCAAAGATTGGGGTATTTAATGAATTTTAAAATTATTTAATTAAGACTCCTTTTTATGGTTTTGCCCAAAATAAATCCCAAACTTCTTGGAATCAGCTCCAAAGGTCAGGGATGACCTAAGGAGGGATTTCCAAGTGTTTGGGAGTTTATTGGGATTTTTTAATTATTATTAATTAATTAAATGAATTAATTATTAAATTTTACTTTAAATTCAATTAAGTTTTAATTTACTGTCAAATTAATTAGGTTTTAATTTTCATGGGTTAAGGATTTAATTTTGATCAGTTAGAGGTATTAATTGTATTTTTGAATTTAATATTGATTTATTACATTTTCTGGAAGGTTTAGGGTTAATTAAGGGTTAATTAAGGGTTTGACTTAGTCTTGATGATATTTAAGTCTTCATTTTAATTTTTGGATAATTGGAGTTGGTTTTAGGTTTGATTAGAATTGATTGAGTTTGATTGGGATTTTTTTTTTGTTTTATTTGATTTACTTAGAGTTGTATAGATAGAAGATAAGGAAGTCCTTAATCTACTAGTTGTTATAGGATTGATTAATGTCCAATCAAGGTGAATTTGATCAAAGGGTATATGACACTAATTTTCTAAGTTGAGTTTAATCCCAAAAGGGATGTATATGAAGTTCACCTAAATTGATCTAAGTTTACTAAGACTCACCTTAATTGTTGTCCTTAATGTCACTAAGTTGTAGGATAATAATCAAGTCTTTCTAACCCTTTGAACATTAATTATAAACATACCAGAGCAATTGGAGGTCCACCCAAAGCTCTAAAATTCCTCTGCCAAGTTTCAGCCTAAGATGCAGATCGAGTAGACGGCTGAGATCTAGTCTGCGGTTTGGATCAAGGCCCAGGATAAGAGTCGTTGAAGACCTGGTTAAACTCCGGTTAGCAACAGGGCTCGGATGAATTCAATCCCGACCGTTGATCATAGTAGAGGAGATCCGACGGCTACGAATCCGTCTTCTTCTTCCGTCTAAACAAAAAACCCTAACCTCATTTTTTGTTTCATTTTTGCAAGACACTTAACTAAATGGGTTAAAAATTGAGACAGAGGCGTAATAGACCCTAACGAGTAATGGGGAGGTATTTCCTAGGTCTTTGATGCAATCCTTAAGGAGTTCTTTAGGAACCTATGAAAATGCCTCAGGATAGGATTTCTCACCAAAGGATGGATCGATTCAGTTGATTTAATCACAGTTGAACTTGTAGATTATCCACGTGTTGATCTCCTTCAGGCTTCGAGCTCGGAGGATCAACGGAGCCGGAGTTTGAGAGGTTTGGACGGAGTTAGCTTTCGGTCAGCAAGGGATCTCGCCGGCGGTAGCTGCAAACGTCGGGAAATCACTGGGAGAATCGAGAGAGAGCTCCGGGGAATCAAAACAAACACTCAGGAGCTCTAGGGAGTGACTGGAATGAAGGATTGGTTCGAATGAGGGAGAATCATGCTTCTTTCCCTATTCCAGCTGTTGGAGCTTGGCTGGACAGTTGGAATAAATCAGGGACGAGGTCTGGATGATTGCCAGCTGTCTCTGGTCATTAGAGTGGCAGAGCAGGTCGTTCCCATAGGTGAAAATAACATGGGGTCATTCTCAAGTGGAGGGGACCACTGGAGTTGGTGGCTCGAATAGGGGGTGTGCCAAAAGCCGGGGGAGGTCAGGCTGAGTCATAGGAAGGTTCTGGAGTCGAGCCCAAAGGCTGGAAGGGCCTGGACTGGGCTAAATTGGGTTCAATTGGTCGGGTTAACAAAATTGACCGTGGGAGTCAATTTAAGCCCTTGGACGGGCTAGTGACCAAGCCAGAGCTTGGGTTAAGTCAGGCTAGGTCCAGGGAAGTCTATGGAATGGATCCCATGAGCTGCAAGGGCTTGGATCGGGCTAGGTACTTGAGTTAGAGAGGGTTGACCATGGGAGCTCATGGAGTTCCTAATTGCTGTTTGACCAGTCAATGGCGGGAGGTAGGGACTGCTGAGTTGGCATTCAAGTAGGCTGTGGAGTCCCTTCCAATGGCTGGATGGGTGGGGTTTGGGCTGGATTCAATAGGTTGAAGGGTTTGACCATGAAAATGGTCATTTAAGCATTGAGTTGACTGGTTTGACCAGTCAACTGAGTCAATGCTTGATGAGGTAGATTGTGAGGGGTTCATGGTATGTTGATTGAGTTATGAGACCTTGATTGATGGCTTGAATGGGTTGGATGTCCCAAATGGGTTGAAATGGCCCATTAGGGGGTTTAAGGCATCATTGGGTCAATTGGGTTGATTGGGTCAACCAAGCTGACCTAGGGTGTGGCTTTAGGCTAGGTAGATTTGGTCAATCATTTAGAGTGTGGTGAGGATGATTTGGGAATTTTAAAAAGGTGTTAGGGTCAAAAGGGCCTAATGGGTCCTTAATGGGCCTTTAGGCCAAAACTGGTTGACTTGGTCAACCAGTTGGGTTCAGGGTTTGGAAATGGGTTCAACAGATTTAGAACATCATTCTGAGTCTATTGAATGTGGTTCCAAGGCTTTGAGAGGTCAATTTGGCCAAAATCACTATTTGAACCCTTAAGGGTCTTCTTGGGTCAACCCTGTTGACTTGGTCAACCAGGTTGACTCAGGGTTGGGAATGGGTCCAATAGGTTTGGTTTGACATTTGAAACTTGCTGGAGGTAGTTGCATTTGATTTGGAGGTCATTTGGTTTGAAATCCCCATTTGGACCCTATAGGGGTCTTTTGGTCATTTTGACCCCTGGCCAAATAGGGGTCAAAGTGAGTCTATCAAAAGGCAGTTTAATGTTCAGTAAGTTAGGATTGAGGGTCTAGAAGTGATTAGAGACTTTGGAGAGATCTCTAAGGCCAAAATCTAATGAATGGCATGTCAAGTGGCATGGACTGTAAATATTTGAAAGTTTTACAGCCTTTGGATTTTAATTTGGTTATTGGGATTAGAGATCTCAAAATGAGCTCAAATTTGGAGGGTTGATACTAGAGACACACCCCATCAGTGTGAAACTAACATAGCCTAAATCAGAGTCCATTTGACTAGGTTTTGAAGTATTTAAAGATTTGCTAGAAAAGGCCTTTAGGACAATGCCTTGGGACCTGATATCTGGGTCTAGAATTGATTGATTTTGTATTGATTTGAGTCTGGATTGGGTTTAGGATCTGGTTAAAGACCTCATACAAAAATAAGGCCAACACCGATCATTTAGTACAATCATTGGATTGTACTGTAGAATTAGTTCAATAAAAAATTATCTCTGATCTCTAGTAAACTCTGGCCTTGGATGGAAAAGGTTTGATTTAGCTAATTTTAGCATTTAAACTCATTTATGCATTTGTTGACTAAGTTAACTAGTCAACAAGTCAAATTTATTGATATGGACATGGGAAGAACCATGTATGCTGGTGAGGTGGACTCCAAGAGGTTTGAATAATTGCATTTGAAGTTTGATTGAATTAATGTGTATGTATATTAGTTTGGCTAAGTTTTAATGAGTTGACTTGGTCAAACTCACTATGATTTGACCCACCAATGATTTAGATGTTTTAATCTATTAAATGGAATAATCTTTAGTGATTGGGAGGTTTGATTTGAGTGTATGAATTGAAGTGACCCAATTTGATGTGGTTTGAACAAAATTGGCTTCAGTTGACCAAGTTAATAATTGACTGAATTCAAGTGACCAGTAAAGTCCAGTCATCTAGAAATATTGTTTAGGAGAGTTTACTGAAAATTAGAGATCATGTTTTTTTGGGAAATCCACAGCGGGGCCTATGCGTTAATAAAAGTAAAAGATTATATGGTCCTTCAAAGGGACCTTCAGCTCTCTACTGCTCAAAAGAGCTACAAAAAAGTTTAAAAAAATCCTACGAGCTAATGATCCCCTATACTATAAGTAATAAAAACACCTAATAACATTTTAGGGCTGCAAGTAGATATAACCCAAAAAAAGAAGAAAAAATTAGCATTTAGCACATTATTCCTGCAAAAAATAATCTTATCCTCCAATAAAAAAAAATCATTTCCAATAATCTGCAAGAGATCACAAAAACAAGAGAAAAATAAACATAGCCAACCAAAGAAGTAACAAAAAGGATAATAATTAGCTAAGAGAAGATTCTCATTGAATTTATCTAAAAGAGACATGGAGATAATCCCTTTAGAAGATATGAACAATAACTTGTTAATAGAAATCATAATACTAGCTGAAAAAGAGTAACAATAACAAGAATCTAGGAAAAAGGAACACTTGGAATCCCGCAACAACCAGCTGATACAAATCACGGGCATCCAGCAACAATAAGAACAAACAATCCAGTTAACAAAGGGAAACCCAGTAGTAATAAAGGAGAAACAAAACCCAGCAAACAACCCCCATAGACCATAATACCATTCGACAACATAATAGAGATCAGATGATTAACCTAAACATAAAACCAAAAATTACAACATAACATCGAAACCTGCTAGATACAGAAAAAAAGTAGCACAATAAACCCACAACTGTAAGAACAAGCTAAACAGATGACAATCATTTTCCAAGAACCAGAAAAAGAAACACAGCAAACTAGGAACTCACTGAGGAAACCCACAAAAAAGTAAGGCCAAAAGAGCTCAGGAAGATAACCCTACAACAACCATCATGATCAAAACCCTAATGGCACTCAATTTTAAATCCATACTCATTCAGGCATAAAATAATGCTGCATACTTGAGTAAAAGCTAAAAACTTCAAGTAATTTGCCATTCTAACTAAAATAGCAACAAAATTACACTTGTAGATCCAATCAAACTTCCATTAGAGAAAGGAAGAAGGATAAGTAAAACTGAGAAAACTAAATAAGAAATCTAACTAAGGGGGCTAACCCAAAGTCCAACTGATAATAACTCCTAGAAATCCGATAAAACCCAAGAATATAGCCAACTAGGCAAATAAAGCCAGCTCCAACACAATAGTAAATAACTCAACCTACCCGTAAAGAGATTCCCAGGAAAAAAAGAGTAATAAGAGAGGTTTAAATCAGGGTACAAAAAATTTCGATCACAACTAAAGCCCCAAGCTCTAAAACACCAGGCAGTGTAGAAAAGAAAACACTACAAACACAAAAGCCACTCATCAATAAACCGAGATAAAATAGTGCCATGGTCATTAGAAAAAACCACAACCAGAACATAGTCAAGGAATGACAGAACCAAAAAACAACTAAATGCTAAAATAACGTAGACCCATTTTATCCAACCTAATCGTACCTTTCAGTAAATTAGGTAAATTATTATCAATGAAGTTAGAGAAAATTCAAATTGCAACCCAAATTAGCCAGAAACTTAGCACAAGAATTAACTTCCCTATAAGCATGTGTAATCATAAAGTTAACAGAAATTACGAGCCGAATCATTTCTTTAAAAGAGCTATTTTTTAGCCCCATCAAAATTTAATTTATAAATATTATGGGGAGGTTCAATCGATTATGCCAACTTCGGTTCATCCAAAGTATTTATATAGTGCAGAGATATACCAAAATTATAAGCAACAAAAAAGTAATTTTTAAAATTATTGAAGTCAAAAGGTTGGCAGAGAAAAGATTGCACACTTTATCTTTAATGTTCCTAATAATGTGGTGAGAATCCATATTACAATTATTGAAAACAAAATTATTTATGGCAAGCCACAAATACCATAAAATTAAAGATTGAATGACATTTCTAATATGCCCTTTAGTGTTAATGAACCATGAATCAAGCAAAGTGTTAATAGAAATATGAGAACTAAACTTATTTAACATGAAAATATCAACATGATGCATATTCTCTTCATGAAAGAAACATTGAGACTTAGAAGTTAAAATAAGCCTCTCTTTCTCAAATTGCCATCTATAGAAATAAATTTATGCATGATTCTCCAAGTAAAAATAGAAATAATCTTACGAATACTCTTATGCCAAATCATGGAGTAAACTTTCTCAATATAATGCTTCACACTGAAGTCATGCTAAGCATCATTTAAGGTAAACATACCATTGTAAGATAAATCACATAATAATAAATCCTCATAATAAGTATTAATATCAAGATTCAAAATTCTAGCAATAACAGTTTCAAGAATGATGTCAACCAGTTTATTATAATCCCAACTGTTATCAGTGATAAAAGAATCTACTTTAGTAGCTGCCATGGAGGACGAATAAATAAAGGAATCAATAGAAGAACCTTTAAGCCATTGATCTTGACAAATAAATGGTTAGCATTACCCATACCCAATTTAACATGAGGTTTAGCACTCCGCTTGATATTATAAAGCATTTTCCACACCCTAGGGTCCCCATAATTATAATAGCACATAGTAGGATGCTTTCAAGCACAGTTCTTCTTAGTCATGAACTTGGCCCATAGAGAAAGTTTGGATCAAAAATTAAACCAGAGTTTATAAGAGAAAGAATAAGACAAATCCCATCTATTCTTATAGCCTAATCCCCCTTCTTCATGCACACCATAACATTTGTTCCAAGAGGACAAAAAAAATTTTGAATTCACATTGGAACCATGCCAAAACAGCTTATTAAATAATTTCTCAATCCTATTACAAATGGCATGGGTAGGTTGCAAAGTTTGAAAAATATACACAAGTAAAGAACACAAAAAACTTTTGATAAGAATAAGCCTACCTCCAAAACTATTTTGAAGATCATAGATGATTTGAACTTTAATTGGTGTTGATTAGGGCTAATGATCAATTGGGATAACCTAAGCTTGCTCAATTGGGTCAGATGATAGAAGGGTGTATTGTTGAATTATTTACTACATAAAGATCATAGTCAAGTGATTTGGATAATGATTGAGGTCATGAAGGCCATTGTATTGGGCAAGGCAGTGCACTAGGTCAATTGATGATAGAATAAGGTTGTCAATCAATAAGATAATTATAGTTTATGAATGTAGTCAAAGATTGATGGTTCTAAAATTTATTAGATCTCATTGAAGGTTGATGGAAGTGTTGATTGTAGATTAGATGATTGAAGATAATTTATTGAATTTAGAAGGTGATTAAAGTCTGATTAGGTGGCCAAGATGATTGTAGATCACATGAATACCAATTAGATGGTTATAAGCTGAATGATTGAGAACCAACGAGCAATAATTCAAATGATTATAGGCAAGGTGATTGATAACTAGATGATTTTCTCTATCAGATTGTTCAATAGGAGTTTGAGTAGTTTAGGCTAATGTCCACTTATAAAATAAGGTCAACGCTTCTTCCAACCTAGATTATATATATTGGAGTAGGGATTATTTTATTTCCTAATTAAAATAATATTTTTAATCTTTTGATTATTATTATCTCCATTATAATTTAAATCTTAATCTTCTAAATGTATAGATGATCAAAATGCTGATCATGAATTATTTCCTATTATGTTAAATTTCTTGAATACTACTATGTAGTTAAAATTGACAATGCATCTGATTCATAAATTCCAATTATTCTCTTAGGATTTACCCTATTAATATGCCACTACAAAATATTAATAGTAATTTTTTCTATTAATTTATATGCTTCCTCAATTGACTTGGACATTAAAGATCCTCTAGCTATATCAACTATAATTGCTCTAACAAATCCTACCAATCTATTATAAAAGGTTAGAATAACCACCCAATTAGGTAAGGCATAGTGAGGGCATTTCCTAAGAATTTTCTTAAGTCTCTCCTAACTTTTTCATAAATTAATTCTCTTTCAAGCTGGGCAAAACATGTGATATCATCTCTAAGTTTAATAGTCTTTGAAGGTGGGAAATATTTAGCAAGAAATTTATTAGCCAACTCATTGTAAGTGGTTATAGAGTCCGGGGGTAAAGAATTCAACCACATCTTAGCCTTGTCTCTTAAAAACTTTAAGTAATCTAAGCCTAATAGCATCATCACTAATAATATTATACTTAAATATTGCATAAATTTCTTAAAAAACTAAGTGTAAACTGGGATCCTTTATAGGAGTTTCTCTAAATAGAAACTTTTGAACCATCTTAAATATAGAAGGTTTTAATTCAAAAATTTTAGTTTTATAAGTAGGTATATTAATACTTTGTTGAATTCCATCTATTATAGGGTTAGCATAATCCCTTGGATGCCTAGATTGATATTGATCAAGTACTAGTACACACATTTTAAAAATCTTTTTAGTTTTGCTAATTTTTGAAAGACTCCTTTCTATCATATAATCAAATAAGAAAGGTTCCTTTCCAGATCTATAAAGCTTGCAATAATGGATATACAACAAAAAAAATATTAACAAAAAAAGAATGTAAGATATAAGAAGGTCTAAATATGCAATTATTTTTATAGATTAGTTAAATTTATAATAAGAAAATAACATCTCTGGCAATCGCATCAAAAAATTATGGCATTGACTTCTGCATGTAAGCAAGTGAGGTTTTATTATAGACTGTATAATAAATATTTGTGCTATCAATGCTATGTAATTCTTAGATTTTATTTGATATGTTAATAATATAAGTCCACATAAATGTATGCATGTATACATGTTGAACCAAGTAAAAGAGTGATGAAGCAGAGTGTCAAACCCACTATGAAGTGTTATGCTTACTTACAACAAAAACTATTACTACTTACTCTAAATGCATTAGTTATCCTACTAAAATAAAATGATATTTTTGGAGTTTCTATCACTATATAAAAAATAGTAAAGTAGTTGATACAATGTTTAATAAAATATTTTGGATTAATGAATGAAAAATATTATATTTTTTTTCTAATGAGACTCTTAATTGTAGATGCGATTTAGAGCAAGTGTATCCTAAGATCTCTATTGAGTTTGTAGGGGTGAAAAGGATATTTATTGACCTCCTGCAGTCCTAATTCGAAACCTAGAATATTCAAACATCTTATATTTAGGTATGGTAATATTATATCTCAACATTCTTGATTGTTCTTACATTCCTCCATCAATGTTGTACATCACACTAGGTTTTATTTACGCCTATATCTACTATGTCCATTAAATGAAGAATGAGAGGTAATTGAGAACATCATTAAATCTTTAAAGAACAAGAGTCTTCATTAGTACTTAATTTGCTATTTACATCATTAATCCAAAATAAGAGATCTAACTAGACATAAACTAAATGACATGCAAACTCATTTTTATTATATAAATATTAAAATAAAAATATAAGAGAAGTAGTGAAATTTTATCACTAGTTAGGATCAAAGTATCTCGCCTACACTACTTCATCCTTCAGTTGTTTAGTTGCTTCAACAAATATAGTATAAACACTCTAATAGATTATATTATGTACTTCCTTAGCTTTTCTTAGATTTTACTCTAAGAGCGTACCAAAGAATCACACTAAAAAGGATTAAGTTTTGTACAAGTGACTAAAATCTTTAACATATAGAACAAAGAATTTATTTATCGAAAAACATAGAAAATGTTGTTGCAAATCTATTTCATGACTTATATTTTGATGATTGACAAACACTATTGATTCTCTTGGACTGTCTGTTACTTCTAACTTTTCAGGAATCGAAGATCGGACGAACAAACGAAGCCAGTTCAAGATTGCGTAGGTTTAGGTTTGAGTTAGTCTGTACTTTGTTTATTCTCTTCTTGAGTCTATTTGTAATGTTCAAAGAGAATGATGCTAAGTAACCCTTCACACACACACTTGAGAAACTTAAAATTTCTATTTTTACTCATATCGGCCAGGATGATATTTACATCGTCCTGGACGATCAGGCTTAAAACAGAAAGTCTAAATAAGGATTCTTAATTAAGACAGCCTCATTAACAGATCGTCCTAGATGATACGTGTATCGGCCAGGACGATAAGCTCAAAACAGAAAGAAGTTGCCGCCATAGATAATTAAGGTATACTGTATTTTTTAATAATCGGCTAGGACGATCATTGATCGGCCTGGACGATATTCACAAATTATGCCTTAATTGATCAAGAAATCAAGGGAGTAATTAAGGATGATTGATATGATATATCTTCCTGGACGATCGCAGGATCGGCCAGGATGATCTATTCAAAAAACCTTAGTTGCTTCAGGATGATAAATATCAGCCAGCTCGAATTCAGAGCGATGCTCTGAACGATTTTCCTCTGATTTGAACTGATCGGTCGGGATAATCATGAGATCGGCCTGGACGATCAAGCCAATTTTAAATCATCCAGTTTGCATTCAGGGCGATGCTCTGGCCGATCTTCTGAGATTTGTACTGATCGGCCAGCCCGATGTCCATATCGGCCTGGACGATATAGTCGGCAAATTGCAATTAATGAGCTCCTCTGAAGCTCTTCTATTTAAGAGCTCTTGTTCAACGTTTTGAATAATATTTTGCTGCTGCCTTGACCTTAGAAGGCCTTGAGGAGAGAAAGAGAGAGAGGGAGAGAGAGAGGATCTTGTGAGGGGGAGCTTATGAGGGGATTCACAAGGGTTGCTTCAAGGATCGCTCTGCTTCTTCTTCGTCTAGAGTTTCTCATCCATGGAAGGGTCGGTAGAGGTAAGGAGTCAGCATCTGATTGTGGTTCTCTGCCAGCTTCCGGAGGAAGCAAAAGGAGATAGGTTCTCTGCCTTGCCGGGGTGGCTAAAAGAGGTTTGTTGTAAAGGCTTCTCCGCCTAGCTATGGGGGCTAAAGGAGAGTCACGATTGTAGTGAAATACTCGGAGGGTTCCTCTAGGGAGTGGACGTAGGTCGAGTTGATCGAACCACTATAAATTTCTGTGTTCTTATTTATTGCTTCCGCACTTTAAATTTCCACATTTATTTTTCTTGTGGTGTGATTTTGGTTTATGAGATTTTTACTTCTTTGTGAAAAGAATTTTTAAAATACCAATTCACCCCACCCCCCACCCCCCCTCCCCCTCTTGGTTAGCTTGGGCCAGTTTTATGGGGCTTAACATTCCTATCGAACTTTCAAGTGGTATCAGAGTGGGATTCAAAAATTTAAGTTTGAAAACGTTTTGAATTTAATGCATGGCTAACTTTGGTTATAGAAATACTACTGAAGGTTATTCAATTACACGACCTCCCTTGTTTGACAACTTACCTTTTGATTTCTGAAAAACCCGCATGTCAACGTTTTTACAATCTACTGATTATCGCATGTAGATGCTTATCAAAGAAGGTTATTCTCCACCTTTCATGAAATTAGTGGTGTTAAAATTGAAGTTGCTTTTACTGAATGGACTTTCGATGAACGAGATTTAGCTCAATTGAATGCAAAATGTTTGAACTATTTTTTCTATGCTTTAAAATATGAGGATTACATGTGTGTCTCCACTTGTAAAACTGGTAAAGAAATTTGGGACAAATTGTGTATCACCTATGAAGGCACTAATGAAGTTAAACAATCTCGTTTGAATATTCTCTTGCATGACTACAAACTTTTTCGCATGAAACCTCTTGAATCAATTTCTGACATGTATACTAAGTTTGCTCAGATAGTTACTTCACTGCATGCATTAGGAAAAAAACTTTCAAACAATAAAAAAGTAAACAAGATTTTGAGATGCTTGCCTTCGTCATATGATGCTAAAATCACTACAATCACTGAATGTAAGGATTTGAACACTTATTCTATTGATAACTTACTTGGCTCACTCATTGTTTACGAGCAAGGGGTGAATCAAAGAAATCTTGATGTAGGTGAGAAGAAGAAGGAGAAAACAGTTACACTAAAGGCGCAAAAATCAGATTATGAATCTTCCAGGTCTAAAAGCGATGGTGTTGCCTTCATCACAAGGCAATTCAAAAGCTTTCTAAGGAAGAAGCAAAAACATCATTGGAGAAAAGGTAAGGATCATAAATATTCTAAAGGATCTTCTGATGTTGTTTGTTATGAATGCAGGAAGCCTGGACACGTGAAAGCCGATTGTCCTACACTTCAAGATCACTCAAGCAAAGAAAATGAAAAGGGCGAGGAGAAACCTAAGTTTAGGAAGGACAAGAAGAGAGTCTAAAAGGCGTTCTTGGCAGAATCTGGTACTAATTCCTTTGAGACTGAACAAGAGGAAGAGACTACAAACCTTTGCTTAATGGGGGAAGATCATCTTGAGCAAAGTGAAGAGGAAGAGGTATGTAAACCAACCTATGATGAATTGTTTGAAATTTGTGAGAAAATTCATGCATCATACAAAAAACTTAAAAAGACTCATGCTAGTTTAAAGTTAGAACTTTCCAATTTGCAAAAAGATTATGAAGTTATTCTTAAAGATCATTCAACAATTGATACTAATCACATGACTCTTCTTGATGAATTTGATGATTTGAACAAAAAGCATTCGGAATTAATTAATGAGCATGATATATTAAATGTTTCACACATATCACTTGAATCTGATTTAAAGAAATCTAAAGAGAAAGAAAGAAACTTGAGAATTGAGAATGATGTTCTAAAAAATACAAACTTGAGGATTAAAAATGAATTAAATACACTTAAGTGAAATCAGAAGACTCCCACTTTGAACCCAAAGACAAAATCTAGAAAGAGGCATTATAACTCAAATCATTTAAGAAATCCTTTTCCTGGAGTTAGATGTTTTTCTTGTGGTATGCTAGGACACATCTCACACACTTGCACCGTTCACCATAGTACACATTGGGTGTGGAGACCTAAGGTGCATGATTCACAGTATACCATACCTGCATTATATTCTACCTTTCCTGAGAAGGGACCCAAACTAGGTTGGGTTCTTAAATCTGACTATTGTTGAGTTTTGTAGGTGTGCTCTCACCAAAGACCTTGTGGGAGCACAGGATAATTGGACACATGGAGGCTCGCAGCTCAAAATTGCTTAAACTTGCTGCTTTATAATTTCTTGAAATATTTTTTTTATTTTGTGTTATTTTTGTTGTGTGCTTGCTTTGTGTTGTTCTAGATTGCTTTGTTTTCATTTTTTTTTTGTTTGGTTTCCTATATGATTATTTTTTAAGCTTTTAAATTTTGGAGTTTTAGAGATTATGTTTAGCATTTCTAAATCGGTTAAAGGGAGAAATACCGTTGATGATTTCCCTCCTTCTAACCTTGTTTAGTGGTATAATTTTCTTCTCTAAACAAAAGTCTAACTCATTTTAGCCAATGTATTTTGAAACTAAGATTCTTTTTATCTTGCTACGAAAATCTATCTTGTGTATAATATCCAAAGTTCTTATATATCTCTCAAGTTAACTGAGATCTTTCCTTTGTGCTAATCATATAATTTTTTAGTTTTGTTTTATGGGTAGTTCTTCCCTATGTTAGAGAGAGTGATCCTATTCTCTAATATCTAAAAGATGTACTCACAACTAAGAATTTCTTTTAAGAGTTTGTAAAAGAGATTTGAGCTTGCAAAAGATAAAAAGGAAAGTAGCATAGATGTGTATAAAAAATCAAAAGATGCTCAAAGAGCCAATCAAAAGATTCAAGAGGAATAAAATGAGCCCATTAAAAATCAAGCTATCCCCTCTTTTCAAAACTTTTAAAACTTAGAAGAACTATGGGTTATGTGAGATTTTCAAAGGCTTGATTTCAAATTCCTTGATTGAGAAAAATTACTTTAACAAATTATTTATGAGATATTTTCTTTGTAAACAAGTTTTGAATGGATCTTCTTTTTATCCTATTTAGTTATTCTGAGTTAGGCCTCTATTTTTCAAAAGACAATTTATTCCCTGAAGGATGTCCGATCTAGGGTTAATAGAATCAGATATTCTACCTTCTTCCGATTGAAATTTGTTAACCTATTGATCTCTTGAAACTCTAAAAGTTTAAATTATTTAAGAAATTCTCATATGAATTGCTTTGATAAAAAAAAATTGGCTTCTTTTCAAATTGTTTGTTTTTAGCTTTTTATCGTTGATCGTTTTCTTTTCTTCTACTTTGCTTTTGTTTTATTTTTGAGGGCTTTGATCATCACCATCATTCATTGTTTTTTCAAAATCTAGTCACATCGTCCTGGCCGATACTTTTATCGTCCTGGACGATAGGGCAAATTCTCTTCAAACTTCTATCTGCTGAACTTCTCTATGCTTACTACAACTCTTTATCCTGGACGATCCATTATCATCCTGGACGATCTGATTGAACTATGTTGCAATCATGTTGATAGTCCTGGCCGATAACTTTTTCGTCCTGACCGATTAATTTTATGAACATCGTCCTGGCCGATACACTTGATCGTCCCGGACGATCTACGTGTCGTTCGTTTAAAACCATTAAATTCGACCCCGGGTGATCCATTATTGGAAAATCGTCCTGGCCAATCCTCTGTTCATCCTGGATGATACACGTGGCATAGATTTAAAACATTTTAACTTCGGCCGGTATGATCAATTATTATGCATCATTCTAGACGATACACCTAATCAGCCCGGACGATTTGCTTTTTCAACGGTCGTCCGGCTTGACTCCTCGAGACGATCACCTATCTCTAATCGACCTGGCCGATATCTGATCGGCCCGGACGATCGGACCGCCTTTTTGACCAATCGGCGTGTACGAAATTATTATGCCATATCGTCCTGGACGATTCTGCGATCGGCCTGGACGATATGGCCGTTTTCTTTAAATTTTGGCCGTTCCAGCCATGTTTTTCACTTCACATCCCTTCTCGTCTTGAGTTTTCTTGCTAACTCCTTTCTATGGCTGGTGGGAAACGTGTTCGACAAACTTTTAGGAGTTCTTCGAGGACTAGTATTGACCCTCATTTCAGGGAGGCAGAAGATGAAGATGCTTACCATCGATACAAAAAATGTGGGATAACTATCTCCAAAATCATCAATCATACCTACATTTTGTATCCGGTAATGGATCTTTTAACTCACACCTCCCTTTGTTTCATTATGTCTCTTGCTTTCCTCTTTAATACTGAGCTTTTTCGAGAATTCTTCGCAAACCTTTGCATAAATCTTACTTTCACAGCCCTGACCTCCAATGTGAATCGATGCCCTGCCGAAATCACATATCAGGACTGCATTGAACTCTTACAGCTATCCACCACCGGGGATAAACTGCACTTAATCGCTTCAGATCCTGACTTTGACTGGTCCACGGCAAATCACTTCCTTCGCCAGACCAAGGCATTGAAATGTGTGGCACCACGAACTTCAATTTCTCAAGAAAATGGCAATGCCAAGCTGACTATTAAATGCAAAGACATCTCAAACGCTATGGTTTTGACTATGATGCCACTACAGTGCTCGCAATTAGATAGTATCGCACTATAATATCCAAAAGTGAAGCTTTAGCGGTGTTGAATGGAGTGCGATAAATGTTTTTTCTCTAGCACTACGGTGCTGCATGTTCCTTTATATATTTCACAATTTTTTAGTTTTTCCTATATAAAACTAACTAAAATAACACATTTTCACTAAAATTCAAATATAATAAACAATATATAATATACTCTTATTAGATCCATAAATGATGATTAATGTAAAAAAAATTTCTTCTAATATGAGTTGTGAATTTGAGATAAGTATGTTGACATATTTTTTTTGTTTTTTTGTTAATTATAGAGATGATGGAACCTTCCTAAACCAAACTAAATATATTAAAAAATTATGAATAAATTTTATATGGAAGGTTATAAAAGTATGAATACATTGAAGAGCCCAACCACCAGTTAAATAAGGATCAACATAAAAATTAATATGTCAAAAAATGTTTAGAGGGATTATATATTCCTTACTTTACCTGACTGGCAGTCGAGCAGATATTACGTTTAATATTTATTTATGTGCTTGATTTCTTGTAGACTCAAAGGAATCCCATATGACCACCATCAAAAGAATATTAAGGTATCTCATATAAACTCAAAGTTTAGGTATCTGGTATCCTAGGGACAATTTGACATCTGACCTAATTGGGTGCTTAGATTCAAACTTCACTAGATGTTGAGAAGATAGGGAAAGCGCCATAAGAACATCTTAGACAATAGAAAAACCATTAATTTCCTAATCTAGTAGAAAATAAAACTCTGTAGCTCATTCCATTGCAGAGGCTAAGTACATAGCTATACGAAGTTATATTTCCTATGTCCTTTCGATGAAGCAACGACTTCTTGATTTTGGAGGTCATATAAACAATCCCTATATTATGCAATAACATATGTGTGATCTACTTTAATAAAAATCCTATCCAACATTCAAGCATCATATATATTGATATTAAACATAATTTTATTAAGGATCATGTGGCCATAAGATACATAGAATTACAACAAATGGATATTCAAAATCAATTAACAGATGTTTTTAACAAACTATTAAATTATGATACATTCAGCATAGTTAGGACTAGACTCGAACTTATAAATATACATGCTTAGGAATTTTGGGTTACTTTATGTCATGTGTATTGTTGTGTTTGTGTTTAGTTTTTTTGTTTAGGTTTGTGTTAATTTTGAATGGATGATTGTGTAAAGTAGTGTCAGTGTTTGAATATGATAGAGTCTTAACATTATTTGATTATAACCTATGTTTTGATTATTATTTTATGATTTGTATCAAGATTTGTGTGTCATTATACTTATGAAATTTCCTTGATAATTCAACACAGCTATAAAAATTTTGTTCATATCATACTATATGATTTCTTTCATACAGTATGATAAGCATTAGTTAGCACAAAATAAGCCATTAATTAAATCCAATGTCTCAAATTAAGTTTAATAAATGAAATTTGTATTGTATAAACACCACTTCATACTATTGACTCCTCGAGATAAACAAAAAGATGAAGATCATACTAGATGAGTTATTTCTTTTAATCGTCTACTACCAGCTCGATCATATTGTACAATAACATTAAGGCTATTTAAGGGAGGGTAAATCTCATTTCTAAAGCACATTACTTCTTCTTCTAAGCTTTCATTCCATCAAATTCTTATTTTTAGTTGTCCGATAACAAGAAAGCATACTTGAATACTTCCAAAAAGTTCTTCTTGCCCCCAAATCGACTAGAGATCCAATCCACTTAGGATGAAGTTGTTTATCATTGCTATAGAGTTCACAGATCAAGCATTCTAAAATCATAAATAATGATATTCTTCAGTACAAAATATTAGATTTATTAGTAGGCACCACACTTTAATCTTTTCTCACACTTGTCTTTCCATTTCACCCATAAATGCTCTTCAAATTCTTTGCAAGTCTTAGAATAAAATTAAAACATACTTCCATGCAATCCTATGTTTATGGACTACCTATTAAAATCTCCTAACAAGATTTTTATGAGCATTTTCATATTTCTACAACTAGTATCAGACCTTATGATGTTTGTACTATAGGTGATTATTCTTATACTCAGGTTAATCTTACTATTAGAAACTCGCCCATTAAACCAAACTTGCTAGTATTTAGCGCATTAGTTTTAGATGTAATGATTATCCAACACATTCTTAGAACATTAATTGTCCCTAAAGCTAGTGATAGGGTCAATATAACACCAAGTTATCTGTTGAGACCAATTTCTATATGGCTAACACCAAATTTAATATAGTATATATGATTATTCTCTATATTAAAAATCTTACCACCATTAAGAACACTAGGTAACACCCTAGATCAAACCTAGTCCTACGACGTATCATGTCCTATGTACTAGTTGACTAATACAACTTGATGTTTCTTATACAACCTGATGACTTCCCCACCTTCCATAGTTATAATTCATTTCATATCCTTTATATCAATCATCATAGCGGAGTGCCTGTAGCAGGACATGATTAAGATGAGTCAGAAGGGAACACCAGCCCATGAGGCACTAGTATTTATTGCACCAACACCAACCTACCATCCACTACCTCCTGATTCATGGATTAATCGAGTTGATCTCTTAGAGATATAATTAGAGACTCATATTTAAGTGTTAAATAAAAGTTGAGAGAAGTTACATTAGTAGTACAAGGTAGATCATGCGTGGTTCACATTTCAATTTGCTTCCTTACACCGTTACCTTTAACCACCACCTTTGGATCAGAGTCTGTTTGATAAGTAGACTATGTTATCATATAGCTTAGTTTTTACTATACTTTTTACCTTTTATTTTCACTATAGTCGTGCTCCTCTTCTTAGTGATATCAAAAGGGCAAGTAGGTGTAGTGTTGGTTGTGCCTTTTTTTGTTAGTATAGTTTGTATTTATTTTCTTTCAATGTGTGATGTTATGTTTTGGTTTAAAATAAAAAAAAAAAATAAAAAAAATGTGGTCATTTTGTGATGGGAAGAACTTAGAAGGAAATAAAAATCAAACTTATAAAATTATGATTTTAGCCAATAATATTTATTATCATAAAATGAGGGAGGTTATCATAATTTGGGAGCTCAACCTTATGTTTTGATAATTATAAACAGTATTGGATGTTTATTTTTTTATTCTTGTACTATGTATTGGACATTTATTTTGTGTGTTGCTAACTATTTTAAGTATAACATACACCAAGCAAAGAGCCAAAGAATCAGCTTAATATAGTGTAGACACTACAAAAAAAATAACTTTTAAGGACATATATATTAAGACACTTTTACTTAAGTGCCTTAAAAAATGTTTATTAAGGCATATTTTATTTTCGCGCGGATTAACAAAGATTCGGCGCAAAATAGACATCGTGCAATAAGTTGTGCTTATCGTGCGAAGAAAACATTGTGCCTAAACCCGCTTCTTCTTATTCGCCTCTTTCGCTTCTTCCGGGGCTTCTTCTTATTCGTCTCTTTCGCTTCTTCCAGGGTTCGCTAACCGCTTCTTCTTGTTCGCCTCCTTCAACTATTCTACTCTATCTTTCGCTTCTTCTAGGGTTTGCTCGTGGGCTTCTTCTTGTTCGCCTCCTTCAAGTGTTCGCCTCTTTAGTCCGCTTCGTATTGTTCGCCTCCTCCAATCGCGACGGCCGGCATAAGGTAAAATGTTAGTTATCCTACTTATGATTTCGAACTACAAGCCACTGAATATTTGCTGTTTTAGCCGTCTGAATCAAATTTTTTTTTTCGTGACTTATTTAAGAGAGAAATCAATGTTACAATTCATTTTTGGTTCATAGATTGCTGGATTGAACTAAAATAACATCATCTTGCACTGCTAACAAACCACTTTTATTTGCTCCTGTAGGAGCGCTATCTGTAGGAGGATGATACCGTATTGGCGTATTGAAACCAATATATTATGTAACTTAAAAAGCAAATGCTTAATGCTTTCGTATAGAGTATATACTGAATTAGCTTTAGATTTTGGTTAATTTAAAGAAAAAATTGCCTATAATGCAGTGGCAAATGAAGGTAGAATAATTTTAAACATTTCATAGCATATATAGAATATAGAGTTGAACCACTGATTTATCTGGTTGTTATCAGTATATTTGGACAAGAAATGGCTGTACTATGTAATAGAGGGAACTTTTGCTGTAACTTTTCATATGAACGATGGATCCAACATGAGAAAGGTGTAGATATATTTTTTTATATTATCATTGAAAGATTAAGGTGGGGCCGATTATGCGAATCATGGTTTATATACAGATTACTATGTTGATTCAGATTGTTGATGGTATAAATAACAAAATAACTACATGCTTTACTAGAACCAATCAATAATACAACTCTGTCCAATTCGTGACTACAATTTTCTTTTCGGTTTTCTTTCTTGTTAGTGAAAATTTAAAGATAAGATGTGTGTTCATCTATAAATGTGGTGAAATTATGAACTAAACTATGAAATGTTAATGATCGTGCTTGCAGATATTTCCAGAACATCCCAGACCTATTTTAGAACCAGAGCCTGGAAGAGGATGTTCCTGTTAGCTTGAAGAAATAATTAAGTGCGAACTATGTACATTATCTTTTATGTATGTGCAGAGTATTGGAGTACACAAAGACTTCATGCTTGTACTATCTACTTCAAAAAAATAGAGCATATAGTGAGCAAGTAATTGTGTACTCCCATTATTTTCATATAACTATGCATGTAATCCACTACTAATGATTTCTCTTTAGCTTTGAGCTACTTTTGTCGTCGTCTGGTTGACATTTGATCGATTATGCTATTTTTTGCTCTGATTATGAAATTGTAAATTTGATCATTCTTTCTACGATATATAAGAAAAGTACAACATTGGCCACTTGTGCTCTTGACATCATTTGAACATTGTCTTGAAGACAGCTATATGGCTTTTTCTTTAGTTATGTTATATCTAGCTGACATTTCTATATTTTTGAAAGATCAGATAACCTTTCTTCATTCTAAGCATAGTAATAAGACATCAGGCTACTCCAACACTTTGATTATGCTGTGGTTTGTGATGAATCTAATTTTTCTTTCACTATACGTTTTTTTAACAATTCTTTGGACATTGATTAGATTCAGGCTGTTCGATGATCTTCATTATTCTTTAACAGAAAATAAGCATTTCAGATGACTACATTGCATGTTAGACATGCTTTAGAAATTCCAGAACCTAAAGTGAAATATACTTCTAATCACTACAACTTTCACGTATACAGAAGACCGATGTCTCACCACCAGTTATGTGGTGGTCTTACATAACTTAGTATTGTTGGAATCTTACGATGCTTTCTCTTATGAATTTACTCATTTCTTTGTGATACAAGCTGTTCCATTTATCTTTCATTGTGGAACTTTTTTTTTATGATATTATTAGGATGGTAATGCTAGGTTAGGATTCTATTAGGTATTGCTTTTGAAAATTGTTCAAGTTTTTTTATTGGTAGTCGCTAGCAAAGAAAAAAAAACATAAAAGAATATGACTATTAAATTATGTGATACAATAAGAAATGTTTGAGATACATTTAAATTATGTGATAAAATAAGAAATTTGGGTGTTAAAATTTTTAATTTATTGATTGTATCTTGTGATTTGTAATGAAGTATAGAAAAATAAGACACTGAAAGTTTAAATGAAAATTTTTGTGGCTATGCATTGTTCAGGTTAATCAGACGTAATTTTTTGAGTCACTCATAGCTTGTTTGTTGTAATTTTTTACTTATTTCACTTTTTAAACTACTAATGTGTTCTAATTTTTTTTTTTTTTTTTTTTTGAATTCATGGAGAAAACGTGTTCTCCTCATTGGTAGGCTTACGTTTTTCATGGCAACTAATTCCCAAGTCTTTGGAGGTTGAGAGTATGCATCATCTTATTCATGTTCCACTGAAGGAAACACCTCTCGATGACCGTGTTAGTGTTTTTTGTGAGGATCTGGATGTCCAATTTTAGTTGGAAGATATAAAGGTTTTTTTGTTATTGTGATAGCTGCATACAACATAATAAAATTGGATAAATTTATCACTATATATAAAGATTTTCTTTCTATATCTGTGCATGACAGGGGTTAGGTTGTGATTTATATGTTTTTAAAGGAATTGGAATTGGCAAAGGGATTGTTAAAGCCAAGTTGCTTGAGCCACAACTAGAACATGTGGAGGACGAGATTACTTTAACTGTTGCAGAAGCAATGTCCCTAGATCCTCCCTCACCCGTCTTTGTGACTGTTGGTACATTGATATACTACAATCTCAGGGTTATTCATGGAAATACTCATCGAGGTTTTAAAGGCAAATTCTATTAGAGTCAATTTACTTATATTTTATTATTTGCTTTACTTATATTTTATTTTTTGCTTTTACATGTTTATGAGCTTTTATTTGAATGAAATTGATAGAACCTTGCCTTTAAATATTCTTAAATTAAGCTATCCTTCCCTCTTAGTTAACGTCAGATGAGGTAGAAATTTTGATGGTCTACTTGAATATTATAGTAAATACTAGTTTGGTTGAATTTAGGATTCCTGAAAAGCGGAATTTGATAAATATTTATTTGAGTAGGATTTAATAAGCTTTAGTGAATCCAGATGAGATTTGGTTGCTGAAATTTGATATCCAACCAAATCTTTCGATTGTTTGATCGCAAAATGATGGCTTTTGGATTAATTTTGGCTTTCTTTTATTATCCTTTCTGTGAACTGGCCATAATTTTAATCTCGTTACTTCGTTTAAATCTATGGTTGTGATCAATAACTAGTTATGTCGTTCCTTTATATTTATGGCTTATTATTAAAACTTATTCTCTGAATTCAATTTGTTATAATCTGAATGATCATTACTTGCCTTTCCTTTTTTCATGTATGGGCTTGCCATAGCCGGGTATTTACGAAATTATTTCCTGGAAATGTTACCAACGTACCACTTGTATGTTAATGAACTGCTACTATTTATAGAGTTGAGACATATGTGACTTGAATAAGCAATCTCTTACTAGTTAGCTCCAGGAGTTCAACAAACACCTACTGTACACTGAAACTAAAAATTAAGGAGTTAATTGTACAGGGAATAATTGCTTTTATGAGTAACTATTTTATTGTAACCCTTTGTGTGAGAAGGCCATTCTTGTGCGTCGAATCAAAATCTTCCTATTCTTATATTCAAAATGTCTTAGAAGATTGATCTTGCCTTTTATTGTCTTTAAAAGATTTTGAGGATCTTTTACCTTTAAAGCACGAGCATATGGCTTCTCCTGAAAAGCAAGATGACAAAAGGAAAATTAGAACAGGGGCTAAGAAACACTCAAAAACTCAGAAGTAGGATTCAAAGCCAGGCAGTTCTATAATTAAATTCTCAAAATCTGGTCTTTCAAGCTCTCAGAAAGTTGGGCCTAAAAAGCATACTGCCCAAAATAAGCTCATTCCTCAACGTGAAAAAGAAAATATGGTAAATGGTGCAGCAAAAGTTTCTAATAAATATGTATCCAACATAAAGAAATCTCTTCCGAAACTGAAAGGAAGCTACAGCTTAAGATTATTGGATTGAGGATGAGTTCATCGATCAAAGTTGAATACAGCAAAATGTAAAACTACAATGAATCCAAGAAGCAAAACAGAAAATTGGGTGACAAGAGAAAAGAAAGTAGGGAAGAAAAAGATAAAAAAATCTGGTCAGGATGAGCTATCTAGATTAAAAAAACACGTTATATACATGTTGAATCGAATGAATTATGAGCAGAGTTTGATTGATGCTTACTCTGGTGAAGGCTGGATGGGTCAAAGGTTTGTATCATATATTTTTGTATTTATAACTCTCATTGGTTATGCCTTTTTTTTCTTTAATTTGTGATTTATATTTATTCATTTTATTGTTCTATTATGTTTAATATTTTTGTGCTATTATATTTCTTTCTTCGTCTCCTTAGAAATAGTTCCTTAGACAAAAATGTATTCAATGTTTTTCATTTGTTGATAATCATTGAGATTAGTGTATTGTGGAGCAAGGCCAACATATTTGTTAGCTGAATTTAGATGCCTTTATGTTCTTCTGAAGTATTCTCTATGATATGGAAATATTTATATTTCCTACAATTGCTACTGTTGGTGGCTTTGATGATAATTCATTTTGAATCTCAGTACGCCCAACATCTCTTCTCACAATAAATGGTTGTGAAAAGAAGCAGTGTAGAGCTTGAAATGAAAGACAAATTTGTTGTTGTGGCTATATTTTCCATTTGGTTTAAGATGCAATTTTGTGACATGTTACTGTTAAGTAGCTCTTCCATTGCTTGACTATGATAGCGCTTGAATTTACTGTCAACTATTGTTGGTTGCTTTGATGATAGTTCATTTATTTGAAATTAGGTTTTTCGGTTTTGAATGCCATGTAAAACTGCTCACTCTCATAGGATTGGAGTAGACCTTTTTGATAAGCCAGCTATCATTTTAAAGATTATTTACCTTACAATGACCTTAAGGTGATTTAGATTTGACTTCATTGGCAAGCAAACTTATGGCAACTATAGATTCCAGTCTACTTTGGAATCTTATTAGCCATTGATTGACTTTCTGTTTCTTATCTTTTTTGCATCTTCCATAAATTAAGATGTATTTTCATACAAAAGTCAGCTTTCTTTTATCTTTAAGTTTATCAAATTTGATTGTTGTTGAAATTTTTAAGTATATGTGGTGGCTTAGTAGACATTCCTCTTGCAAACGTCCAGCATTAATAAGTTATAAGCAATCAACTTACTCATATTCATGATTTCAGATTCCAAATTGTCTTTTCAGATGTAGGCTGGAGTGGATGCCATTGAAGTTTGGAAATAGAGATCCCAAGACTTGGTTGATATTGTGTAAAGAAATTGCCCTAATGATAAGGGCATTTTTTTTAGATTTTCATGTATTATTTTGTGAAGTCATTTATTGTAATAGATTGATTATGTATATATATATATATATATATATATATATATATATATATATATATATTATATATATATATATATATATATATATATATATATATATATATATATATATATATATATATATATATATATATATATATATATATATATATATATATATATATATGAAGATTTTAGTAGAACTTTTGTCATATTCAAGGTGAAAAATTCTTGTAATTTTAAATTTATGAAATAAATTTTTTTATTTGAAGAAAAATATCTTATGTAAGCTCTCATATATACTTGAGATTTTTAGAAATATGATTGGAGATTAATTATTTGCAACTGAAATATTATGTGTCAGCATAAGTAATTGATAATTGAATGTAATTTATATTGGATATAACATATATTGAGGCACATAATAATGTCATTTCATTAAAATTATTTTATTAAATTTAAGTGTTGGAAAATCATATATCTTAGGGCAACTTAAATGTGCCTTATTATTAAACATGTTCCATCAAATAAATGTGTTAAGAAAGCTAACCTATTATGACACAAAATATTTGTTATATTTATTCACAAATTCCATCATATGAAGGTGTTAGGAAAGGTTATCTATTAGGACATTGTATAAGTGTCGTTAAAGAGACTATGCCATCAAAAATTATATGTCATGAAAATTAAGTTTTTAGGGCACATAAAGATGCCTTGAACCCTATGCCAACGGCCACCTAAGTGACACCATTGCTTGATGCCCCAACATATCATGTGCCCTTATAGATACATGTTATGGCACTTTAAGGTGTCCTAATAGCCATTAATTTTTGTAGTGAGAGTTGGTACATAAGTCAGTTAATATTTTTTATTTTCTTTATTCAATTAATAAATTAGGGTTTTTTTAGAGCCCACTTTCAAACTCTTGATATATTATACGGGTAAGATTTTTGAGAAATTTAGAGATGTATTTCTTCTACGATAGAGCTTGGAGATATTTCATAATATAAAGGAGAGAAAGGAGGTGAGGTTAAAAGAGGAAGAAGGCCTTGAGGGAGTCAAGGGGTGTGAGAGGGGGTCACATGATAGCTCAGACTAGCCAGCACCTTGGGTCTTTCGATTATGTTATTTTGGTGCTCTTAGTGGAGAGCTATTGGAAGGAGAGTCTTTGAATCAAAACTCTCACTAGATGAAGAGGTTAGTTATTGGAAATTCCATTTGGTCAAAATGTTAAAGGAGGGATTGGCATCAATGCAGGAAGGAAGGGCTAAAACAGGGATGATATCTCCATTGGTCTAGAAGGCAAAATGAGAGATTATAATCTTCTGTGTGTCAAGATGGAAAAAATAGGGATGACATGTCCACATGGCCAACAAAGCAAGAGGAAGGAGATTTTTTATTCTTTGAAGAGTCTATAAAGATCATTCTACGCCTTTTTAAGGGAGAAGGGCTTCTCCGCTCAGCTATATACTGGACAAGATTCACGGCTAATGCAATACCAAAAAAGGAGGATCATTGAAGAGTGGATGTAGGTCGAATTGAACGAACTGCTATTAATCTTGTTAACATATATTTACTTTATGCAATTTATCTTTCTTGCAATTAAATTATTACACTCATGCTTGTTTGTTGATTATCTTTGAGAAAAATGTTTTAGTGAATATTTGGTTGAAATTTTTGTTTTAAATTAAAAATAAAAAGAAAAGAAAAATATTTGATTTATTAAAAAGTTTTTAAACAAAAAATATTTGTTTTAAGTAGTTTGAATACTTTATTTTATTAAATCCTATTGTATATTTTATTTTATTCTTGTTTTAAGTATGCAAGCAAATGTTTTTAGAAAACATAATAAAAGATTTTCAAATACCAATTCACTCTCCTCTTGATGTGCCATAAGCACTATAACATGGTACCCTTAAGCCTTGGAGGTTTTATTCTTAGAAATATCTATTGATGTTTATCTATATCATCATTCCTGATGAAAAATATCCTACTTTAGGCCTTTTCAATCAATTGTTCTACTAACCATTCAAACTAAGAAATTGAATAAGAACTAGTAACTCCTACTATACTATTTTTTTTTTTTTTTTTTTTTGAAAGAAATGCTAAATGAAAGCTATTACAAACTACTAAGTGATAGAATAGCTATCACAATCCTCCTTTAACAAATTGATAAACAAAGGAGGAACCTATCCCAAAGAAAATCATCACTTAATGCAAAGTTAGCACAAAAATTGGCTAACTTATTACAATTCATATTAACAAAATGGAATAAAATGTTACCGAAACCATCCAAAAATGAGAGATCTTCAAGTTCATCATTATGTACAATCCGGCTCCCTTTATCCATAGATTTTTGAAAATTCTTGATGATGCTGATATTATCCCCTTCAATAATAATCCCCTTTGCATCCAACATCCATTCAAAGATGATTCTCCTCAATGAACAAAAAACAAAGCTCCAAAAAACCACTAACCGAATGAATGCAATTGATTCCAAAAACAAGTAAGAATCTAACATTTGAATCTTTAAAAAACTTCACCAATCCCACCATTATTGGATCTTGTTAGAGCAGCATCAAGATTAACCTTAATCCATTCTGGGGGCGGAGGGTGCCAATGAGAAAACAAGAAATCCGGCTAGTTAGTACCCTAGTGATCCACGAACATATTAGTATTTGAAATTGATGACTAATAGCATTGGAGGCTATATAGTTTAAACTCAACTCTTGCTTTCCATGTTTAATCAAATTTCTACCTTTCCATGAGAAATATACTAACGAGCAATATAATTTTGCAATGAGTTTATTGTCCACAACTAGCCATCCCAATTAAAATTTACAATCACTGGATGAGGAAAAAATAGGAACCAAAAATCCCCACTACTTTAGAATGTCTATAGGCTGATGTAGTTTTAAGAAATGATCCATATCATGCTCATAATTTTCCGGTTCATTACAGCCTCTAGGACATAAACAATGTCCCAGAAATCTTCGGTACATCAAAAATCTATTTTTAGGGATTGCATCATTGAAGAGCCGCCACCAAAAACATTCAACTCTAGGATTCAGTTGAAGTTTTTTCAGCCAGTTTCCATGGTCTGCTGACATGATCTCCATATCATAAGAAAGAGAAGCCAAAGCATTGATGCTCTTACCCGAGAATTTATGCCTCAATTCCAAGCTATCATCATTTTGATTAGGAAAAATATCAATTTGAAGAATAAGTTCCACTAGTGCCTCCCCAAAGAAGATATTTAGAAGATCCTTCTTCCAATTACCATCTATTATAAAGTTCTCAAGAGACAAAAAATCAAAGTTCCCTACTGCAATAAAAGTAGGCCATCTCTCTAGACATCTATCTAGAATCCAAACATCTTTGAGAATGTTTATACATTTACCTGATGTAATCTTCCATTTAGTGATCGGAAGAAGAGATTGAGCTCCATTAGCAATGATCTTCCAAGTAGTAGATTTATTGCCTTTGCTAGTATCTTCCCAAAATTAGTACCATACTTTTCCAACAAAGTCTTGTTAAGCAAAGAATCTTCTTCCTTTAAGAAATTACAAGCAAATTTTTCTCTAAGGGGTCCTGTAATAGATACCACCGAATGTATACCTTGGTTTCCTTCCTTCCAAGTTTTGCACATGTTCTCCCAAGACATTTAGCGTAATCCATGAAATCCTCCTTGTCTATCCCAAATAAAACTCTTAGCATCTTTGTCCAATTCATTAAGAATAGACATTGGAACCAATGAATGAGTAGCCATAAAAATCGGTAATAAAAACATGATCGATTTAACTAGTACAATTCTTCCAGTTAAAGAAATCATCTGATTGCCCCAAACATTAAGTTTAGAAGCAGCCTTCTCAAGGATATAATTGAAATCTGAATCAACCAATCTTCTCAATGCCATCTTAATTCCAGGATAAGTCACTTAATTCTAAATTTTAAATTCCCATAACCTTGATATAGATTTCTTCCTCTTCCTTTTAACGGATTTCCCAAATAGAATTATAGATTTCTGTTCATTAATGGACTACCCAGTTCGGCTCCAAAAAGCTGAAATAACTCTTTTGAATTTTCTCATACAGCTCATTTTAGCTTGGGAGACAAGAGGATATCGTCTGCATACAAAAGATGTGATACTCTAGGGGAATTTGCAGAAAATTTTTTCCCAAATTCCTTCCTCTATGACATAAATCATTTGTAAAAATTTGAGAAAAAAGTATAAACAAATAGGGAGAAAGTGGACAACCCTGTCTAAACCCACTACTTGCTTTAATCCCCTTCAAAATTTTACCATTAATCATGATAACAAATTCTGGATGCTCCACACATTCCATAATTAGATTAGAAAATTTGATAGGAAATCCCATGCTATCCAATACCAATCTCAAGGTTTCTCAAGCATTACTATCATAGGCTTGCTCCATATCAAGCTTGATAGCCACCCATCCTTTCTTAAATTTAGAAAATCTAAGTTTATTAAGCTGTTCATGAGCTAAACGTTTATGATTAGATAGGGATCTACCTCTTAAAAAAGCTATTTGCACCTCAGAAATTTGCCCACCAAAAACATTCAATAGCCTATTCAATAGAATTTTGGCAATAATCTTATACAGAGTACCACAAATGCTGATAGGACGAAAACCTGAGGGAGTAATCAGATTCGACAACATAGGAATGAGAACCACCAGAGATTCTTTCCATTTAGAACAGAGCTTCCATGTCACAAATAAATGTTGTACTGCACGCCAAACATCATTCCCTATTATGTACCAATAGTTTTTGAAAAATGAGTATGTAACACCATCTAAACTAGGGGAGATGTTTGTTATGCTATCTTTAATAATAGATTCCAATTCAGAATAGGATAAATCATCTTCTAATAGTTTATAATTAGGTCTAGAAAGTGTCTTCAATACAGGAGGCTAACCATTCAAGTTACAGCATCTACTCTTCCATTTATTGCTAAAGAAATTTATCAAAATTTCTTCAATTTCAGCCTGCATCTCTACCAAAATCCCATCTTCATTTTTCAATTGGCAAATAGAGTTTCCCAATCTTCTTCCGATAGCAAAAGAATGGAAAAACTTAGAATTCATATCATTCTCCTGGATCCACTTCAACTTTGATCTTTGTCTCCATGATGTGCTTAAACATGCCAAATTCAAATTGAATTCATGAATTTTAGCTCTTAACATTAACAGTTTTCATTTGAAAGACCTTGCCCATAAGATTCTTCCAGCTGCAGATTTGCAATCTCCTTCTTTAATATATCTTTGATTTCCAGAAAATTCTTCAGTTTTGCTTTGCTCCAATAATGAAGAGCTCTCAAAGTCCTCTTACACTTAACATTTATGACATTCGTTCCATCCCCTCTAACAGGTTTGTTACAAGCCTTTAGAACAATTGCTTTTGAAGCCTAGGAAAGAAGCCCAAACATCTTCATACTTAAGAAATCTGTTTTGGTGCAATTTATCATTGAAAATTTTAAGAATTAAAGGATAGTGGTCAGATGCAATTCTAGCCAAATGTCTTACCACATTAGTTTGAACTTCATTCAATGCTTTAGTGTTCAAAAGACACCTTTCTAGCCTTTCAAGGATACGAGCATTCCCACTTTTGTTGTTACGCCAGGTAAATTTTGGTCCCACCAACCAAACATCATGTAGATCGTTTCTAGGCATAAAGGCAGTCATTTCCTGCGGGCCTTGAGAAAAAGAAAACTTCTTTCCACCCCTCTTCTCTTGTTGTGAAAGTTCACAATTGAAATCCCCTCACACAACCAAAGGGATCTCTTTGTCACAATTTTTTTTTAATTTTTCCCACAACCTCCTTCTTATATGTGGGTTCTTGTTGCCATAAATTGTAGAAACATTCCACTTTCCTTTATTATAAATACTTAACTCCCCAATTACACATTGAGGTGAAGCATCTAGTAAAGAAAATTTAGCCAAATTAGCTTTCCACAATACAATAATACCTCCAGAAGAACCATCTGAAGGATATAAGAAAAAATCTCATTCATCACCCAACAACTTGTTAACTTCATATCTCTCAAAGGAAGAGATCTTGGTTTCAACCACCCCAACAAAAAATACATTCCAATCTTTCATAAATTCATTTAAATAAAGGGAGGCTTCCCTCTTGTTAGCCCCCCTACAAGTCCAGAAAGTTAAAGGAGTCATTTGGATAAAGGGGGGGAAAGACCCCCACTTTACCTTTAATAGTTATCTTAGATTTTTTAGATCTGGAAGAATTGCTCAAAGGCCCCAAGTGTTTAAGTTATTTCAGTAGCTTTGGTTTTTGAGATCCAGGAAAAGTTTTTCCCAAGCCCGAACTACCCAAATCTTTTGGAAAAACTTCACTATTGCATTCATTGATCACAGGAACCATCTTCTCTTCCATACTGATAAACTCAATCTTACAGATTTCTCCATCTTCTAGCTCCGGTTTAGTCTGGATATTCAATACATCTTTTCTGATAGAATTGTCTTCTTCATCCATTTGCTCCAGTAGTTTAAACATATTATCTTGAACAAGAGCTACCTTAGAAAAAGAGGTAGTATTCTTTACAGCTGTTGTATCTTCAGTAGATGTATCTTCATCATCAACAACTTTTTTTTCTTTATTCTTTAATGTCGCATCTTCTAAACCGTCTTAAATCTATTGTATACCTGATACAGGTGCTGGTACTTGATCTTCCAAAGATTTACTAGCATCTTTACTCTCTACAGCTTTCTTCTGATAAGTAGCCTCCAACCTTCTATTTATTTTATAATTGACATGGACCCAAGGTCCATAATTTGATTCTTCCCTAGGAGCATTCACACTAGAAACTCCTAAATTTCCTTCTTTGGAAGCTGGGGCATAACAAACATTGTTTGAGCTTGCAACGCCTGGCGTCTGAACCTAGATGTCATTCGTAAGTTCTTCATGAATCTTTTTTTTTTTTCAAGTTAGTTTGAGTGATTCCAGGCATACTGCGATTCAACTGAGCAATGATTTGGATTATAGTCAGATTTTTTTCAAGAACGTCCTACAACATTCAGGGATGTCAAATGAGATTTCTTAAATGGACACCTAATTTTGATATGCATGAAGAATCTCACATAGCCCCTATTTGGATTTCTTTCTCAAATCTACGATTCCATTCTTTCAGTTCTCAAATATGATTTGCTTTGGCTTCTATCTTTGGTAGACCATCATTGCAAACTGATCAAGCTACAGTGTCCATTTTACATCGGGCTGTGTCTCATGTGTTAGTTGAATTGGATATATCGAAGAAGCATCCCACTGAGGTCTGGATTGGTTTGGAACTTAGTGGTTATTTTCAAAAAGTTAAATTCAAAAAATTACCTTTTTTTGTTCAAATTGTAAGATGCATGGGTATGGTTTAAATTTTTGTTATAAATTACATCTGAACCTCCGGAAGGAAAAGGATTCTTTGAAACCTTCGCATAGACTTACCTTTAGTTGAACTGGATAATGTTATTCCTTATGATGGTAATGTGGGTATTGTTCCTCAAGTTCAATATCAATTAATGAATCCTTAATTATGGATTCTGTTTAAGTTGAGCCGCATCCTATTATTGTTAATGATTTGAATCAAGTGCAGGAAGTTAACCTTAACTCTATTCATTCTTTACCTATTGTTTGTCAAAATGTGAATGATCATAACATTGATACTAATATAAATAATGTTTCTATTTCAATTAAGCCTCTCATGGAGAATGGATTATTAAATAATATTATTTTAGATGAGGAGATTGATCAAACTGATGTGATTTTTTAGAACATTGTCCAAACTGATGTGGTGAATGAGAAAGGTGGTAATATAGAGAAAAATGAAGCCACTGTGGAAGACGGTGTTTTATATGATGAAGGAGAATAGCCTCTTTCTAGGGCGCAGTCAGGTATGATTAATGAAAGTAATCTTCCTTTGAATGATCATTACCTTAGTGGTGATTTTACTAACAAAAAGTATATGGAAATGTTGGCTAAATGTTTTGCTAGATATGATAATGATACTAGTTATACTAAGTGGTGTGGTAGGAGAAGTAGGGAGCAAAGGAATGTCATTTTACAACACCTAGAAACACCCATTTGCATACTTCTCATTAAACCTATTATTTTTTTTATGTTTAATGTTATTATTTGGAATGTTAGGGGCATTGCATGCCCTTCTTCCGAGTTTAGAGTTAAAAATTTATGCCATATTTATAATGTGTTGATTCTTATTATGCTTGGTCCTCTTATCGCCTTTGATAAGTTAATTTGTCCTGCTAAATTTCTAGGATTTAAGTATGATATGTCAAATGTGGCATATAAATTTTGGGTTTTTATGAAAGATTTTGTTCGGGTAAACATTTTTGGGTTATTTAACTCAAGTTATACATTGAAATATAGAAAGTTTTGATTTTCAATACTATGCTTTATTTGTTTGTGCTCCTTCTTCTCGTTACACCAAAAAGATTTTATGGAGACAAATTACTCACTTTCATAGTACATGCAAAATTCCCTGGCTTGTTCGAGGAGATTTTAATACTATAGCTAACCCGTCTGAGCGCATAGGGGGCTCTCTCCCTATCTATCATTCTATGGAGGATTTTAATAGTATGATTATGGATTGTAACTTAATTGATATTGGTTTCTTTGGTAATAATTACACTTGATATCATGGGCATTTATGGAAAAGGTTAGATCAGGTTTTATTTAATGATTATTGGCTTAATTCTTTTGAGTCTACTAATGTTGAGCATCTTAGTAGGACCCTCTCTGATCATTCTCCTCTTCTTATTAAAATTAAGACTAGAACTAGGGATTTTCTTTCTCAATTTAGATTTCAAAACTTGTGGTTACTTCATGATTCTTTTATGGACTTGGTTAAAGATAATTGGCATACCCCTTTGTATCTAGATAATTCTATTGTTGGTATAAAAAGATTTTAGTTTAAGTTGAAAAGGCTTAAGACATTTTTAAATTGGTGGAATCATAATATTTTTAAGAATCTTTTTTCCAACATTTTAATTACGGAAGATAAGTTGAATTCTTGTGAGACTTAGTGTCAATTGGTGCCTTCTAAAGCTAATTTCTATTTACTAAGAGAGGCTAAAGATGGCCTTTATAAATTACAAGCTCATGATGAAATTTTTTGAAAGCAAAAAGTGAATGTTAAACATTTGGTTGAAGGTGATAATAATACTAAATTTTTTCATGCCTTGGTTATGAGGAAACATGCTATTAATTATATTCATAAAATTAATCATTGTGATGGCTCTGTTATTAAGAATGGTGTTAAAATTACTAATTTAACTGTTCAACATTTTCATAATTAGCTTAATAAAGCCTTTAACCCTTTTATTATTAACAATCTTTCTATCATACCTAATCTTCTTTCTCATGATGATAATGTTTGCTTGTCTCAATCTCCTTCTTTTGAGGAGGTTAAAGAGACTATTTTTGGTAAGAATAATGAGTCGGTTGCTGGTTTGGATGGCTTCACGATGAAGTTTTTTCAAAAAAACATGGCCTATTATTAGTAATGATCTCTTTTCTGATGTTATTGATTTCTTTGATGGTAATTATATTCCTAAGTTTTTTACTTCTACTTCTATTTTGTGCTGATTCTTAAGAATCATTCTGTGAGTACTTGGAATGACTTTAGGCCTATTATTCTGTGCATCTTTTTTTATAAACTACTTTCCAAAATTTTGATGATTGGATTAACTGTGTTTCTGCCTAAACTTATTTCCCCTTTCCAAATGGGCTTTGTTAAAGGGTGTGCTATTGCTGATAATATCCTTTTGGCTCAAGAATTTTGTCAAGGTTAGAGGTGGTAATATGATTTTGAAACTTGATATTGTAAAGGCTTATGATAATATTGATTGGAATTTCATTTACAATATTATGAAGTTGTTTGGTTTCGACTTAAATTTTATAAACCTCAATAAACATTACATTGAAATCCATTATTTTTCTATCATTGTTAATGGTAAGAGCTATGGTTTTTTAAGGCATCTCATGGGCTGAGACAGGGTGATCTTATTTCTCCTGCCCTCTTCATTATTGTTGCTTAGTACCTTACTAGTGGTCTTGCCGATCTTTTTAAGAAGTATCCTAGCCTTTACTTTATAATTTTTGGTGGTTTTAATATATCTCACTTATATTTTTTGATGATTTTATCATTTTTATGAATGCTTCGATGAATAAGATTCATAGACTTTTGAGGTTCTTTAACCAATTTGAATTGGTGAGTGATCTGACTCTTAATAAACATAAGTGTTGCTTTATTTCTACTAAGAAAGTCCCTTATGATCGTATTGTGTCTATTAAGAATGTAACGAGTTTCAGTCTTGATCTTTTGCCTTTAAAGTACCTTGGGGTGCCTCTTTATAAGGGTAGAATGAAATCTTTTCTTTTTGATGATTTAATTTCGATTGTGCAGAATAGACTTTTATCTTGGGATTCTAATTTGTTAAGCTTTGAAGGTCGATTAATTCTTATCAAAAGTGTTCTTTGTTATATACATGTTTATAGATTTTAAATTTTTCTTCCTACTCAGGCGATGTATAATAGAATTGATAGAATTTTTAATAAGTTCTTCTGGAAAGGGAATAGTAGTAATTTTAAAATTCACTAGTCCTCGTGGCTTAAATGCTATGGCACTTTGGATGAATGGGATTTGGAGTGTAAATCTTTGAATGATTTGGCCTATTTTTTCTCTTTCAAGTTATGGTACAATTTTTGTGCTAATTTGAGCCATTGGGCTTATTTTATGGTTGCCAAATATTGTGGGGGGAGGCATCCGTCTGCGTGTTGTTTTAGTAAAGGTAACTCTAAAGTTTGGCAGCATCTTTGCAAAGTTAAATGGGCTGTTGAACCTTTTATCTTTAGTGGCCTTGGTAGTGGTAATACTTTCTTCTAACAGGATAGTTGGTTGGGGGCCAATCAATTGATTCTATTACTAATACTTCCTCCAATGCTACTGTGAAGGTTAATTATTTTTTTATTGATAAAGGTTGGGATTTTGTGAAACATTCTAATGTTCTTCCTAATTTTCTTATTCAGCAAATTTTGAAGATAGCTCTAAACACTAATTCTAATGATGTTCAGTTATGTGCTTTGACTAAAGATGGGTACCTTAGATTAAAGGATGCTTGGCATTATTTTAGATCTAAGCAAGATGCTTTCAAGATATTCCATATGATATGACATAAAAAATTTCTTCTACAGTTTTTGTTTTTATCTGAAGAATTTTACATAAGTTTATTCATACGGATGATAATTTGATTAAAAGAGGCTTTATCCTTCCGTCTAAATGTCAATTTTGTTATCATATGGACAATATGCACCATGTTTTTGTTTCTGGTCGTTTAGTTATCGAAGTCTGGACTTATTTTGATGACATTTTTCATTTAAATTGTTTTAATGCTATTTGTTCTATTATTTCTTTGCTTAGCTATTGATTTGTTAAATCCAAAGGTCATATCAAAAATGTCATTCCTTCCCTTATCCATTGGTACTTATGGTTGGATAGGAATAATTCTCATTTCAATGGTGTGGTTCTGAACCACGATAGAATTATTCAAAATGTAAAAGATAAAGTTATGGCTCTTTATTCTGCTAAGTTACTTTCTATCATGAATTTCAAAAAATTATTTTTCTACTGTGGCTGATTTAGGTATTAAGTTGGAGGTGGATATTCTTCATCAAGTTCTTAGGTGCATTTCTTTTATGAAGCTTCCTTTTAACTTTCTTAAGTAGAATGTAGATGGTGTGAGCATGAATTCTATTGTGGGTTGTGGTGGTGTCATCAGAGACTCTAATGGTAATTTCTTTTTGGGTTTTGCTGGTCCTTTAGTTAATTATGATGTCAATTTTGCTACTACCTATGCTATTCTTCATGGTTTAAGACTTTGTTTCTCTATTGATTACATTAATATTGTGGTTGAGGTTGGTTCTAATTACTAATATTAGTCTTTTAACTTGAGGGATGATAATGTTTGTTCTTTTTCCTTATTTTATATGAGGAGGGACATTAAGAATTTATTGAGCCTTATAAACTTCTCTTTTTATGTTGTTCTTGCGGAGGGAAATGCTTGAACTCATTCGATGGACAGGTGGGGATGTGTTTTGGTTTACATGGTTGATTTCTTGGTTTCTAATCTTCCTCTTCCTGTGAAAGTCCTTTTAAGATTAGATAAGATTGGTTTACCTTATGTTAATTCTTAATGGTTTTGTGGGTGTTACTTTTTGGTTGATTGTTTCATTGTGCTTTTACCAGCCTAATTGTTTTTGTTGCCTGGATTGCTGGAGTCACTTTCTCAGGTGGCTGGGCTTGATGCCTTGTTCTTGGGAGCATTTTTAGGTTGTTTTGTATAGACTAGAGTTTTTTTAGTTTGGATTTGATCCTCTTTGCTGCTATGTTGTTGGTGTTTATTTTAAGCTTTTTGATGCCTGTTGGATGTCGATTTCCTGGATCAATGAGTTGTCTGGTGTGGGGATGTTCAATTGCTCCTGGTTGATTTCTATTGTGGCATGTCAACTCATTTGGGTCTGGTTGGCTGCTATTCTCAATGATCCTATTTGATTATCCTGGGATCTCTTAATCTGGGTTGTTGGTGTTCTCAAATTTTTCTGCATCCTAATTTTCATGGTTACTTTGAATGATCTTAATTATAGCTAGGGCAATTATATGTCATCTAGTTGGTTAAGGGATATGGTTTTGGAGGCCTTTTCAGGTCTGCTTGGAAGTGGCTTAGTGATATAGTTCTTATGTATGATTACATGTATATGAGTTGGTGGATTATTGTCCTTTGTCCTAGTTGCTTACCGATTGGTCGTAATTGGTATTTTTATTGGTGTTTTCATACTATTATCTATTATTACTTTTTTTTGTTCTTTTTTTTTTTCTATGTATTACCCTTTTTTATAGAATTTGCTTAGTGCTGATGGTCGTGGTGATGATTGGTTGGTGGGGAAGCTGGAGCTGACTGCTATTTTTTGTAGCTCTTTATTTTTTGGTTGCTCACTATTATGCACCGTAGAATGTACCTAGGTTTTTGGGTATTTTTGCTTAGTAGGAAACTTAAGCTCTTAGGTTTTTTGTTTTTATTTTATAGCTCTTACGAGTAATAGTGAGCTTGTGTTTCCTTTAAGGACTATGTATTTCTTTTTTAATGAATGCGTAGGCCTAAAAAAAAAAGAATTTCTCCTTTAACAAACTCAGAAAAGAAAGCGTAATTTTATTGTCACTAGCATCATCCCAATTAAAATCTAATGAAAGAGCTAAGTTAGCACAAAAATCTGCTAACTAAGTTTAATCCCAATTACGAAAACAATATAAAACATGCTTAAAATCATTAAGGAAAAGTAAATCCTTAGGATTTCAGGTTTCTTCCTTTTTATCAGCTTTATTCAATAATCTCTAAAAAATTTTGATAGCATTGTTGTTATCACCTTCTATTATAATTCCATCAACATCAAATATACTCTTCAATAAACTTCCTCAAAGTCAGCACTGATGAAAGTTCAACTTGAGAACAATCCCAATGAAGATAATTGGATATAAAAGCACTTAAGAATATCCTTAAAAATCTCTGAAGCTGCCCCCTATGCAAGCTTTGTCCGTACTAAACAAGGATGCATCCACATTTACTTTAATCCATCTAGGAGGTGGAGGATGCCAAGAAGATCGAGAGAACTTTTTCAATTGATTAGCATCCCAGTTATCCCAAATAAGATTATCTTGAAATGAAGCAACCACAAGATTGAATGAATTACCTGTTAAATAAGCTGAAGAATCATCTACTCCTCCATGAGTAATCTTGCTTCTACCCTTCCAGTACAAAAAAAAAAAAAAAAAAGCATAGAACAATATAGATTCCAATAAAAAATATTAGAATAAGCATGTTGTTTAAATGAAAAAATACAATCTTCAAGAGAGTTAAACTCAGGAATCGAAAAATCCCCACTTAAAAAGACAATGAAACACTTGATAAATCTTAATACAGTTCAAATTAACACATTCAGCATGTTCATCAGACCACATCTTCTTGGACATCTAGCAAAATCAGATAATTTTTTATATACTAGGAACTGATTAGACAGAATAACATTTTTACATAGATGCCACCAAAACAAAGCTTCTTCATCTAGCTCTAATTAGTTTCTTCCATCACATCTTTATAAGATCTCTCCAAAGCTAAGGATAAAATAGATTTACTCAAACTCTTATAAAGCAGTTCCAACTGATCTCTATCCAATTGAGAATTAATAGGAACATACTTGATTATGTCCACCAAAGATGAACCAAAAAAACTACTTCAGTTTGAAAACATTCCTAGCTCCTTCCAACATAAATTCTGAAATAACACTAGTGCTTTTATCCATATTAGCAACATAAGTAGGCCATCTATCAATACTCTTATCCAAAATCAAAGAATCATTAACAATATTGATATGAGCATCATTACAAACCAACCATCTAACAATCGGCTGAAGAAGTTTTGCTCCATTCAAAACAATTTTCCAAGTAGATGAAATATTACTTCTACAATTGGAGTTCCATACATCCATACTATACTTAGATATCAAGGTTATGTTGAGAAGGGAAATAGGATTAGAAATAAAATTCCAAGCTACTTTGGATCTCAAAGAACCAACTTTCTCCATAATAGATTGCAAGCCACGACCTCCTTGACATCATGGTTTACATAAAATCTCCCAAGCAATATAATGAAGACCATTACTACCATCATTCTTATGCCCAACGAAACTCCTACACATCTCATCAAGTTCATTCAAATCCCCCAAAGGAACTAATGAATGAGTTTAAAAAAAATATAGGAAGCAATAAAAATGATGAATTAATAAGAAGAAACTTTCCAGTAAGAGAAATAAACTTATTTCCCCAAATATTCAATCTATTTGAAGCCTTTTTTATCAAATTTTGGGAATCCGAATAAACAAGCCTCCTTAAAGAAATTTAAATACCCAAATACTCCATTGCATTAACCTCCTTAAGACCCATCACCTTAGAAAGAGATCATTTTTTCCTTCTCTTTACCGACTTCCCAAAAATATTAGAAGACTTCAGCTTATTGATCTTCTAACCAATCCAACTACATTATTTGTAAAGAATACCCTTGATTTTCTTCATGCTCTTGTGGTTAGCTTCAGAGAAAATAATATTGTCATCCATATATAATAAATGAGAAAACTTTGGAGCATTTGGAGCAACCTTTATACTAACATTCATACCTTTTTGAGCAAATACATCAGTAAGCATTTGAGAGCACAAAATAAATAGGAAAGGGGATAATGGACTTCCATGCCTAAATCCACTTTTAGCCAAAATCCAATCAAAATTAAAACCATTGATGCTAATAAAGAACTTAGGCTCAACCACAAATTCCATTATCAGATTAGAGAATCTCCTCGGAAAGACAATACAATCTAGCACTTGATTGATAGTAGCCCAACACATACTATCATAAGCTTGCTCCATATCAATTTTTATTGCCAACAACCCTTTCTTAGATTTTAAAAATCTAAATTTATTAAACAATTCATATTCCAGTAAAATTTGATCAGACATAGATTGTCCCTTAACAAAAGCATATGGGACATCTGATATAATGTTTGGAAAAAGCAAATACATCCTATTAAGTAAAATCCTTTCCACAATTTTATAAATATATTTGTAAAGACTTATAGGACGATAATTTGAACGTGTTGAAGGATTTTTCACCTTCAGAATGAAAACCACATTAATCTCCTTCTACTTAGAACAAAGCTTTCTAGAAACAAAGAAAGAGCTAATAACCAACTAAACATCTTCTTTGATAAAAGACCAAAAAGATATAATAAATAAATAAGTAATTCCATCATTATCTGGTGATTTATTATACTCCAATTGATTAATCACTATCTGCAGTTCTACTATGGAGAAATCTTTATCCAGCAACATCAAGCTTTGATGCCAGAGAAGGCCAACCTCCCAAACAGCATTTACGATCCCTCCATTTATCTTTAAAGAATTCAAAGAAAATACCTTCTATTTTTTCTTAATCTTCAACCAAAGTGCCCTTACTTTCATTAACCTGATTAATCCTATATCAATTCCTTCTAGTCGTAGCATAAGAATGAAAAAACTTTGAATTCATATCTCCTTCTTTCATATAATGAACTTTTTCTCTTTGTCTCCACAATGTATTTAGACGACCAAGAGTAGAATTGAGCTCACCAACCTTTGATTTTATTAAAAATAATCTCTCAACCGAAAGTCCTCCAGCCAAGGATTATTCTTCTTGTAATTCCAGGATTTCCTTCTTATGATCTTCTTTCAACTTATACAAATTCTTGTGTTTAGCTTTGCTCCAAAAGAATAAATCCTTCAATGCCCTCTTGAACTTACTATTCAACCTCTCCACAGCATCACCCTTAACAGTTTTCTTCCAAGAATGACAAATAATAGAAACTAAAGCTAGATATGTAATCCAAATATCTTCAAACATAACTTTCCTACTCTTTCAAAAATCATAAGAAAAAACTTTCAAGATAATAGGAAATTGGTCTGAGGCTACTCTAGCCAGATGCTTAACAACCGCCAAATTTACTATGCTCAAAGAAGCAGAATTGGGCATACAACGATCCAAATTTTCAAAAATATGAGCTCCACCACTTTTATTACTACACCATGTATATTTAGGACCCACCATACTTATTTCATGAAAATCACAATTCCTCATAAAAGCAAGCATATCTTAAGGACCTTGAGAAAGGATGAACTTCTTACCACTTTTTTATCATCTTGGGACAAAATACAATTGAAATCCCCTCCAATACCAATTGGTTTATTTTGTTGCGTATTTACATTCTAGAAATGGAATTTTGATGATTGCAAACACTTATGTTTTACTTCGACTGCCTTGCCTACTAAATATTTTAGTACCACAGGATCGAGACTGCAAGTTAAACCAGCTCATGATTGGGAAGATTAGGTCTGAGTCAGTCTGTAATGTATATTTTCCATTTCTTTAGTCAAATGTAAACCTTATGGTGCTTGATGCTAAGTAATCTTGCACACACACACACACCAGAATGAATTTTTTCTATCTAAACTTAAGGTTCTCTGTTTTGAGTACATCGTCAAGGATGATCCAAAAATTATACCGGACAATCTGTCAAATTCAAAAACCCTAATTAGGGCATCCTGGTTAAGGCAGCCGTCATTAAGCATATCGTCCTGGATGATATTTGTATCGTACGGGACAATAGGCTCAAATCAGAAAGAATCAGCCGCTGGACCAATTTTGGAAGCTTTATTTTTTAATTATTATTCATGACATTATCCTGGATGATGTAGTATAATTATACCTAAATTGTTCTCGAGATTAAGGAAAGTAATCAAGGTTAATTGATATGATCATATTGTTCTGGACGATCGCAAGATCGGCTAGAACGATCAATTGAGAAACCTTGGTTTCTTCTGGAGGACCAGAGCGATGTGCTGGATGATTTTGTTAAATTTTGAAGATGATCAAGTCATTTTCTTCTAATCGTCTTGAGTCATCCAGGCTGATTGAGCTTAATTTGTATTGATTGCACAGGATGATAGGAATATCGTCCTTGATGATAATGTCGGTTCTTGAAAATCTATATAAAGGACCCATGTCTTTTCATGCATAATACCTTGAGTACTACTGTCTTGACCTGAGAGAGCTTATGGAGAGGGAGAGAGAGAGGAACTTGTAAGGGGGAGTTTGTGAGACGGTTCACAAAGGTTGCTCCAAGCAAGGTTCCAACTTGTCTTCTACGTTCTTCATCCTTCGTTCTTGGGAGGTTCTTAGGAGGTCTACTTCAGCAAATGGTCTGGGTTTTCTGCCCACTTCAGGAGGAAGCAAAAGGAGTTGGTTCTCTGCCGCACCGAGGTTGGTGAAAAGGAGTCTATTGTAAAGGCTTCTCTACCTAGCTGTGGGAGCTAAAGGAGAGACACTTAGTGCAATACTCAGAGGGTGCCTCCGAGGAGTGGACGTAGGTCAAGGTTTGACTGAACCACTATAAATTTTGGTGTGCTCTTTCTTTATTTAATTTTTGCATTTAATTTTTGCATCTGTTACTCTTTATGGTGAATTGTAGTTTGAGTTTGTTGATTTTGATTGAAGGATTTTTAAAATGCCAATTCACCCCCCTCTTGGTTAGCTTTGGGCTAATTCATAAGGGCCTAACATCCCTAACGAAATTTCAAGTGGTATCAGAGTAGGATTCAAAAAATAAGTTTTTGAAAGCTTTTGAATTGTTGATACAGACCTAATTTTGGAAATCGTAATACTACGAGTGGGTATTCTATTACCCGACCACCTTTGTTTGATAATATCACTTTTGATTTTTGGAAAACTCGCTTTTCTATGTTCTTACAATCAATTGATTATCGTATGTGGATGCTTGTTAAGGATGGTTATACACCTCTAACTCGTAAACTTAATGGCATTATTGTTCCACTTCCTTTCACTAAATGGACTCATGATGATAGGGATTTAGCTCAACTTAATAAAAAGTGTTTGAACTGCTTTTTCTGTGCTTAAAAATCTAAAGATTACATGCGTGTTTAAACTTGCACAATTGGTAAAGAGATTTGGGATAAATTGTGTATTACTTATGAAGGAACTAAAGAAGTTAAGCAATCTTGATAGAATATTTTGTTACATGATTACAAACTTTTTTATATGAAACCATTTGAATCAATTTCTGAAATGTATATAAGATTTACTCAAATTGTTACATCTTTCCATGCCTTAGGAAGAGAACTTACTAACTATGAAAAAGTGAACAAAATTTTAAGATATTTGCCTTCTTCTTTTGATGCAAAAATTACAGCAATATCTGATTCTAAAGATTTAAATATATATTCGATCGATAACTTACTTGGTTCACTCATTATTTACGAGCAAGGGGTGAACCAAAGAAAGCTTGATAAAGGTGAGAGGAAGAAGGAGAAAACAGTGGCACTTAAGGAGAATGACTCAGACACTGACTCTTCCGGGTCTAAAAGGATGATGTTGCTTTAATCACGAGGTAATTTAAGAGTTTTCTAAGAAAGAAGCATAAGAACCATCAGAAGTGGAATAAAGGTAAGGGTAACAAAAAATTTAAGAGTTCTAATGATGTGATTTGTTTTGAATGCAAAAAACCAGTACATATTAAAGCTTATTTCTCTACACTCAAGTCTCACCCAAGCAAGGAAAAGGGTGAGGAGAAACCCAAGTCCAAGAAGGACAAAAAGAGATTCCAAAAGGCGTTCTAGGCAGATTCTGCATCAGACTCCTCTGAGACTGAACCTGAAGAGGAGATAATAAACTTGTGCTTAATGGCAGATAATAAATCTTGGTCATGGTGGCCAAAAAGAGGTATGTGAACTAACTTATGAGCAGCTACTTGAAGTTTCAGAATAAATTTATGCATCATACAGGAAACATAAGAAAATGCATGTCAACTTAAAATTGGAATTTTTAAATTTACAAAAAGAGCATGAAATTCTTCTTAAAAATTATTCTACAATTGATAGCAATCACATGTATTTACTTGATGAGTTTGATGCATTAATTATCTAATGCACACGATTCATTAAAATCATCTCATGCTGAGTTAGAAAAGGAGTTCAAAAAGTTAGAAAATCTAAAGCTTTGAAAATAAAAAACCATCATTGCATGCATCACATAAAAGGAAGCATCATCACATGAGTAGATTAGTGCATACTTTTTCTGGAGTTAGATGTTTTTCATGTGGTATACTAGGACACATAGTACACACTTGCACCATTCACCATAGTTCACATTGGGTCAGGAGACCCAAGTTACAATTTTCACATCATGTATTGCATTCTACTTTCCATAAGAAGGAACCCAAATATGTTTGGGTTCCTAAATCTGATATTTGATAATTTTGTAGGCAATCTCTCACAAAAGTGTTGCAAATCTATTTTTTATGGCTTATGTTTTGATGATTGACAAACACTGTTTCTCTTGAACTGCTTGTTGCTTCTAACGTTTCAAAAATCGAAGATCGGACAATCAAGAAGGAGCCAAGTTCAGGATTGCGTAGGTTTAGGGTTGAGTCAGTCTGTTCGTTTGATTTTCATCTCTTGAGTCTACTTGTAATGGTTAAAGAGACTGATGCTATGTAACCCTTCACACACACACTTGAGAGACTTAGAATTTCTGTTTTTACTCATATCGGCCAGGACGATTTTTGGATCGGGCTGGACGATCAGCTTAAAATAGAAAGTCTAATTAAGGATTCTTAATTAAGGCAGCCGACATTAATAGATCGTCCTGGATGATACGTGTATCGGCCAGGACGATAAGCTCAAAACAGAAAGAAGTAGCCGCCATAGTCAATTATGATATACTGTATTTTTAAATTATCGGCCCGGACGATCCTAGTATCGGCCTGGACGATATTCACAAATTATGCCATAATTGTTCAGGAAATCAACGGAGTAATTAAGGATGATTGATACGATCATATCGTCCTGGACGATCGCAGGATCGACCCAGACAATCCAGTCAAAAACCATAAGTTACTTCAGGACGATCAATATCGGCCAGCCCGTATCCAGGGCTATTGTCAGGATGATTTTCCTCTGATTTAAACGGATCGTCCAGGACGATCGTGAGATCGGCCTGGACGATCAAGCCAATTTTCAATCATCCTGTTTTGCATCCAGGGCGATACTCTGGCCGATCTTCATTGATTTGTACTGATCGGCCAGGCCGATGTCCATATCGGCCTGGATGATATTGTCGGCAACTTGCAATTAATGAGCTCCTTTGAAGTCTTCTATTTAAGAGCTCTTGTTCAATATTATTAACGACTTTTGGCTACTGCCTTGACCTGAGAAGACCTTGAGGAGAGAAAGAGAGAGAGGAGAGAGAGAGGATCTTGTGAGGGGGAGCTTCTAAGGGGATTCACAAGGGTTGCTTCAAGGATCGCTCTGCTTCATCTTCATCTAGAGTTTCTCGTCCGTAGAATGGTCGGTAGAGGTAAAGAGTTTGCTTTTGGTTTTGGTTCTCTGCCAGCTTCAGGAGGAAGCAAAAGGAGGAAGGTTCTCTGCCTTGCCAGGGTGGCAAAAAGGATGTTCTTGTGAGGGCTTCTCCGCCTAGCTGTGGGGGCTAAAGGAGAGTCACGTTTTGTAGTGCAATACTTGGAGGGTGCCTCCAAGGAGTGGATGTAGGTCGAGTCGACCGAACCACTATAAATTTATGTGTTCTTTTTCTTGCTTCCGCGCTTTTAAATTCCGCATTTATTTCTGTGGTGTGATTTGGTTTATGTAATTTTCTTTTTTTGTGAAAATAGTTTTTAAAATATCAATTCACCCCCCCCCCCCTCTTGGTTAGCTTGGGACTAAGTTCATAGGGCTTAACATCCCTAACGAACTTTCAAGTGGTATCAGAGCTGGATTCGAAAATTAAAGTTTGAAAACTTTTTGAATTTGATCCATGGCTAACTTTAGGAATCGTAACAATATGGAAGGGTATTCCATTACCCGACCTCCCCTATTCGATAACCTACCTTTTGATTTTTTGAAAACTCGCATGTCAACTTTTTTACAATCTACTGATTATCGCATGTGGATGCTTATTCAAGAAGGTTATTCTCCACCTTCTTGTGAAATTAATGGTGTTAAAACTGAAGTTGCTTTTACTGAATGGACTTTTGATGAACGAGATTTAGCTCAATTAAATGCGAAATGTTTGAACTATTTTTTCTGTGTTTTGAAATCTGAAGATTACATGCGTGTTTTAACTTGCAAAACTGGTAAAGAAATTTGGGATAAATTATGCATCACTTATGAAGGTACTAATGAAGTTAAACAATCCTGTTTAAACATTCTCTTGCATGACTACGAACTTTTTTGTATGAAACCTCATGAATCGATTTCTGACATGTACACTAGGTTTACTCAGATTGCTACTTCATTGCATGCACTAGGAAAAGAACTTTTGAATTAAGAAAAAGTTAATAAGATCTTGAGATGCTTGTCTTCGTCTTATGATGCAAAAATTACTGTCTTCACTGAATCTAAAGATTTGAACACCTATTCTATTGATAACTTACTTGGCTCACTCATTTCTTGCGAGCAAGGGGTGAATCAAAGAATTATAGATGCAGGTGAGAAGAAAAAGGAGAAAACAATTGCATTGAAGGCTCACAAATCAGATTCTGAATCTTCCAGGTCTGAAAGCGATGAAATTGCCTTCATCACAAGGCAATTCAAAAGCTTTCTAAGGAAAAAACAAAAGCATCATCAAAGTTGGAGAAAAGGTAAGGATCACAAACATGTTAAAGGATCTTCTGATGTTGTTTGTTTTGAATGTAAGAAGCCTGGACATGTGAGAGCCGATTGTCCTACACTTCAAGATCATTCAAGCAAAGAAAAGGAAAAAGGTGAGGAGAAAGCTAAGTCTAGGAAGGAGAAGAAGAAAATCCAAAGAGGTTTTCGGGCAGAATCTGGTACTGATTCCTCTGAAACTGAACCAGAGGAAGAGACTACAAACTTGTGTTTCATGGGAGAAAATCAAAGTGATGAGGAAGAGGTATGTAAACCAACCTATGATGAATTGTTTGAAATTTATGAGAAAATCCATGCATCATACAAAAAACTTAAGAAAACTCATGCTAACCTAAAATTAGAACATTCAAATCTACAAAAAGAGCATGAAGTTTTTCTCAATGATCATGCAACGATTGATTCAAATCACATGGCTCTTCTTGATGAATTTGATGAGTTGAACAAAAAACATTTGGAATTAGTTGATGAAAGTAATGCATTAAAAGCTTCACACACCTCACTCAAGGCTGATCTTAAGAAATCTAAAGAGATTGAGAAAAATTTAAGGATTGAGAATGATGCATTAAAAAGAACTAACTTGAGGATTCAAAATGATTTTGATACGTATAAGAAGAATCGGATGACTTCCACTTTTGATCTTAAGCCAGAACCTAGGAAGAGGCATTTTTTCCCAAACCATTTAAGAAAACCTTTTCCTGGAGTTCAATGTTTTTCTTATGGCATGCTAGGACACATCTCACACATTTGCACAGTTCACCGTAGTACACATTGGGTGTGGAGACCTAAGATGCATGATTCAAAGCATACCACTTCTGCATTGCACTCTACGTTTCCTAAGAAGGAGCCCAAACCTATTTGGGTTCCTAAATCTGACTGTTGAGTTTTGCAGGTGTGCCCTCACCAAAGACCTCGTGGGAGCATAGGATAACTAGACATAAGGAGGCTTGCAGCTCGAAATTGCTTAAACTCGCTGCTTTATCACTTGCTTGAAATCTTTTTTTTTTATTCTATTTTTGTGCTAGTTTTTGTGCTCACTTTGTGTTGTTTTTAGTTTGCTTTATTATTTTATTTTATGTGGTTTTTTTTTCACATTGTTCTTTAAATTTGGCCTTCCATATGATGAAACTTTTCAAGCTTTTAAATATAGGAGTTTTGGAGATAGGGTTTAGCTTTTCTAAATTGGTTAAAGGAAGTAATACTATTGATGTTTTCCCTTCTTCTGACTTTGTTTAGTGGCATGATTTTTCTTCTCTAAAACAAAAGTCTAAACTCAGTTTAACCAATGGCGTTTCATCTAAGATCTTTTTCTTATCTTGCTACATCAAAGTATCTTATGAATAATGGCCAAACTTCTTAGATATCATTCAAGCTTTTAAAATCTTGTCATTGCATTTATCACGTGATTTTGATTTTGTGTTGTGGATTGTTCTTCCCTATGTTAGAGAGAGAGCTCCTATTCTCTAATATTTGGAGGATATACTCACAACTAAGTCTTTTTCTTTAAGGGTATATTAAAGAGTTTTTAGCTTGCAAGAGTTAAAAAGGAAAGAGGTCAATGAAGCCAAATTGAAAAGAAAGCTATATACACAAAAGTGTATCAAAAATCAAAAGATGCTCAAAGAGCCAATCAAAGTGATAAGAGGCATAAAATGAGCTCACTAAATGCAAGCTATCCTCTCTTTGATAAAAACTCTTAAAACTTAGAAAACTTATTATGTGATACTTTCAAAGACTTGATTTCAATTTTCATGATTGAGAAAAATTACTTTAGTTTATTATTTATGAGATATTTTAGTTATAAATAAGCTTGAATGGATCTTCTTATCCTATTTTGTTATTCCGAGTTAGGCCTCTGTTTTCCAAAAGAATTTTGTACCCTGAAGGATGTCCGATCTAGGGTTAACGGAATCAGATTTTCTACCTTCTTCTGATTGGGATTTGTTAAACTTCTTGATCTCTTGGAACTTTAAAAGTTTAATTTTTGAAAAGAATTTTCTTATGATGCCTCCATAAAACAAAAAAAAATAGAAAAATTTAAATCCAAAAATATTCGGTGTTTGGTTTTCATTATGTTGTTTATATTTTTCTGTGTTTTTGACTTTTTTTTCTTTTGTTTTATTTTTTGAGGGTCTTGATCATCACCATTCTTCTCTTGAATTCAATTTCAAGTCACATCGGCCTGGCCGATCCTTTTATCATTCTGGACGATGTGACATATTTTCTTCAAAAATCCATCTGCTGAACTTTTTTGTGCTTAATATTACTCATCGTTCTGGACGATCCTATATCATCCTGGACAATTTGATCGAACTCTTGGTGAAAGTCCTGACCGATAGTATATTTGTATGGCCGATGCATTTTATGTGCATCGTCCTGGCCGATACACTGGATCATCCTGGACGATCCACGTGTCAGCACGTTTGATCTCTAAATTCAGCCCTGGATGATCCATTATTGGACAATCGGCCGGGCCGATCCATTATTCGTCCTAGACGATACACGTGGCCAGCATTTTAAACATTTTAACTTCGGCTGGTACGATCAATTATTGTGCATCATCCTGGACGATACACCTAATCGGCCCGGATTGACTCCTTGGGCCGATCGTCTGTGTCTAATCGACCTGGCCGATATCTGATCTGCCCGGACGATTGGACCGCCTTTTTGACCAATCGGCCTGTACGTAATTATTGAACCATATCGGCCTGGATGATTCTGCGATCGGCCAGGACGATATGGCCATTTCTTTAAATTCAGGCTGTTCCAGCCATGGTTTTTCACTTCCAACCCTTTCTCCTCTTGTGTTCTTTGCTTAGTGCTCTCAACGGCTTGTGGGAAATGCGTCCGACAGACTTCTGGGAGTTCCTCGAGGGCAAGGATTGACTCTCATTTCCGGGAAGCAGAAGATGAAGCCGCCTATCATCGTTACAAAGAGTGTGGAATTACTGTCTCCAGAATCATCAATCATGTCCACATCTCTTACCCGGTAATGGATCTTTTTGCTCACACCTCCCTCTACTTTATTCTGTCTCTTGCCTTCCCTTTTAATTCAGAGTTTCTTCGAGAGTTTTTCGCAAACCTTCGCATCAACCCAGCCTTCACAGCCCTAACCTCCTATGTGAATCGATGCCCTGTCGAAATCACATATCAGGATTGTGCTGATCTTATACAGCTATCCACCACCAGGGATAAGCTGCACATAATCGCCTCTGACCCTGATCTTGACTGGTCCACGGCGAATCACTTTCTTTGCCAGACCAATGTACCTTACCATGTTGGAGAGACTAGCTCTTTAGTCAGAGATGCTAGGACAATCCAACATGTCCTTCGCACCTCCGTCATTCCAAAAGCCGGCGACCGAGTCCACATCACCCCTCTAACCTCCCAACTCCCTTCTATTCAAACAATTCCTTCAACACCCTTCACAGTACTCGTCTCCATCCTGAGGAACCTCGGGGGGCTAGAGAGGAGGAGGCTCCCGCTCAAGCTCCCTCTCCTGACCCAGTTCCTCTCCACCAGCACTCACCGGTTGATCAGTTGATTGAGAGATTTGATAGATGGGAGACCCGGTTTGATGCCTATGTTGCTGCACAGGAGCAGCAACACTCTGAGGACATTGCCCGTTACGAGCATCACCGCGCGGAGGATTTAGCCCGATTTGACAGTTTCCTTACTCACCAGCAGCAGCAGCATGACTAGGACATCGCCTGGTTCAATGCTCAGTTTACCACACTTGCCAGTTACTTTCAGTAGCCACCTCCACCACCTCCATCTGATAATTAGGATCCCTCGTTCTTTTAGTTTGTCCTTTGTGTTGTTTGTTTCTTGCCTTTTTTGTAGTTTGCTTGTTAGTTTTTTGTGATGTTTTTCTGCTGTTTCTGGACCCTCTTTTTGTGATGACAAAAGGGGGAGTAGGTAGGTGTGGTAGGAAAAAGCTGTTGTAACTTTGATTTTCTAATGAACCTATTTTTTTTTTTTTTTAATTTTTTCCTACTTGTGTTTGCCATCATCAAAAAGGGGGAGATTGTTGCAAATCTATTTTTTATGGCTTATGTTTTGATGATTGACAAACACTGTTTCTCTTGGACTGCTTGTTGCTTCTAACTTTTTAGGAATCAAAGATCGGACGATCAAGAAGGAGCCAAGTTCAGAATTGCGTAGGTTTAGGGTTGAGTCAGTCTGTTCATTTGATTTTCATCTCTTGAGTCTACTTGTAATGGTCAAAGAGACTGATGCTATATAACCCTTCACACACACACTTGAGAGACTTAGAATTTCTGTTTTTACTCATATCGGCCAGGACGATTTTTGGATCGGCCTGGACGATCAGCTTAAAATAGAAAGTCTAATTAAGGATTCTTGATTAAGGCAGCCGACATTAACAGATTGTCCTGGATGATACGTGTATCGGTCAGGATGATAAGATCAAAACAGAAAGAAGTAGCTGCCATAGTCAATTATGGTATACTGTATTTTTAAATTATCGGCCCGGACAATCCTAGTATCGGCCTGGACGATATTCACAAATTATGCCATAATTGTTCAGAAAATCAAGGGAGTAATTAAGGATGATTGATACGATCATATCGTCCTGGATGATCGCAGGATCGGCCCGGACGATCTAGTCAAAAACCTTAAGTTACTTCAGGACGATCAATATCGGCTAGCCCGTATCCAGGGCTATTGTCAGGATGATTTTCCTCAGATTTGAATGGATCGGCCAGGACGATGGTGAGATCGTCCTGGACGATCAAGCCAATTTTCAATCGTCCTGCTTTGCATCCAGGGCGATGCTCTGGCCGATCTTCATTGATTTGTACTGATCGGCCAGGCCGATGTCCATATCGGCCTGGACGATATTGTCGGCAACTTGAAATTAATGAGCTCCTTTGAAGCTCTTCTATTTAAGAGCTCTTATTCAACATTTTTAATGACTTTTGGCTGCTGCCTTGACCTGAGAAGACCTTGAGGAGAGAAAGAGAGAGAGAGGAGAGAGAGAGGATCTTATGAGGGGGAGCTTGTGAGGGGATTCACAAGGGTTGCTTCAAGGATCTCTCTGCTTCGTCTTTGTCTAAAGTTTCTTGTCCGTAGAAGGGTCGGTAGAGGTAAGGAGTTTGCTTTTGGTTTTGGTTCTCTGCCAGCTTCAGGAGGAAGCAAAAGGAGGAAGGTTCTCTGCCTTGCCAGGGTGGCAAAAAGGAGGTTCTTGTAAGGGCTTCTCAGCCTAGCTGTGGGGGCTAAAGGAGAGTCACGTTTTGTAGTGCAATACTTGGAGGGTGCCTCCAAGGAGTGGATGTAGGTCGAGTCGACCGAACCACTATAAATTTCTGTGTTCTTCTTCTTGCTTCCGTGCTTTTAAATTTCGCATTTATTTCTGTGGTGTGATTTGGTTTATGCAATTTATTTTCTTTGTGAAAATAGTTTTTAAAATACCAATTCACCCCCCCTCTTGGTTAGCTTGGGACTAAGTTCATAGAGCTTAACATCCCTAACAAACTTTCAAAAAGGACTTATGAGAGCAGTGGTACCTGGATAGCGGATGCTCTCGATATATGACTAGTGATACCAATCAATTTATTTTGTTGGAGACTAGGACAGGAGGCAAGGTTACTCTTGGAGACAACACCACCAGGAAGGTGATAGGCTCAGGTATAATTAGAAATTCAAAGAACCTTCTGATTGGAAATGTTTTGCTTGTAGATGGACTGAAACACAACTTGCTCAACATCAGTCAGCTTTGTGATAAGGGCATCATCATAAAATTTTTGGTAAATTTATGCATTATTAGCTTAAATAATAACACTATTTTTCAGGGAAAATGGATCAACAATGTTTACATGCTTGATTTAAATAATATTAAATGTGCTACTTCATTTTGCTTAAAAATTGCTATTGATGATTCGTGGTTGTGGCACAGAAGATTATGTCATGCCAGTATGAAAACCCTTAGGAAAGTGACCCAAAAGACCTAGTTAGAGGTGTCCCCAAACTTAGTTTTTTAAAAGACCACCTTTGTGATGCATGCTAATTAGGAAAGCAAGTTCACTCCACTTTTCACCCCATTAAGGACATTAGCACCTCTAGACCTTTAGAAGTCCTTCACATGTATTTGTTTGGACCCATTAGAACTGTCAGCTTAGGAGGGAAAGTTTAAAGTTTTGTGATTTTCGATGACTACTCGAGGTTCACTTGGACTAGATTTTTATCACATAAGAATGAGTCTTTTAATGAGTTTAGAGCCTTCTTCACTTGGATTCAGAAAAAATTATGTTGTGAGATCTTGATCATCCATTATGACCATGGGGGAGAGTTTGGAAATGAGAGATTTGGAGACTTTTGTGAGGACAAGGGGATTAGCCACAACTTCTCAGCTCGTAGGACCCCTCAGCAGAATGGGGTTGCTGAAAGGAAAAACCGGACCTTAGTGGAAGCCGCTAGAGCCATGCTTGCTGAGTATTCACTTCCAAAATACTTTTGGGCTGAAGCGGTTAACATAGCTTGTTATGTGTTGAATAGGGTGAATGTTAGAGCCAAATTAGATAAGACACTCTATGAGATTCTTAAGAGTAGGACACCCAATCTTTCCCACCTTCATGTCTTTGGTTATAAGGTTTTCATTCACAATAATGGAAAGTCTCACTTAGGAAAATTTGACCCAAAATTTGATGGAGGAGTGTTCTTAGGGTATTCCAATGTCGGGAAGTCTTTTAGGGTGTTTAATAAGAGGACATTGGTGGTAGAAGAGACTACTCATGTAGTGTTTGATGAATCTGATCCTAGGAATCCTAGAGTTGAGGATGATGATGATGTTGGAGAAATTACCACTGGAGTAAAAAATTTGGAGAAGATGGTAGACACCCAAAACACTGAAGGAATAGGAGAGATTACCTAAGGAGCAAAAAATGAAGATATGGAGGAAAGGGTTAAACCCACACACACTTTGCCAAGTGATTGGAGATACTCTTCGAGTCACCCCAAAGAACTGATTTTAGGAGACCCTTATAAAAGAGTTAGGACTAGGTATGGACTTAGGAAGGAAGTGAATCACTCTGCCTTTATCTCTATGATTGAACCCACCAATATCAATCAAGCCCTTTCTGATAAGTTTTGGATCCTATCCATACAAGAAGAGTTGAACCAATTTGTTAGGAATGATGTATGGGAGCTTATAGAAAGACCAAAGAGACAAAGTGTAGTTGGAACCAAATGGGTCTTTAAGAATAAAATGAATGATTCTTGTGTGGTGGTTAGGAATAAGGCAAGATTAGTAGCTAAGGGATATAATCAAATAAAAGGGATTAATTTTGAGGAGACCTTTGCCCCTGTAGCTAGATTGGAAGCCATCAGAGTGTTATTAGCCTTTGCCTGTTATAAGGGATTAAAGCTTTTTCAAATGGATGTTAAGAGTGCCTTTTTAAATGGGGTAATAAAAGAGGTCGTGTTTGTAGAACAACTCCCAGGTTTTTTTCAAATCATGTTTTCAAATTAAAAAAGGCCTTATATGGATTAAAACAGGCACCCAGAGCTTGCTACGAGAGGCTTAGCACATTCTTACTAGAGAGGGAGTTTGTTAATGGGAGCGTAGACATCACCCTTTTCTTGAGAAAAGTAGGAGATGATTTACTCATTGTTCAGATCTATGTCGATGATATACTTTTTGGATCTTTTAATAAAAGACTATATGATGAATTTTCTAAAACAATGAGTAAGGAGTTTGAGATGAGTATGATGGGAGAGATGTCCTCCTTTTTGGGGTTTAGTATAAAATAAATGGATGATAAAACCTTTTTGAATCAATTAAAATACGTAAAGGACATCTTGAAGAAGTATGAAATGGACAAAGCCAAGCAAATTAATACTCCTATGACCTCAGGAATTCAGTTGGACAAAGACCCAAATGGAAAATCAGTTGATTAGAAGAAGTACAGAGGGATTATTGGATCTTTACTTTACCTGACTGCTCGCCTACCTGATATCATGTTTAGTGTTTATCTCTGTGCTAGATTTCAAGCTGATCATAAGGAATCATACCTGATTGTAGTTAAGAGAATTTTTAGATACCTTTTAGGGACCCAAAACATAGGAATCTAGTACTAGGCACAGCACTTCCTTTGAGATTATTAGATTTTATGATTCTAACATTGCTGGATGTAAGGTGGATAGAAAAAACACTTCAGGGACCTATCAATTCATAGGACAATCTGTAGTCTCCTGGTCTAGTTGAAAGAAAAACTCAGTTGCACTTTCCACTGTTGTTGCTTTAGGAAGTTATGTGGCCAAAGTCCTTTGGTTGAAGCAGCAAGTTCTGGATTTAGGATTACCTGTAGGCACAATTCCAATCCTTTGTGACAGTACTAGTGCCATCTATATTTTTAAGAATCCTATTCAACATTCAAGGACCAAGCACATAGACATAAGACATCACTTCATTAGAGACCATGTGACCAAGGGAGACATTGAGTTACACCATATGGCAACTGAGAATCAACTGGCTGACATCTTTACTAAACCACTGGCCTTCGACACTTTCAGTACTTTAAGGACCAGATTTGGTGTGATTGACATAAATGCATAAACTTGATTTCTTCTGATTCCTGATTTCTGTTTTTATTTGTTATTTTCTTTTTGTTTTTCTTGTGTATGTTTTTGATTTGTTTCTCTTGCTTTTAGACTCTCCTGAATCGATATCATATGCATTGATTTTGATTTTGAAATTTTGAAATTAATTATTACATCTATAAATTAGTTAAAGCGAAGAACACTGTTAAGTATTACCTTCTCTCTAACTCTTTTTAGTGATGTAATTTTCTTTTCTAAACAAAAATCTATCTCAAATTAACAATTGTATTTGAAATTGAGAACTTTTCAATCTTGCTACAGTAATCTATTTTATGTTTAATATTCAAAGTCTTTACTTTACTTTTAGATTTTTGTAATCCTGTCACTGAAATTATCATATGATTTCTGATTCTATTTTGTGTTTCAATCTTCCTTATATTAAAGAGTGAGTTTTTCTTCTCTAATATCTTGAAGATAAAATCAAAACTAAGAATATTTAAGGATTTGAAAAAGAGATCTCACTTGCATAAAACTAAATAAAAAAAGTTGACAATGATGTCAAAAACAAAAGATGCGTCAAGTCTCCAAATTGAAAAAACATTATACACAAAGTGTATCAAAAATAAAAAAGATGCTCAAAGCGTCAATCAAATTGACAAGAGGCATAAAATGAGCCCACCAAAAGCAAGCTTCTTCCCTTTCAAAATTTTTAAATCTTAGAAGACTTCATGTGTCACTTGATATTTTTCATAGTCTTGATTTCAAACTTCTGACTGTAACTAATTACTTTTATATATTATTCCATAAAATATTTTTCTGGAAACAAGTTTCTAAATGGATCTCTTCTTCTAAACCAATTGTCTTTTCTGATTTAGATTCTTGTTTTTCAAAAGTTAATTTATCCTAAAGAAGGCTGAGTCAGGGCTAACAAGATCGGTTGTTCTACTGCTTTTTTAGATTTGGACAATGTTAACTAATTGATTTTGCAAATTTTTGAATACAATTATATGGAAAAGTTATCGTATTTAGTATAAAAAAAAAACTCTTTGTTTTTTGTATTTTTTTTCATTTTTGTCTTTTTTTCGTATCTGATTTTTTGTTTGTTTTTATTATTTTTACTATGTTTGGGCCTGAACTGATCATCACTATCCACCCTCAATTTTCAAATTTTTTACATCATCCTGGACAATCCTCATATCGTCCTGTACGTTCGGTTCCATTCACTTCTCGAATCCATCTACTGACTATTCTATTTTTCTGTTGTTTATCATTTTGGACGATGTATTATCATCCTGGATGATATGATGTCCTCTATTTAAATTAACTTTTATCAACCTGGATGATCCTATTTTCATCCTGGATGATGCCTTTGCTTCTACACAATTATTGGTCATCGTCCCGTATGATCCACCTATTCGTCCTAGACGAAACACGAGGACATACATTTAATAAGCCTTAAATTCAGCCGGTATGATCCATTAATGGATAATCATCCTGGACGATCCACTTGATCGTCCTGGATAATACATGTAATAGTGCCTTTAAATGTTTTAAATTCGGCCAGTACAATAAAAAATTTATCATCGTCCTGGACGATCCACATATCAGCTAGGATGATCTGCTTTTTTCAACGGTCATCCAGATTGTCGCCTCGGGACGATCGCCTGTGTCCTATCATCCTAGATGATATCTTATTATCCTGGATGATACGACCACCTTTTTGACCAATCATCTAGTCTCAATTATTGCACCAGATCATTCTGGACTGTCCTGCGATCGTCCTGGATGATCCGACCGATTATTTAAATAACGAGCTTTTCTAGTTGTTTTTCTCACACCTTTTCTTTACACTTGCATTCTACTCTCTCTTTTCTCCATATTTTGTGCTAATTACTGGTGTAAAATGCTCTCGTCAAGTTTTAGGAAGTTCCTCGAGGGCCACCTTGGACCCTCGCTTCATGGTGGAAGATGAAGCCTCCTATCATCGCTATAAATTAGCTAGCATCACTGTGTCTCACTCAATCAATCCCAACCAGCCCTCTTATTCGGTACTCGATCTTTTTACTCACATGTCTCTCTATTTTATTCTAACGGTCGTAGTCCCCTTCAATTTTAACTTTGTTTGAATTTTTTGCGAGCCTTAGAATTAATTCTACTTTCACCTCTCTTGGCTCATATGTGAATCGACGCCCTGTCAAGATATCATACCAAGATTGTGCAGAATTTTTGTAGCTCTCCACTACAGGAGACAAACTTCACACTCTTTGCTTCGATCCTGATTATGACTGGCCTCCGGCTAATCACTTCCTTCTGAACACCACAGCCCACTTTCATGTTGGAGAGACTAGCTCTTTACTCAAAGATGCTAGGACTATTCAACATGTCCTTCGCACCTCTATAATCCCAAAGGCTGGTGATTGTGTCCACATTACTCCTCTTCTTTCGATCACTACTTTTTACATTCTAGCCCATCGTGAATTTAATGCAACTGACCTGATCTTTCGCTACATCAAATACTTGGCCATAATTTGCAATCCAGGTCATAGGAGAAAGCCCAATCTAGCCTTAGGATATATCATTTCTTATGTCCTAGAATCCAAATATAATCCTCAATGCTCTGCTCCGCCAAATTTGCAGCCTGCCTTATACTCCAACAGATCTTTCAATGTCCTTCATAGTACTCGGCTCCTTCTAGGGGACGAGGAACCTCAGGGGTTGAAGAGGAGGATGCAACACACCTGTTCCTGCACCTATTTTGCTATACTAGCACTCTCAGCTGCATCAGTTAGTGGAGCGCTTTGACCAGTGGGAGGCCCGATTCGACACTTACGTTGATGCACAGGAGCAACAACATGCTGAGCATATTGCCCGCTACGAGCAGCACCATGCAGAGGACTTAGCCCATTTTGACGCTAATGTTTCTCACCAGCAGCAGCAGCATGACTATGACATAGCCTGGTTTGGTGCTCAAATTGCTACACTGACTAGTTACTTTTAGCAGCCTCCACCTCCACCTCCTCCACCTTTAGATGATCAGGGCCCATCATTTTACTAGTCTTTCTTTTGTTGCAGTATGTTTCTATTTTTCTGTTGGTAGTTTTTATTTTCTGTTTTACTTTTCCCCCTCCTTTTTATGATGTCAAAAGGGGGAGTGATCTGTTGTACTACTAGTTACTTTGTGCTTTAATTTTGCTAGTTACTTTGTGCTTTGATTTTGATAGTTGACTTGTGTTCTGTTCCTTCACATTGTATTCATTAAATTGACTGAACTCCTTAGATTTTTTTCTTGTGTGTTTTTCCATCATCAAAAAGGGGAGATTGTTATGTATCTATTTTTCAAAAATGGAATTTTGATGATTGCAAACAATTCTATTTTACTTTGACTACCTTGCCTACTAAACATTTCAGGACCACAGGATAGAGATTGCAAGTTGAACTAGCTCAAGATTGGGTAGATTATGTCTGAGTCAGTCTGTAGTGTACTTTTTCCCTTTCTTGAGTCAAATGTAATCCTTATGGTGCCTGATGCTAAGTAACCTTGCACACCCACACCTGAATGAATTTTTTCTGTCTAAACTTAGAGTTCTCTATTTGGAGTACATTGTCCAGGATGATCCAAAAATTGTCCCGAACGATCAGTCAAAAATAGAAACCCTAATTAGGGCATCCTGGTTAAGGTTGTTGTCATTAAGCATATCGTTTTGGACAATATTTGTATCGTATAGGATGATAGGCTTAAATCAGAAAGAATCAGTTGCTAGACCAATTTAGGAAGCTTTATTTTTTAATTATCATCCAGAACGATAGTGCAATTATGCCTAAATTGATTTGGAGATTAAGGAACATAATCAATGTTGATTGATACGATCATATCATCCTGGACAATTGCAGGATCGACTAGGATGATCAGTTCAAACACCATTATTTCTTCTAGATGACCAGAGTGATGTGTTGGACGATTTGGGCAGATTTTGAACTAATCAGTAAGGACAATCCCGAGATTGTCCAGGACAATCAAATCATTTTCTTCTAATCGTCCTGAGTCATCCAGGTTGATTGAGCTTAATTTATATTGATCGTACAGGACGATGGGAATATCATCCTGGATGATAATGTCGGTTCTTAAAAATCTATATAAAGGACCCGTGCTTTTTCATGCATAAGACCATGAGTGCTGCTGTCTTGACTTGAGAGAGCCTAGGGAGAGGGGGAGAGAGAGAGAGAGAGAGAGAGGAACTTGTGAGGGGAGTTTGTGAGAGGGTTCATAAAGGTTGCACCAAGCAAGGCTCCAAGTCATCTTCTCCGTTCTTCGTCCTTCATTCTTTGGAGGTTCTTGGGAGGTCTACTTCAACAAACGCTCTGGGTTCTCTACCAGCTTCAGGAGGAAGCAAAAGGAGTGAGTTCTCTGCCGCATCGAGGTTGGTGAAAAGGAGTCTGTTGTAAAGGCTTCTCCGTCTAGCTGTGGGAGCTAAATGAAAGACACCTAGTTAGTGAAATACTCTAAGGGTGCCTCCGAGGAGTGGACATAGGTCAATGTTTGACCGAACCACTATAAATCTGGTGTGCTCTTTCTTTATTTTATTTACGCATTTAATTTCTGCATCCGTAACTCTTTATGGTGAATTGTGGTTTTAATTTTTTGATTTTGATTTAAAGATTTTTAAAATACCAATTCACCCCCCTTCCCCTGTAAAACCCCCTCCAAAGCTGATTTTTTTTTAGTGCAGTTCGTCCGAACGAAATGGCTTTAGTACGGGACGAACTGAAGAAATTTGTGAAGAATCTGTCAATTTCATCTGTACGAACCTGGAAGGGTCGGGACGATCCGTCTGGATGAAATTTTTCCAGAGAGTAAGTCGTCAGGACGCTATTTTATTTCGTCTGGACAAAATTCTGCCAGAGGGCAAATCGTCCCGAGATGAATTTTGGATCGTCCGGGACGATTAGTGTTAATAAATATCCGATAGGGATATTTTGGATTCATTTGAAGAGAGAGAAAGAGAATTTAGGAGAGAGAAAGAGAAGGAAAGAAAGGAAAAGCTTTGTTTCGGAGGACGCGGAGCGATTTTCGTCCGTTGTCGTTGTTAGAAGATTTATTTGTCTTGTAGTAAGGACTTCGAATCCTATTTTTGTTTTCGAAGATTTCGAGTTTTGATATTTCAGTGCCCAGATTTGTGTTTCCGTTACCAAAAAATGCGCATAGTTTTGTATTGACGAAAGTTTTACCGCACACTTTTGATAAGTTTCTGAGATGATAAATGTGCACGTTTTGAGTATTTTCTGGAAGATTTTTACCTGATATTTTGGATTCTGCAGTGTTTTAATTGAACTGCAATTTATCAGGATGTTGAAAAATATTTTGTCAATACAATGAAAGTATTATATTGTTGTTTTACATGTTTTGTGGTAATTTGGTAAAGTTCTGAATGTGTGATTTCTGTGTAAATTCTATATGTTGCTGTTATGCCGCCGATTTCTCGTACGACCTCTGATTTTCTGAATTGATGATTTAAATGATTGAATATGCATACGAATGTAAATACATGATTGAATTATTGTTATTGTTACTAAAAGACAAGTAAAGACTGGTTGAACCGTTGGTTGGAGACATGATACCTATATAGGATGGTGGGCTGACAGGCTTTCCTTTAAATAAAGGGTTTGGTGCTATCCTCTACTGATCACGTGATTACTGAAGGGAGTCATAAGGAGATGAATACTGTGCCGACGGGCAAAGAGTGATGACTCTTTTTACTGAACCAACGGATACAAGTTACAAAATACAAGATATAAGACTGAAAAACATCTTAATAGCCAGTGATTGTACTTATTCAGTAAGACTATTGTATTAAATTGCATGTGTACAGTACTATTCTTATGATCTCATTATGATTTATTGATGGATTTATTGCTACTGTACGGATTTATTGTTAATGCATGATTTCACTGTTATAGCATTATTGTTCATGTCACTGGACTGTTACTGATACTGGAACTGATACCATTGATTCACTGTACTCTGAGTGAGTGACAAATTTAGTGATATCAGAGCAGTGTTATTGGAAGAATTAATTATTACCAGAGTTATAGGATTTGATTGAGAGTTGGGTAGAATGGGTAGTTCAAGTGCATCATGTTGCATATGTAGTTACATGTATGTATCATTTATTTTAAACTGTGCAGGTGAAAAGTTAAATGGATAATTCGGAATCAAGTGTACCTAATGAGCAATACAGTGCAGCTCCAGTACCTTCAGAAAGTATGATGCAGTTGGCTACTTCTATAGCGCATGTAATGGGAAATGCACAGAGTAAGATGAGTGGAAGTAAAGAAGAAGAAGTAGATAAGCATTTACAGATGTTTCATAAGTTGAAGCCTCCGTTGTTCAAAGGAGCTGTATAACCTCAGGTTGCAGAAGATTGGATAATGAGAATAGAAAAGATCTTTGATAACATGCAGTGTCCGGAGAATCGAAAGGTACCTTTGGCTGTGTTTATGTTTGAAGGACAAGGAAAGAGATGGTGGATTGGACAGCAGAGGGAGAAATTTCAGGGGAAGACAAATGCTGAGATCACTTGGGATGAGTTCACTACAGTGTTCAGAATGTGGTTTGTACCTCCATCAGCCCAACGACAAATGTAAAAAGCTTTTATTAAGTTGGAGCAAGGACACAAGACAGTGATGTAGTATGAGGCTGAGTTTACTGCACTTGCTAGGAACGCTTCTTATTTGATCCCTACTGCTGAAGAAAAATGTTATAGATTTCTGCAAGGATTGAATAGAGAGCTGAGACATCCGCTAGTACCGTTACGGATTCATGAGTTTTCTGAGTTGGTAGAGCGGGCCAGACTGATAGAGATTGATTTGGCAGCACCAGTATCAAGATATGAAGTTACCAAGAGGAGTAGAGATGAATCGAGTAGAGAAAGAGATAGAGACAAGAAAATCAAGTATAGTGAGTCAAGGGGATCTGCATCAGTACCATCTTCTGGCATCTACAGCGAGTGCATTCACTGTGGTCGACGACATGCAGGTGAGTGTTATTTGTTAACAGGACAATGTTTTTGTTGTGGACAGCGAGGACATAGAGTAGCAGATTGTCCCCATAAAGGATTTGGAGGAGGAAGAACTTATTTTGGCATAGGACAGTCTTGACGTACTGTAGGATAGAGGATTGTTGGCTCAAGAGCATATAGTGAAAGATCAACAAACAGGACAAATGATAGAGCTGTCAGTGATAGTCAGAGGGAGACCGTTGCACCACGACCTACTGCACCTACTCCAGTGATGTCACATGTATACAGTTTACAGCATTATGAAGATCAACGACAACCTGAAAGTTCTACTGGTAAGAAATTTATTTGACTTACTAATTGACATGACATTTCATGCATAGTAAATGACAAGTGATTGAATGCACTGAATGACTGTATGGTTTTCGACGAGTTTTGATCTTGATTCAATTTTAAGTTTTGATTGGACGGATTTGTTTGTCGATTTTGCATTCAATCCCTTAAGGGAAATGTCGAGGACGACATTTTTCTTAAGGTGGGTAGATTGTAAAACCCCCTCCAAAGCTGATTTGTTTTAGTGCAGTTCGTCCGTACGAACTGACTTTAGTACGGGACGAACTGAAGAAATTTGTGAATAATCGGTCAATTTCTTCTGTACGAACCTGGAAGGGTTAGGACGATCTGTCTGGATGAAATTTGTCCAGAGAGCAAGTCATTCGGACGCTATTTAATTTCGTTTGGACGAAATTCTGCCAGAGGGCAAATTGTCCTGGGACAAATTTTGGATCGTCCGGGACGATCAGTGTTAATAAATATCCGATAGGGATATTTTGGATTCATTTGAAGAGAGAGAAAGAGAATTCATGAGAGAGAAAGAGAAGGAAAGAAAGGAAAAGCTTGGTTTCCGAGGCCGCGGAGCGATTTTTGTCCGTCGTCGTTGTTAGAAGATTTGTTCGTCTTGCAGTAAGAACTCCGAATCCTATTTTTGTTTTCGAAGATTTTGAGTTTTGATATTTCTGTGCTCAGATTTGTGTTTCCGTTACCGAAAAACATGCATAATTTTTTATTGACGAAAGTTTTACCGCAAAACTTTTGATAAGTTTTTGAGATGATAAATGTGCATGTTTTGAGTATTTTCTGGAAGATTTTTATCGGATATTTTGGATTCTGCGGTGTTTTAATTGAACTGCAATTTATCAGGATGTTGAAAAATGTTTTGTCAATACAATGAAAGTCTTATATTATTGTTTTACCTGTTTTGTGGTAATTTGGTAAAGTTCTGAATCTATGATTTCTGTGTAAATTCTGTATACTGCCGTTATGTCGTCGATTTCTCGTACGACCTCTAATTTTCTGAATTGATGATTTAAATGATTGAATATGCATACGAATGTAAATACATTATTGAATTATTGTTATTGTTACTGAAAGACAAGTAAAGACTGGTTGAACCGTTGGTTGGAGACATGATACCTGTACAGGATGGTGGGCCGACAGGCTTTTCTTTAAATAAAGGGTTTGGTGTTATCCTCTACTGATCACGTGATTACTGAAGGGAGTCATAAGGAGATGAATACTGTGCCGACGGGCAAAGAGTGACGACTCTTTTTACTGAGCCAACAGATACAATATACAAAATACAAGATATAAGACTGAAAAATGCCTTAATAGCCAGTGATTGTACTTGTTCAGTAAGACTATTGTATTAAATTGCATGTGTACATTACTGTTCTTATGATCTCATTATGATTTATTGATGGATTTATTGCTACTATACGGATTTACTGTTAATGCATGATTTCACTGTTATAGCATTACTGTTCATATCACTTGACTGTTACTGATACTGGAACTGATACCATTGATTCACTATACTCTGAGTGAGTGACATCCCCCCTCTAGGTTAGCTTTGGGCTAGTTCATAAGGGCCTAACATCCTTAACAAACTTTCATATTTTTCCCTGAAAGCACTTCCAAGCTACTTCACAAACTTCTTCTCTTATAGCAATCAACATTTCCATAAACCATAGCTTCCCACCACAAACCTTTATTCACAATATTAAGCGCACCAACAACAGCTTGAGAAGATGCATTAAGGACTGAAAAAGAAGCAATATCTGACCTCTAACACACCATAATACCATCGGATAATCCCTTAGCAGGATAAAGAAAGAAATCTCACTTATCACCAATAAACTTCTTAAATTCAAATATATCCATAAACGAAATCTTTGTTTCAACTAGGTCAACAAAGAAAGAATCATGATGCCCCTCTAAAATTCCAAAAATTAATGGAATTCATTTACCATGGAAGGTCAGATTAATCCCACTGCCTTTTTTCTTTAATAAGTCACTTTTTCTACTACTAGCAAGCAAACTCACATTTCCAAGTGACATAAGTTCTTTTTGAAGTTTAAACTTAAGTACACCTGAACTTCATCCATCCATTCTACCAGGATAACCAGCACACTTTACCCTCTCATCAATTATTTCACCATCTTCTTTATCATTAACAGATGAATCAATACAATTTGTCTTCAACTTCATAAGTTCACCATCCATATCATTATCAAGTAACTTAAACATATTAACATCAAGAGGAATGTCATCATTTAGTGTTAGTACTTCCTTATCCACTTTATATTGGATAGGAACCTCCATCACTTGAATTACAGAGCTTTCAACATTTATTAAATCTTTATTAGCAACTATCACATCTTCTTCAATTTCTTTATGTACTTCTTTATTTGAAATAGGCAAATCAACATTTGCATCCTCTGCATTTTCCTTCGCTCCCAAACCTAGTCCACTCTTATAATTCTGATTGAATTTCTTTAAGAAAATATTAGTAGATTTGTTCGAACCTTTTTTTTTTTAACCTTTTTCGCTAGAAATCTACTCCTCATACCATATTTAACATGTATCCAAGGACTAAAGGAAGATTCTCCATCAGGTACCAAAAGATCAATCTTCTCATAAGCAACATCTTTAGAAGAAGTGTTCACCAAACACTCCTTAGAAATAGACCTTTTCTCCACCACACAATCTTTGATGAAATGTCTATTCTTCCCACATTTAAAACAAAATTTGGATACATTTTATATTCTTGCTTTTGAAAAAACTGACCATTAGATCTTTCCACCCAAATACCCAAAGTGAGCTGTTTGTCTAGTGCAACACGAACACAGACCCTAGCAAATTCTCTTCTTCCCCACTAGAACATATTACCATCAATCCAAAGAGTTTCTCCAAGTAAAAAAGCTATTCTTGATATTTTAATTTCATCCCAACAACTTAGTGGTAAATGAGGCATTCTCACCCAAATTGGAGATGTCAATCCCTTCATTGAAGACATAGAAAAATCTAGTGAACACTTTCCAATCCCACTTTATGGCCTATTACATATCATGGACCTCCTACCATGACATTTTCCATGGATTCATTCAAAAAAATGAACATAACACCCAACCTAAACTCATAAAAGTTAGGTGGAACTTTCCATATTACGCCCACTAACGTCTCAATTTGACTGCAATCACTTGAACCGGAATGTTTTCCCAAAAAATTTCACTACCACAGAGAACTTTAACTTCTCAGAATTAGCTTTAACACTAGATTCACGCAACCTAATGTCCAAAAGATCCTTAGATGAAATAGAACCATCCATGTTAAAATTAATCCTAATATTAGGTCGTCTATTCCAAGGATTAACAGGATTTCTTTTAGCAACTTCATCACTAACCTTCTAACTAAAAATATAACAATTGTTTACACATATCTTCTCTGGGACATTACTACAGTCATTTGACTGATCATAAACAACCTTGTCAAATGAAGAATTATCCTTATTACTTAATTTTCAAAATCTGTTAACAAAGAGTTTTATATCTGACGAAGACAAAGCTTCAAAATCAGTAGGTTTCTTTAGTAAAGGGATAAAAATAGAGGTTTACGGCATCTTGATTGGAAAATCAACTTGTTTACCTTTTCCGATTGGTGAGAATTCCTTCTTCGAAATAGCAGCTTTATGTTCTCTAATACCCAAAGGGCCTTCTTTAAAACTTTTATTTTGAAAATCTAACACATTAGCAACACTAGAACCGAGAGGTGACCGAACGGAAGAGATCTGAAGACTGGAAGTGGCCGTCATTGAGTCCTCCACCATTCACTGAAGAACCTATCTCATATATAAAAAAACTTCAAAAAATAAACATATAATACCAAATCACATATAACAAAATTTAAACACACCACATTATCTATTTCGAATAAATCAAATTTTTCCCTTAGGCCCTTATACATTCTAAGAGATACAAAATTTAGAATCAGGCCTTTATGATTTCATGTTCTCACATATCTGATTTTAGGATCTTATTACTTCAGTACTTAGCACCAAAAATATTCATAATTTTACACCCTTATAATCCCAATAGCATAATTAAGAATTTAAAATCCTTGTAGCTCCCTATATATAGTAAATTAGCTCTCTATACACAGTACATCATAACTCCTAGATAATAATTATAACTTCTATAATTCACACATATTAGACAAGTAAACCAAAAAATAAACACTTTTTAGGAATAGTAAATAGTATCAAACTTATCATAATTTTTCATAATACCCCACTAGCAACAAATTAGACAAAGTTTTGGGTTAAACGTGCACATTAATTATCTCATATTCAAATTACAATTTAATTATCACACATTATTCACAACAACATTTCAAATATTTTATTGTACAAAAGCATTATTTGTTAGTGTTAGAAAATATTTTTTAAAATGCTTAAATTATTAAAAAAATCATATATAGAATATTTTATCTATAACATATTAAAAGTTACTCAATAAAAAATTATCAGATATCAGAATATACCCACTTTGTGTTGAAATTTAAGAATTTATATAAAAAAATCTTGAGAATTAAAAATTATTATTTAGGGATGTAAGTAAACCACACGATGAAACAAACAAGAAAGTAAAAGTGAGGGAAAGTAGAAGGACACAAAGATTTAATGTGGAAAACCCCGAAATTTGAAAAACAATCACAAAACCACTCCACACTAAGAAATTCACTGCAAAAATTAGAATTAAAAAGTACAAATCCCATTTTTCTTTCACTCTCTCCATGCTCTTTTTCTCACATGCTCATACACAAAACACTAGAGAAAGTCAACTAAATAACACCAATATATGCCATCCTTCAAAAAATGAGAAAGAAATATATACAATACTCCTCCCAGCACAGTGGTGATAATTTAGAATACTGTGACCGTCAAGCCTCTATCATCATGATGTTGTTCTGCGGCGCCTAAACACGTAGTATTGCAGCATTATATAGCATTGATGTGCCAAATCTAGAGTGTTGTAGTGCTCTGTTATCTTTCTTTTGCCCAGCTAAATCTATATCACCGAGGTGCTTGGGGACACAGCACTGTGACACTTGAGTATACAACATCGGGGCGCTAGTGTACACAACACCAAGGCAATGTTCAAACAAAGATTTTTTGGATGCAAAGAACTCAAACTCAAGCAGGGAGAGGACCTCAAGCACCCCCAGCCCCTGGAAGTGATCATGACAAATTAAACTAAGGTCCAAAGAAATAATACAACTCGATTAATATGCATAATAAGATTTCACATAGACTAATAATCTCTGTCACGACCCGACCCGACGGGGACGGATCCCGCCCGAGCCGGATCGCGACGAGAGACTTCTATATCCAGGATCTGGCTTTGGATTAGGTTACTGAACTGATCTTCCAAATTCTTAACTCAACAGAAACACACAGAACAACAGAGCTACTAAAAACATCAAATGCAGCGGAACAAAACATCTATCTATTCATTTCCTCAAAATAATCATCTACAGAACAGTGCATGGCTTTCGACAGAAAGAAAGACAGAACAGAAAAGCCATGACTGTACAAAAAAATCAAAAGTACAAAAGTACCTAATCGGATCAGACTCTGAAACTAATCCTGGACCTCCTTGCCCTTCCCAGAACCTGAAAACCACCAGAAAGCAAGGGTGAGCTCAACAGCTCAGCAAAGCAACAAACCACCAATCTAAATTCTCAGAAACCAAAACCAAACTCATCAGACAGAAATCAGATCAGAAATCGGAACAGAATCGGAAATCAGAACTTATACGGACAGATATCAAATCAGAATCAGAGTCATACAGATCATATCAGAACAGAACAAATCAACAGAGTCAGAATCAGAAATCAGAATCGTACAGATCATATCATATCATAATCATAATTTCGTACAGAACAGAACAGATACAGAAAATAAAACAGATACATATAGCTAAATGCCCTGACACTGACGGAATCTCTACGGATTCCGGCCCCTTATGCCTCCCTTCCCAGACACTGACTGAATCTCATAGGATCCAGGCCCCTTATGTCTCCCTTTGTGCTCACGGCACCAAAACAGATGTGCCTATAGCACCAAAACAAAATTCATCGGATCCGGAACAGAACAGATATCAGATTTCAGATTTGAGCTCATTTCAGATTTCCCGTTTCACTAACTGAATCTCATAGGATTCAGGCCCCTTATAACTCCCTTTTTATAGCTTATACACATAGCATTTCAAATCAGAAGAAATTCGGACATTTCAGAAATTACCCGAAAATCGGGCAGCACAACGGCAGTATACAGAATTTACACAAAATTCCTGCAAAGAAAATTTACCGAATTCGCACAGAACATAGATAATCACATTCCAGAACATTTATTCTACTGCACAGAGAATTTACGATTTCACAGAAAATTTTGGTCGACTAAAAACACAGTCGAATCAAAAACACCCGGACGAAAATCTTCAAAATATAGTCAAAACGTGCACACCCGGCACGGCAACGATATACAGAAACTTACGCGGTAAAAACTGAACCAATCGAAAGATACGGACGAAAAACCGTAACGAAAACGAAATCCGGACAGAAAAATACCGCCAACCGCGACGGAACTGAAAATTGAGAAAGACGGAATGTGCCTTACCTCGAGCACAGCAAATTCTTCAACAGTCACTTCGCTCGAAAACGGCTCCGCGTCTTCCCGAAATCAACTTTTCCAAAATCCTCTTTTTCTCTCTCCTCAGACGAAAAATCAGATATTTTTATAAAAATCTTTTTCTCTCTCTTCAAATGAGCTGATTTGCCTTAAATTCTCTTCAGATCGGCCTGGCCGATCGTCCAGATCGGCCTGGACGATCAGACCAAAATCCCATCGTCCAGGGACGATTTTTCAGGACGATGTTTACTATTCATAGGCGATAAAAACCTCTACTCACTGACTTGTGTCATCCACTGATCGTCCCGGGACGATACCTCGATCGGCCTGGACGATCCCTACAGGAAAACACTTAGAGCAAATTCTGGAAAAATCTGGAGCTGAAAATACACTGATCGTCCCAGGACGATCCCAGATCGTCCTGGACGATACTGGAGCAGTTTGAAATATTACAATCTCCCCAACTCAGAAAAATGTCGTCCTCGGCATTATCCAATCCAAACGCAGTCAAAACAAGTACGGGTACGACCGTCTCATATCAGACTCCTTTTCCCACGTTGCTTCCCGTGCAGTCCGGTGCTTCCACTGGACTTTAACCATCGGAATCTCTTTATTTCTTAACTTTCGGACGTCGTATGCTAAAATAAGCTCTGGCTCTTCCTTATACGCCAGATTCTCCTGAATCTCAACCTCCTCAGCTGATACCTTCTTCCCAGAGTCGAATACCCACTTCCTCAGAGTGGATACATGAAACACATTATGCACATCAGGCATAGAATCAGAAAGCAATAGGCGATAAGCAGCTTTTCCAATTCTTTCCAAAATCTCAAATGGTCCAACATACCTTGGACTAAGCTTGCTTACCTGACCAAATCTGCTCACACCTTTCATCGGGCTGACTTTGACATACACAAAGTCACCAACCTGAAACTCAACAAATCTGTGCTTCTGATTATAATACTTCTGCTGACGATCTTGAGCGGCTTTCAATCTCTCTCTTATCAAATGAATCTTCTGAGCAGTTTCATCAGCAAAAGTGGCACCCAAAGTTTGTCTATCTCCGACCTCCGTCAGAGTCAAAGGAGTACGGCACTTCCTGCCATACAGAGCCTCGTACGGTGCCATACCGATACTGGACTGAAAACTGTTGTTATAAGCAAACTCAATCAGCGGAATATGATCTTCCCAGCTTCCGCTAAAGTCCAGAACACAAAGTCTCAACAGATCTTCCAGTACCTGAATAGTCCTCTCAGACTGTCCGTCGGTCTGAGGATGAAAGGCTGTACTGAAATGCAGTTTCGTACCCAAGCCTTGCTGAATGCCTTTCCAAAGTCTGGAAGTAAACCGTCCATCTCGATCAGATACAATCACACGAGGTACACCGTGCAATCTGACTATCTCTTTCACATATATCTGTGCCAAGCGTTCAACTGAATCCGTCTGTCTGATCGGAAGAAAATGGGCTGACTTCGTCAATCGATCCACAACTACCCAAATAGCATCATGTCCTTGTCGTGATCGAGGGAAACCCATAGCAAAATCCATCGTTACCTCCTCCCATTTCCACTCAGGGATAGGCAACGACTGCAACAGTCCACCTGGTCGCTGATGCTCTGCCTTCACCAACTGACAGGCTTCGCATCTCGACACAAACTCCGCCACATCCTTCTTCATTCCAGGCCACCAGAACGAAAGCTTCATATCAGCGTACATCTTACCACTGCCTGGATGAACAGTGTAGCCTGAATGATGAGATTCATACAGAATCTCCCGCCTCAGATCTCCAAACACAGGTACCCACAACCTGTTCTTACAGAAAATAGCACCAGAATCAGAAATTCGAAGTTCAGGAGTCTTACCAGATCCAATCTGAGCTAGCAACTTCGAATAATCAGAATCTGACTTCTGGGCTTCTTGAATCCTTGCTTCCAAAGAAGACTGAATACTCATCTGAGCCAACTCCAAATCACTGGAGGAAATCACCTCCAACTGCAATCTTTCCAAATCACGAATCAGAAAGTCATCACAGGTAAGCTGCAAACCTGATAATCCAGAAGACTTCCTGCTCAAAGCATCTGCTACCACATTCGCCTTCCCAGGCTGATACTGAATAGTCAGGTCATAGTCCTTGATCAACTCGAGCCACCGCCTCTGTCTCAGATTCAAATCCTTCTGAGTAAAAATGTACTTCAGGCTCTTATGATCAGTAAACATCTCACATGTGACGCCATACAGGTAATGACGCCAAATCTTCAAAGCAAAAACAACTGCAGCTAACTCCAAATCATGTGTCGGGTAATTCTTCTCATGTGGTTTCAACTGTCTCGAAGCATAAGCAATTACCTGACCATGCTGCATCAGAACACATCCTAGTCCTTTCAGTGAAGCATCACTGAACACCTGAAAACCTTCCGTACCTGACGGAAGTGCCAACACTGGAGCTGAAGTCAAACAATCCTTCAGTCGCTGAAAACTAGCTTCACACTCCGGTGTCCAAACAAAAGGAACTGACTTCTGAGTCAGTCTCGTCAGAGGAGTCGAAATCTGTGAAAATCCTTTCACAAACTTCCTATAATACCCGGCCATGCCTAAGAAACTACGTACCTCAAATACCGTAGTCGGCCTTGGCCAATCAGCAACCGCCTGAATCTTCTGGGGATCTACAGAAATGCCTTCTCCGCTAATCACATGCCCCAGAAAAGAAATGCTCTTCAGCCAGAATTCACACTTGGAGAACTTGGCATACAGCTGATGCCTCCTCAGAGTCTCCAACACAATCCTCAAATGTCTGGCATGCTCATCCTCAGAAGCAGAATATACCAGAATATCGTCAATGAAGACGATCACGAACTGATCCAAGAACTCCCTGAATACTCGGTTCATCAGATCCATGAAAATCGCAGGCGCATTGGTTACCCCAAAAGGCATAACCAAGAACTCGTAGTGCCCGTACCGAGTACTGAAAGCAGTCTTCACCACATCAGATTCCTTCACCTTCACCTGATAATATCCGGATCTCAAATCAATCTTTGAAAACACCGAAGATCCGGAAAGCTGGTCAAACAAGTCGTCTATCCGAGGCAAAGGATACTTGTTCTTGATCGTGGCCTTGTTCAAATCTCTGTAATCAATACACATACGGAGTGTACCGTCCTTCTTCTTCATAAACAGAACAGGTGCTCCCCAAGGAGAAACACTAGGACGTACAAATCCTCTGTCAACCAACTCCTGAAGCTGAACTTTCAACTCAGAAAGTTCTTTCGGTGCCATCCTGTACGGAGCTTTCGATATCGGAGCGGTACCCGGAAAAACATCGATAGAGAACTCCACATCTCTATCCGGAGGTAAACCAACCAACTCCTCAGGAAAAACATCCACAAACTCCCGTACCACAGGGATCTCAGAAACAGAACCAACCTCCAGGTTCAGATCCCGCACCGAAGCCAAAAATACTGGATATCCTTTCTTCCATATTCTGCTCACCTCTAACGCAGAAATCAGACTGGAGAGAACACCTCGTAATCCCTGAAATACAACTCTCTCTCCAGCCACAAGCAAACTCACTTGCTTCTTCAGACAGTCAATCTGAGCCTCATACCGACTCAGCCAATCCATTCCCAAAATCACATCATACGAAGAAATCGGCAATCGAATCAAACTCGATTTCCACTTCTTGCCAGAAATCTCGATCTCACACAAACAAAACTGTCGAGCAATCAATGGATTCCCAGCCGGCAAAATCACAGACAAAGAAACCGGTAAAACCATCGAATCCAAATATAAAAGCTCAAAACAATGCTCGGACAGAAAAGAATGACTCGCTCCAGAGTCAAACAAAACACGACAGGGCTGATCAGAAATGTAAACCGTACCTGTCACAACATCCGGAGCATCACGAGCCTCCTGCTGACTCAGGCTGTAAACTCGTGGCTGAACTGGAGCAGGAGCTGAAGCAACAGAACTACTCTGCTCTCTCTGAATCGTAGGTGGTCTCCGTGGTGCAGAACTAGAACCACCACCTCTACCAGCAAATCCCTCAGGGCGTGGAGGAACAGTCCTCGGTCTTCCTGCTGCTGTACCGACAGGTCTGACTAAACCCTCAGATCGCTGATCATATCCCATCTGTGGACATTCCGCAATCCTATGTCCCGGCTGACCGCATCTGAAACAAAGACCAGCTATCCTGTAGCACTGGCCATGGTGTCGCTGTCCACAACTCTGGCACACAGGTGCCGAACTGACAGATCCAGAACCAGTCGTACTGGTAACAGTACCAGATGATCCTCCGCTCCTCCTGGATTCTCCAGATCCAGATCCAGAAACAAATCTCCTCTTCCCAGAGGAACCACTGCCAGAAGTATCACCTCCAAACCTCTTCCTACTCGCAGACCACCGCTGCTGAGTAGTCGTCATGTCGTTCTCAATCAGACGAGCTCGCTCCACAAGCTCAGAGAAATCAGTAATCCGGAACGGTATCAAAGGCTGCCTCAAAGTGTCTCGTAAGCCTCTCAGAAACCTGTAGCACCTCTCAGCAGACGTGCTAACCAGCTGCGGAGCGTACCTGGCTAATGCAGTAAACTCAGCCTCGTACTGCATCACCGTCTTGCTCCCCTGAACCAGCCTCAGAAAACTCTCCTGCATCTGCTGTCGTGCAGAAGGGGGAACAAACCAATCTCTGAACACTTCAGTGAACTCTTCCCAAGTGATCAAAGAGTTTAATCTGCCCTGAAATCTGGCTGCCTGCTGGCCATCCCACCAGTGCTCAGCCTCTCCATCTAACAGAAAAACTGCTAACGGAACCTTCCTGTCTGCAGGACACTGCATCCCGTCAAAAGTCTTCTCTAATCTCCTCAGCCACTCCTCAGCAGCTCTGGGCTCAACAGCGCCCTCAAACCTCGGAGGCTTCAACCTCAAAAATAACTGCAGGTGTCGATCAATATCCTCAGATCTCATAGTAGACGCTCTGCTCTGAGTCTCGCTCATCATCTGAGCAACAAGTGACGCAAACTGTGAAAGCGTATCAGCACCGACCACTGGGGCTGTACTCCCCACTGGTGCTGCCTGATCATCACTCTGACCGTCTGTCATGTCTGGGTCTGGCTGATCCATACAGAAAAATCCAGAAAATCCGGAAAACTATCACAAAAACAACACAAAAACAACACAATAAAAAGCCAAACGACCCAAAACTACCTCCCAGACAGACTCACTGATCACTTCCTAAAGCTCTGTTTTACAATCCAACCTGTTTCCAAAACCAGTGCTCTGATACCACAAAAGCTTGTCACGACCCGACCCGACGGGGACGGATCCCGCCCGAGCCGGATCGCGACGAGAGACTTCTATATCCAGGATCTGGCTTTGGATTAGGTTACTGAACTGATCTTCCAAATTCTTAACTCAACAGAAACACACAGAACAACAGAGCTACTAAAAACATCAAATGCAGCGGAACAAAACATCTATCTATTCATTTCCTCAAAATAATTATCTACAGAACAGTGCATGGCTTTCGACAGAAAGAAAGACAGAACAGAAAAGCCATGACTGTACAAAAAAATCAAAAGTACAAAAGTACCTAATCGGATCAGACTCTGAAACTAATCCTGGACCTCCTTGCCCTTCCCAGAACCTGAAAACCACCAGAAAGCAAGGGTGAGCTCAACAGCTCAGCAAAGCAACAAACCACCAATCTAAATTCTCAGAAACCAAAACCAAACTCATCAGACAGAAATCAGATCAGAAATCGGAACAGAATCGGAAATCAGAACTTATACGGACAGATATCAAATCAGAATCAGAGTCATACAGATCATATCAGAACAGAACAAATCAACAGAGTCAGAATCAGAAATCAGAATCGTACAGATCATATCATATCATAATCATAATTTCGTACAGAACAGAACAGATACAGAAAACAAAACAGATACATATAGCTAAATGCCCTGACACTGACGGAATCTCTACGGATTCCGGCCCCTTATGCCTCCCTTCCCAGACACTGACTGAATCTCATAGGATCCAGGCCCCTTATGTCTCCCTTTGTGCTCACGGCACCAAAACAGATGTGCCTATAGCACCAAAACAAAATTCATCGGATCCGGAACAGAACAGATATCAGATTTCAGATTTGAGCTCATTTCAGATTTCCCGTTTCACTAACTGAATCTCATAGGATTCAGGCCCCTTATAACTCCCTTTTTATAGCTTATACACATAGCATTTCAAATCAGAAGAAATTCGGACATTTCAGAAATTACCCGAAAATCGGGCAGCACAACGGCAGTATACAGAATTTACACAAAATTCCTGCAAAGAAAATTTACCGAATTCGCACAGAACATAGATAATCACATTCCAGAACATTTATTCTACTGCACAGAGAATTTACGATTTCACAGAAAATTTCGGTCGACTAAAAACACAGTCGAATCAAAAACACCCGGACGAAAATCTTCAAAATATAGTCAAAACGTGCACACCCGGCACGGCAACGATATACAGAAACTTACGCGGTAAAAACTGAACCAATCGAAAGATACGGACGAAAAACCGTAACGAAAACGAAATCCGGACAGAAAAATACCGCCAACCGCGACGGAACTGAAAATTGAGAAAGACGGAATGTGCCTTACCTCGAGCACAGCAAATTCTTCAACAGTCACTTCGCTCGAAAACGGCTCCGCGTCTTCCCGAAATCAACTTTTCCAAAATCCTCTTTTTCTCTCTCCTCAGACGAAAAATCAGATATTTTTATAAAAATCTTTTTCTCTCTCTTCAAATGAGCTGATTTGCCTTAAATTCTCTTCAGATCGGCCTGGCCGATCGTCCAGATCGGCCTGGACGATCAGACCAAAATCCCATCGTCCATGGACGATTTTTCAGGACGATGTTTACTATTCATAGGCGATAAAAACCTCTACTCACTGACTTGTGCCATCCACTGATCGTCCCGGGACGATACCTCGATCGGCCTGGACGATCCCTACAGGAAAACACTTAGAGCAAATTCTGGCAAAATCTGGAGCTGAAAATACACTGATCGTCCCAGGACGATCCCAGATCGTCCTGGACGATACTGGAGCAGTTTGAAATATTACAATCTCTCACTAGGAATTATTTGTAATCAATCCTTTACCATATCTGTAACACTAATCATAGCACCTAAAGTATGGATGACCCTTGCTCTCAACATCCATGAAGACCAACTGAATCTACAGATCGCTTTTGTTTATCACTTATCACTATCTTCCAACAAGTTTGCAAGATTCTTAGTTATGTGTATTTTTTCTAAAAATAACTTATCATATTCCAGAAGGAACGTGATGAAATGATAATGAAGCTAGATGTGCTTAGTTCTTGCATGGAATGAAACATTCTTGGCTAGATGAATATCACTCATGTTGTCACTAGAAAACTTCCCACTCATTTACCCCTTGCCAAGTTCTATAAAAATTTTTTTAATTAAATCATCTCCTTATTAGAATCAGTGATAGTAATGTACTTAGCTTATATAGTTGAGAGCACAATAATCTTTGGTAACTTGGATACCCAACTCACTGTAGTGTTTTCCAAAGTAAAAATTCAACATGTTGTACTCCCCCTACCATCAAGATCTTCAACAAGATTAAAATCTACATAATTATGTAGATCAATTCACGCACCATCAAACAAAAGATCTTTGCCAACTAATCCTCCCTATTAATTGAGAATCCACTTTCCACCTAAGAAAAAAATTTTCTTGGATTACTCTTAAATCTGCTAACCACTCCAACTACAAATGTTATATCGGATCTCATGCAGATCATATCATACTTCAAACTTCCAAACTGTTGAAGTATACAAAGTCCTCTTCATCTATTCTTCATCTACTTCATATTTATCTAATTGATTCTTAGATAACTGAAAGTGACTAATTTTTCCTCTCTCATGTTAAATCTTTGAAAGACATTTTCAATATATTCCTCCTTAAACAACTTTAATATACCTGTACTTCTATCCCTATTGATTCTCATATTGAGAATTTTTTTATCGGACCTAAAGCATTTATTTCAAACTCCTTTGATAACTATTCTTTCAAATATTTTATCTTCTCCATATCTAACACTGCAACCGATATGTCATCCATATATAAAAGTAGGATAATATAACAATTCTCAAAATATTTGAAAAAAAAATAATAGTGATCTGCCTTTACCCATTATCTTATATAAACCTATCAAATATCTTGCACCACTATCTTGGTGCCTGATTTAGCCCATACAAGTTTCTTTTTAGCCTACACCCTAGATTTTCACTACCTAAGACCATATATCCCTAAGGTTGCACCATATACAACTCTTAATCATGGTCAACATGGAAAATGTTATTTTAACATTTTATTTGCTCTAGATATAAATCCTCCATTACTACCATGCTCAGTACAACTTTGACTGTGGCCATCTCAACCACTGGAGAGAAAATTCAATGAAGTCCACTCTTTTGTTCTGCTGAAAACCTTTTACTACAAACCTAATCATGTAGCACATGTTGCCATGAGGCTCTTCTTTTAAACTATAAACTCACCTATTCTGTAATGCTCTCTTGCCACTTGGTAGCTTTGTTAATTCCCAATTTTAGTTCAATTCAAGTGAATGCATCTCATCATTCATGGCTTGGTCCCACTTTTTTGAATCATTGATTTGAATGTCCTCATCATATCACTATTGTTCACCACTATATGTAAGTAATAGATAATACAAGAAAGGATAATGCATGTTTACCGGTCTTGAGACTCTACTAGATCTCCTAATTTCAATAGCAGGTGTCTGAGGTACTCTCTATACTTCATTAGCTTTACTTTCTTGATTATCATCAAAATCATATATCTCAACATATTTAGAATCATTTTTAAGAATTTCATTTATATCCTTGTATATTTTCCTTTCATTAAATTTGGCATCTGTACTCCTTAAGAATTTGTGATTTTGAGTCTATGAATTTATAGCAAAATTTATTTGAGTTATATCCAATAAATATGCACATGATAATTTTGATGAAGCTTACTCCTAGATCCTACTTCAACATATCTATAGGATGAACAACCAAAAATTTTGAGGTGAGATAAACTTAACTCCTTTTCACTCCAAGATTTATCAGGTAACCCCTCATTAAGAGGAATTGAATGATGAAGATTGATCATATAAACTGCATATCACTGTCTCTACCCATAACTACTTGAGTAGACCAGCATGTAACCTCATGCTTCTAGCACGCTTAGTGATTTTTTTATTCATGGGCTCTACATCACCATTCTACCATGGTGTTCTTAGCACGATGAACTCATACTACATCCCATTCAAAGTATAATACTCCTTATCATGATACTCATCACAATTATTTGATTTGAGACACATGAGCTTTAAACATATCTCAATCTAAATAATGACATTATACTTCTTAAAAACATCTTATAAGTGTAAATAATGTATTATTTTATGTGTTATACTTTTACTAAAAATATGTTGTTTTAGTTGTATTGTGTAGGAAAAATATAAAAAAGGCACAAAATTTTAAGTCTCCTCTAGCACCGCAGTGTTGGTCAAAATAGCTCCATAGTGCTATCAAAGGCATTGTCGGAGCACCACAATATTGACATGGCGGTGCCAAATTCTCGGTTGGACTGCACTGCGACATCAAAATTATCATCTTGGTAGAGTTGTTATCAGTCTTCAAGCACCTCAACTTCACAATCTATCATGACTGGGTGCTAAAATTAACATTTTGATGACATAGCATTCGATAGCAGCACTATGGCATAATAGTTGTAACTTCCAAATGACTTGATTTATCAGCTAAACAATGCAACTCTTCAATAAGTAACTGATCTACATTAGCAAGCGTTGGTGTGGAGTTAAAACTATAACACAGTGGTATTAGTTCATTTATTGGGCACAGCGACACCGATATTTTAAGCATCATAATGCCTTTTGCCTTCTTTGTGTTTCCCTATAAATAGTTATTATGTTATGTTTGTGAGAGAGTTCATTCACTTGTATAATTTTAGTAATTTTTATAGTACTTTAAATATCTTATAGAGTCAAATCTAAGAAAGATCAGGGAAGTACCATATATCATTATTAGAGTGTTTAGTCAGTGTTTGTTTAAGAAACTCCATAAATTAAGGAAGAAGGAATGTAAAGGAGATATATTAATCCTTATTAATGATATCATTCTCTTGAATTTTCATTATTATATAATTTCGATGGAAATGTGTTTGATTGCCTTTCTTCCTTGTTTAGCTAATTCTTTAGTTTTGGATTGATGGTGTTGATAATATATTAAGTACTAACGAAACTTCTTGTACTCAAAAGTAAAAGATGTTTTCAATATCATCGTTCTCTTTATTTAATGCATATAGTGGTCATATGTATAGTTAAAACCAAGTGTGATGTATAGCCAAGTCATAAGAATACAGGAACAACTAGGAATATTAAAATAATATGTTTGCATACCTTGACAAAGGATGTAAAATATATTAGGTTCTTAGAGAGAAAATATAACTGTAGGAGGTTAGTAGATATTCTTTTCACCCCTATAAACTCGACAGATATCTAGGGAAACTTATGCTATGAATTGTCGTAAAAAAAATAATTTCACTAAAAAAAAGTTATGAAATTTACATTCATCAATCCAAAACACTTAATTTAAATATTGTATCTATTTTTTAACTATTTTATTTAGTGATTGAATCTCCACAACCAACAATTTTATTTCAATAAGATAATTTTGCAATTAGTGTAAAAAGTAGTAGTTAATTGTTGAAAAACATACATAATCGTGGGTTTGACGCTATATTCTATTACTTTATTAGTTGATTCGGCATATATACTTGCATACATTAAGTGGGTTTTTTTATTTTATATCAAAGAAAATATAAGATTTATTTAGGGTACATAGAGTTTAAACATTTTCATTATTAAAAATTATTCTCCAGTGTAACACCCACCATCATTATAAAACACATCTGACTTGTGTTTTAAGAAGTACACTCTCACATTTTTTGTTGTAATTATCAATAAAAAAATACAAAGATTTTCCTATAAAAGTAACTAGAGTAGGACCACATACTTCAGTATGCACTAACTGCAACTTCTTTGACTTGACGTTTCAACTAATATTTAAAAAACTTACCCTATATAATTTGCCATATACACAGTCTTAAAAAAAATAAAAATTTATAGATTTTAAACCAAAAAAAATTATCTAATAAGAAGTTAATGCATACCTTTCTTATTCATATGGCTAAGCCTTCGATGCTAGATACCTCCATCAACATATAAATTAACTACTCTAATAGAATTTGATCTTTTATTGATAACATACAGGGTGCCTTTAATACTAAAATGACCTATAACCATAGCTACTTTTGTCACCTTCCACAAATCTCCTATGAATGATGTTATATGGCAAGAGTTAGCAAGTTGACTCATAAAAACTAATCTCCTCTTAAAACATGAAATGTGCCTAACATTCTTGAGTCTCCAAATTGACCCATCCAACATTCTGATATAAACAACTCACTATCTATCAATGTTGCAAGGCATATTATCTTCTAGATACACTTTACCCAAATCACCTTGAGTATATTTCTTGAATTCCTCCTTATTAAAACTTGCATGAAAAGAAGCACCTGAATCTATAATCCAAGATTTATAATTGTCTAAAGATAAAATTAGAGATTCCGATTGATACTCTTCAATAAATACATTTACTGAGTGATTTTTGTCTTAACCTCCACCACTACCCTTTTTTTGGAACTATACGGTCCTTCTTCATGTAACCCTTCTTTCCATAGCTCCCGCACACAAATTTTCCTCTACTTGAAGTACATTTTCTTATCCTCGATTTAGATCATTTTATGCTAGGATTTCTCTCTAAACCCCTCCCTTTTGCTTCATCATTTAGAGAAGAATTTGAAGATTCATCATTCGCCCTCTTGCTAACATCTTTATTAAGCACAAACCTAATAATATCCTCATAATTTATCTTTAAACTTTCTGACGAGTTACTCACAACAGTGACACGCCCATCCTATAGTTCTAGCAATGAAGATAACAATAATAATGCTCTCATCTCGACAATGAAAATAACAATAATTGATTCATCACAATTTTTAGATTATTCAGGTGTTATACCATAAGAGTGATGTCCAACATCTTCATGTCGAATAACCTCTTCATCAGGAACAATTTATTTGAGGCCAATGACTTCTCATACATCTTAGTTAGTGTGGCCATGAGAACAACTGTAATCTTCTTATTTACAATGTTGAATGAAAAATTCAAGAAAAGTGAAAGTTGAATCTAACCTAGTGCAGTCCGATCAAGAACCTCCAACTCTTCTATAATAACAGAATCTGGCTTCTTGGTGATTTCTTCCAACAACATCTTCTGATACATCAAATCTTTAATTTGCATCCTCAAAGATTTAAAGTTTCAACTATTGAACATCTAAATCTTATACCTTGCTTCATCAGCCTTTACTCCAACTCGAACTAAACAACTTGGCTTTGATACCAATTACTGGAGATAGAAGTAAACCATGTGATGAAACAAATAATGAAGTAAAAGGACACCAAAATATAACGTGGAAAAATCTAAATTTGAGAAAAATCTTTTGAGCCACCCCACACAAAGAAATTTATTATACAAATTAGAAGAAATAAGTATAGATACCACTTCTTTCTATGTCTTTCCTTACTTCTCTTCTCACATGCACTATTCTCACTCACAAAACATAAAAGAAAGGCATGTAAATAACACCAAGTGACACAACCCCAAAAAATGAGAAAAAATACTATCATTGGAGTACTACGGTGCTTAAGACATTATCATCATGATATTGCAAAGCTCAAACCCATAGTGCAATGACACTACATAGCACTATGTGTTGACCTTTACTCAAATAGACAAAAGAAACAAATAAGGGGGCTAAAAATTTACCTATGCCACACATGTACACAAATCTTGCTCAAATATTAAAAAAATTGAGTTGCTAGTGCCCCATACCTCTGCAAATGGTGTCATTTGTAGTCTCCACATGCACTATCTCGTTCGCATCTAGCCATTAGTCAATAAAAGGGAGATAGGCAAAAGCTTCAGCACTTCTTCGACTCCACACACACAAAAGCTCTTAAAACAATCATCCACATCTCTCTCCCTAGTTCTGATTCTTGTAACCTTCTCAAGCCTCTTTCGACTTCCCGCGTCCCTGATTCAGCGCTATACTTACACTCGCAAACCTAACCCTCCCACGTGAATCCAATCGTAACTCCATGACCTCCACAGCAATTGAACTCCTCCTCCTTCTCCTGTCTACAAATTGAGACTCAAACTCATCCCTATGCCTTTTCCAGCCTTCAAACCTCCTCAAACCAACCACAACCTACTCATTTACTAAATTCCAACCTCCACTCCTACGAACGTCGACCCTCACACAAAAAACACAAAGCAGTCGGAACACCCTCTACTGACATCCATGAAGCTTCACCAGCCTCCTCTTCCTCCCATAGTCACAATCCATGTCTTTGAAACTCTATCTCATCAACCTTGCCCTCTCTTTACCAAACCACTACACCGACTGCAGCCAACCTGAGCCCTAGACAAGGCCTTAATCACACCTAATCCTTACTAAGCCAAAAACCATGACCTTCTTCTCTAAACCAAACCGTATAGAAGATTCATCTAGCCTCAATCTTCCTCCTCCCTAACAGAACTCCTCTTACCATAGCCAATCTCCTTCTTTGTCAAATCCAAGCCAACATCAAACCATCTATGATCCCCATTCAACTCTTAACTTCTCACCCGACCCATCTTTACACTCTCTCTCACTCTCTCTCATATAGGTAATCCCTAATCCCTATTTAATGATAGTTAGGATTAGTTATTATAATTTTTGTTAATTATAATAATCACTCTATTATAATTATTGATAATGGCAATAATTGTGTTATTATGCTTATTAGTAATTATAATTACAATTAATTATAATAATATTATTATCATAAATTTGATAACTATAATTATTAATAACCATAGTAATTATATTATTATAATTATTATTGATGATAATAATTATGTAACATAATTATTGATAATTATAATTAATAAAAATTATAATAATTATATTATTATTTTTATTGTTTATCATTCTCATCATATTATTAAACAAAAGGTGAAAATGCAAAAAAAGAGAGGGATTTTTTGTAATTTTTGCCGTCATCACCAATCTATGCCCACGTATATTTACCGAACACAAAGATTTATGCGTTGGGCGTTCGTAAAGTACTAGAAAACCTCCTATACACACTTTTCTTGGCATGGTAGGAAGGTAACCTAGTGCAGCGCATATGATGAAGTGGGTTATCATCAAAAGTCCCATTTTTTACATTTGTGACGCACCAAAAAATTGCCTATACATGCTTTTCTTAGTGTGGTAGGATGGGAATCCGCTGCGACACCTATGGTGAGGTGTGGATACTTATAAGTACTCGTACACGAGGAAACAATTATGTTTTCAAATTTGTCCATTTAAAGACTTATACAAGCCTTCTTGGCTTGATGGCAGATGATGATTATAGTTGCAGTGTCCAATGGAACCTACCATATGCACTTTTCTTAGCGTGGTGGGAAGGCCCAATTTCCTGTAGTATCCTCTAAATGGCAGAGACACCGGTAAGCTGCCAGAATTTTATCTAAAAATGTGGAGGACTTAGACTTGGACTTAAATCTGAATATGATACAAAGTGGTACAAAACTAAAATGATTAATAATAACTTAAACATAAAGCTAAACTTAATCAATTGACAAGGAACAATGATCTAAGATTGTAACTTGGGAACATTAACTTGACATAACAATTTGAAAATAAGGATGAGCTTGCAATTTGAACGACAGAAGTTTTTAATGAACTTGAACTCAACATGATTTAGACTCAAATGAACAACAACAGGGGACTATACTTGAATATTGAATGTCACTCAGGGGACCAAACTTTTATTTAATAAATACATATTCACATTGAGATGTAAATGTCAATTAAAGACCCTAATTATCAAATTAAAAATCAATGAATGGATGGGGGACTCATTGAAATTTCAATAGAAATAAATTGTTGAATTGTTCATAAGCATCAATGTGAGCTCCCGGTGAACATGTTGATTACATCAATAAATATGCAAATATCAACATATAGCAAGTGATCTGTGATGCATATAAATATACATGAATAAACATACAATGAACTAGATGGTTTACCAATAGTCATTTATAAGGAATGCAATATAATTACAATGATAACTAATAGGTTGGGGATGCAATAAGTCTCCCTACAACTAATGTCAACTGCCTTGGGAATGCATACAATAGCTCCCATAAGCATTGAAAGATACACATGCAAATGTAATAATTTGCCTGTTAGTATATTGAAGCTTCCTATAGATGTAAATAATGTAGAATATGATGGATTCTATAATGTCTCCTGTGACAATGAATATACATTTAACAACAGATAGCTCATAGATGAATATATTAACTAACTTGTGAACAACAATAGTGATTACAACATACAATGATTACAAAGGCACTCTCATAATCAATATCAATCAAGCATCTAGCAAAAACATGAATCCCCTACAAACACTAAATTTCAACATACAATGAGCATGTTGAGTTGTTGAGGAACATATGTAAAGGATATCAACAATGAGTACAATCCACCAGTAGTCAGCATCAGTTTATAAACTAGCATGCTTATTTGCCTACAAGTAAAGATGATTGGCATGCTATGAATACAGAAGATCATAAGCAAAACATAGAAGAAATTATAACAAATGAAAGTATCCACAAGCTGCGTAGTAGGGAGAAATGATATCTAATAAATTCCAAGGTGCCTCTACAGTTAACAACACTAAAACATAAAATAAGTATATTCAATTCTACAAGCAATAATAAAATCCAAGGCTGACATAACAACATTATTCATAAATGAATGCTAGAAGATGTCATGCCTACGAATGATGAAAGTTAAACTATAATGAGCATGATGGACAGTCTGATATGCCTTTGATTTCTACAGTTACTAGCATAGGGAAGTGGCCCCTAATTTTGACAAGTAGGGCATCAGTAAGAACGCAGTCATCCAAGGTTAAAATGATTAAGTTTTTATTTCAGCCAACAATAGAAAATGATGATGATGGAAAAATTAGGGAGTTGCCTATCAATTTCTATAAATGTTCACGTAAGAGAAATCTAGATTAAATCATTTTTTTCAGGGATGAAGTGAATGAGTCTTAGTTCAACCAAGTTTTGAATGTCAAGTTGAATAAGATTATTGAGGCTTATGAGTTCCTGATGAATAACTGGCCCCTGAAGCTTACACTAATGATTGCACAAGACTCTAAAGTAAAGCATCTATAGTGTACACCAACACCTATAGGCCGCTGTAGAAGACCCGTTGTAAACCCAATTTATTATCCACAAGCAAAGTACAAAGTAGATACATTAAATATAAGTTTCTATGAGCTTCCATAAAAGACCTGCCAAATATTACAAAATGACCCCGCATGTGCATTAAAATATGTATGTACATAGGTATACAAAAAGGACAAGTACAATCACAATACTCATATGAGCCTTGACAAGCATGTTAGGGATATACACGTGACAACTAAGGATGATGTACGAGTTAATAAATGAACCTAAGTTTGATCCCGATCCTTCTATATGGATAGATATGAGTTGACATAGCTCGAATTATTAAATAGATATATGGTCAATGTGTTGACCAAAATATCTATTTTATACGTTCATATAAAACCTTCAAGGTCTATAAACAGTGAAATTCACCAACAAAGGATTGAAGCGTATGAAAACTTAATCATGTGTCAACAAGTTGGCCATGTCAACAAGGTTCAAACCATAACTATAATTGACCCCATACACCTCGATGATGACCGTGTTGAACATAGACCTCAAACAGAGGGGTTAATTCAAAATATTTTTAAATGCCACCCAAATAACCAAAGTCCAAAAATCCAAAACCTACTAAAATAAAAAATATTAAAATTGAAAATCAATCAAATCACTTAAAGCAAAACCCATCCACCTTTCATAATAGTTTACAGAGATAAACAAATTGAAAAATACTTTAGCTAATAAAGAGCTAAAGCCTGGTACTAGGATTCTTTCTAAAAAAGTCTCCTTCCATTAAGGACATGGCTTATGTCCTCTAACTGATGATTTTTCTACCAAATGACACCTCAGGTAAACGGTTATGACCAGGGCTATCTAAAATGTGTGATTTTCCACCAAAGGCACCACTAAATTATAGTTATAACCAGAGCGTGTAAGCTCCCCAATGGCATCAAATTCTTAAGATATGAATCAATAGGATATAATCAACGGGGCATAAAGCACTCTATTAGTTAACGTGGATTCAAAATTTATTCCCTTAGATAAACACTCCCCTAAGATCTATAAGGTACCCTTGGACAAAGCAACCCATGGCTGCTGATAATGATCCTTCTATCAAGTTGGGTTAACTACCTACTCTAACTAGATAGACCAAGGACAATGATGGACCTGGATAATGGAACCATGGGATCTTGATCGGGTCCATAATCTATTCCCCCACCATCCACTTTAAGTGAAAGATGGTAAAAATTTCTATTTTAAATATCAAATCTTCAAACGTCCAATATCCAAGCCCATGCTACTACTATATGTCAGATAACACGTATCACTATGTATCTAATTGAAAACTATCCTTAATTGAAAGTTTTCTCTAGTTATCGATAGAGGCAATTAACTATAAGGGCTTGCACCAATAGAAAATCAAAACTCATATTATTAATTCATCATAAAATGAGGGGAAAATCTATGTGTATTGTCTTATCTACAATCTTAATATGCCTTCCCAAAACATAACTTAGAACTTAATCCATTACAATTACCCCAAAAAGTAGTTGGAAGGTCGGGGCCGAAATTTCAGAGTCCATAGAATTCTAATGACTCTACTGGTGCTTGTTTCCTCTTTCCAATTGGCTAGTTGTCTAAGTGTTATAGCAGTAGTTAAATAGTCATGGGTATAAAAATATTAAATTTTTCTCATAAATTATCATTTAATGAATTAAAATCTAGAATTGTTTAAAATGTTCATTCAACACATTCATCGAGATAATGCATTTAGCAGGATTTTAAAATTTGTATTATTTTAATTGCTTGCTAATGTTATCTATTTTATTTTTTGTTCTAAAAAAGTCTCTAAATTTTAAAAGTGTGGGGTACTATATTAGATTCTGATTATTAACCCTTACATTTCAGTTGTGCAAATGGATCTACAGAATACCACAATGATTGTCCAACTAGGACAAGGAGCCATGATCCATCTAGCAATGCTATTATCAAAAATAGAAATACTAAAGATACCATCCAATTTTGTAGTCTCGACTTCTTTGTAATTACTAAAGGACTACTAATGTCCCTACATATGACACAAATTCGGATGGGTATGCTAGGAGGCCCCATTCTGCTAAAACCTCTAAAAATTACACGCATCTGCATGTATCATGAAATACTACTGTAGATAATCCTTATAGGCTTTCACAGCCTAAGCCCTGGCCACTAAAAGGATTGTGACTGGTGGAAGGATTTCAATGATGACTACTAACATCACTTCTCTTCCAATTGGGTCATCTGCATCTATCAATTACAATATTAAAACTTCCTCATCTAGAGAAAAGCTAATGAGGAGATAGAGGAGGAAGTTGAATGCTGAGTTTCAAGCTTAACAACAATAACTACGAGTATACCCTTTTAACCTCCAAGGCCAAGAAACCAAAGCTACTATTCCAAGTCTGAATGAGTAAGTAGGCCAAAAATGGGTCAAAAGAATAGCTCAACTGGTAAGATGAAGAAGTCATTTTGGGACCAATAGCTTGAAGTTCCTGCTCCACAAAAGAAGCCTAAAACTTTCTCCACCTGAGTCTACAAAGTCCTAAAGATTGAAAGAGAGAGGACTGAAGAAGAGAAATTACCAGGAACCATTGATTTTCAAGATCAAAAGGACTCCACTAAGAGAACACTTATCTATTACGGTGGAGAGAAAGGAAATAAAATGTCCCGCACAGTAAGAATCAAGGCGTAACACTTGAACCTCAGGTTCAAAGATCCATCGCCAAAAGGTCTTGGCAAAAAAAAATAATCTGGAGGCTAAAGCCTTGCAAAGAAGAAGAAGATAGAAGTGAAAGAAGAATATATTTGAGTGCAACATTTGGTATAGAATCCCAAAAATTCGCCCCCAAAAATAAATAACATAAAAAATTGGTTCGAAAGAAGACCCACTAAGATGCGACGGTACATGAAACAACAGATAAAGGTTAAGGATTATGAAATCTCTTAGATGAATGAAAATATATCTGAGATGATGGCCCAGATGGTGATGATGATGCAAATGATAAAAAAAAACTATAAATGTATGTCCCATGTCTGCTCCTCTGGCCGATCCTTTAAACCTCCACATGCCTCAAGTTTCAAGAATACGGGGAACTCCTGAATGTGGTAATGAAGTTAATAACACCACCCACCAGCCCACTCTGTAGAATAGTGCAAGTACCTCTGAGTCTGTGATAGTTGCACAATAAGAGAGAATAATCACGGAGAAGATAAGAGCTTTTATTGCAGTTGATCAAGTGAAGAAGTTGGTGGGCAAAGCTTGCCCATATCCCACTAAATAAGACTAGGAATCATACCCAAAAGGGTACTCTATCCCAAAATTTAATATCTTTAAAGGTAATAATAACTCAAAATAGCACTTGGCACAATTTAAGGCCTCCTGTGGGAATATAAGTAACAATGATGCATTACACTTTCGACAATTCTTCAGCAACTTAATGACGATTGCTTTCGAATGGTACGTTGTGTTGCGAATCTATTTTTTCAAGTCTTATGTTTTGATGATTGACAAACACTGCTTTTCTTGGACAGCTTGTTGCTTCTAACTTTTCAGGAATCAAAGATCGGACAATCAAAAAGGAGCCAAGTTCAGGAATGCGTAGTTTTAGGGTTGAGTCAGTCTGTACTTTTGTTTTTTACCTTTTGAGTCCACTTGTAATAGTCAAAGAGACTGAGGCTTTGTAACCCTTCACACACACACTTGAGAGACTTAGAATTTCTGTTTTTACTCATATCGGCCAGGACGATTTCTTTTATCGGCCTGGACGATCAGCTTAAAACAGAAAGTCTAATTAAGGATTCTTAATTAAGGCAGCCGACATTAACAGATCATCCTGGACGATACGTGTATCGGCCAGGACGATAAGCTCAAAACAGAAAGAAGTAGCCGCCATAGATAAGTATGGTATACTGTATCTTTAAATTATCGGCCAGGACGATCCTCGGATCGGCCTGGACGATATTCACAAATTATGCTATAATTGTTTAGGAAATCAAGGGAGTAATTAAGGATGATTGATACGATCAGATCGTTCTGGACGATCGCAAGATCGGCCTGGACGATCTAGTCAAAAACCTTAAGTTACTTCAGGACGATCAATATCGGCCAGCCCATATCCAGGGCTATTATCAGGATGATTTTCCTCTGATTTGACGATCGTGATATCGGCCTGGATGATCAAGCTAATTTTCAATCGTCCAGTTTTTTCATCCAGGGCTATGCTCTGGCCGATCTTCATTGATTTGTACTGATCGGCCAGGCCGATGTCCATATCGGCCTGGACGATATTGTCGGCAACTTGCAATTAATGAGCTCTTTTGAAGCTCTTCTATTTAAGAGCTCTTGTTCAACATTTTTAAAAACTTTTGGCTGCTGCCTTGACTTGAGAAGACCTTGAGGAGAGAAAGTGAGAGAGAGGAGAGAGAGAGGATCTTGTGAGGGGGAGCTTGTGAGGGGTTTCACAAGGGTTGCTTCAAGGATCTCTCTGCGTCGTCTTCATCTAGACTTTCTCGTCCGTGGAAGGGTCGGTAGAGGTAAGGAGTTTTGCTTTTGGTTCTGGTTCTCTGCCAGCTTCAGGAGGAAGCAAAAGGATATAGGTTCTCTGCCTTGCCGGGGTGGCAAAAAGGAGGTTCTTGTGAGGGTTTCTCCACCTAGCCGTGGGGGCTAAAGGAGAGTCACTTTTTTGTAGTGCAATACTTGGAGGGTGCCTCCAAGGAGTGGACGTAGGTCGAGTCGACCGAACCACTATAAATTTCTGTGTTCTTTTTCTTGCTTCCGCACTTTTAAATTCCGCACTTTTTTTGTGGTGTGATTTGGTTTATGTGATTTTATTTCTTTGTTTAAAAAGAAATTTTTAAAATACCAATTCACCCCCCCCCCCCCCTCTTGGTTAGTTTGGGACTAAGTTCATAGGGCTTAACATCCCCATCGAACTTTCAAGTGGTATCAGAGCTTGATTCGAAAATTAAAGTTTGAAAACTTTTTGAATTTGATCCATGTCTAACTTTGGGAATCGCAACACTACGGAAGGGTATTCTATTACCCGACCTCCTCTGTTCGATAACCTACCTTTTGATTTTTGGAAAACTCGCATGTCAACTTTTTTATAATCTACTGATTATCGCATGTGGATGCTTATTCAAGAAGGTTATTCTCCACCTTCTCGTGAAATTAACGGTTTTGAAACTGAAGTTGCTTTTACCGAATGGACTTTTGATGAACGAGATTTAGCTCAATTAAATGCGAAATGTTTGAATTGTTTTTTCTGTGCTTTAAAATCTGAGGATTACATGCGTGTTTCAACTTGCAAAACTGGTAAAGAAATTTGGGATAAATTGTGCATTACTTATGAAGGCACTAATGAAGTTAAACAATCTTGTTTAAAAATTCTCTTGCATGACTACGAAATTTTTCGTATGAAACCTCATGAATCGATTTCTGACATGTACACTAGGTTTACTCAGATTGCTACTTCATTGCATGCACTAGGAAAAGAACTTTCGAACTATGAAAAAGTTAACAAGATTTTGAGATGCTTGCCTTCGTCTTATGATGCAAAAATTACTGCAATCACTGAATCTAAAGATTTGAACACCTATTCTATTGATAACTTGCTTGGCTCACTCATTGCTTACGAGCAAGGGGTGAATCAAAGAAATCTTGATGCAGGTGAGAAGAAAAAGGAGAAAACAATTGCATTGAAGGCACACAAATCGGATTCTGAATCTTTCGGGTCTGAAAGCGATGGAGTTGCCTTCATCACAAGGCAATTCAAAAGCTTTCTAAGGAAGAAACAAAAGCATCATCAAAGTTGGAGAAAAGGTAAGGATCATAAATATATTATAGGATCTTCTGATGTTGTTTGTTTTGAATGCAGGAAACCTGGACATGTAAGAGCCGATTGTCCTACACTTCAAGATCATTCAAGCAAAGAAAAGGAAAAAGGTGAGGAGAAAGCTAAGTCTAGGATGGAGAATAAGAAAATCCAAAGAGGCTTCTGGGCAGAATCTGGTACTGATTCCTCTGAGACTGAACCAGATGAAGAGACTACAAACTTGTGTTTCATGGGAGAAAATCAAAGTGATGAGGAAGAGGTATGTAAACTAACCTATGATGAATTGTTTGAAATCTGTGAAAAAATCCATACATCATACAAAAAACTTAAGAAAACTCATGCTAGTCTAAAATTAGAACATTCAAATCTACAAAAAGAGCATGAAGTTTTTCTCAAAGAACATGCAACGATTGATTCAAATCACATGGCTCTCCTTGATGAATTTTATGAATTAAACAAGAAGCATTTGGAATTAGTTGATAAAAGCAATGCATTAAAAGCTTCACACACCTCACTTAATGATGATCTTAAGAAATCTAAAGAGATTGAGAAAAATTTGAGGATTGAGAATGATGCATTAAAAAGAACTAACTTGAGAATTCAAAATGATTTGGAAACATGTAAGAAAGCTAGGATGACACCAACTTTTAATCAAAGGCCAGAACCTAGGAAGAGGCATTTTTACCCAAACCATTTAAGAAAACCTTTTCCTGGAGTTCAATGTTTTTCTTGTGGCATGCTAGGACACATCTCACACACTTGCACAGTTCACCGCAGTACACATTGGGTATGGAGACCTAAGATGCATGATGCAAAGCATACCACATCTGCATTGCACTCTACATTTCCTAAGACGGAGCCCAAATCTGTTTGGGTTCCTAAAACTAACTGTTGTTGAGTTTTGCAGGAGTGCTCTCACCAAAGACCTCGTGGGAGCATAAGATAACTGAACATAAGGAGGCTTGCAGCTCAATTGCTTAAATCCATTGCTTTATCACTTGCTTGAAATCTTTAGTTTTTGTGTGTCTTTTATTTTTAGGTTTTGTGTTCACTTTGTGTTGTTTTTAGTTTGCTTTATTTTTTTTTGGTTTTGTTTTTTTTTACTTTGGTCTTTATTTTTTGGGCTTCCATATGATGAAACTTCTCAAGCTTTTAAAAATATTGGAGTTTTTGGAGATAGGGTTTAGCTTTTTAAAATTGGTTAAAGGAAGTAAACTGTTGAAGTTTTTTCCTTCTTTTGACTTTGTTTAGTGGCATGATTTTCTTCTATAAAACAAAAGTCTAAACTCAGTTTAACCAATGGCTTTTTAAGATCTCTTTCTAATCTTGCTACATTAAATCATCTTATGCATAATAGTCAAAATTCTTTGATATCATTCAAGCTTTTGAAATCTTACCATTGCAGTTATCACGTGATTTTGATTTTGTGTTGTAAATTGTTCTTTCCTATGTTAGAGAGAGAGCTCCTATTTTCTAATATTTGGAGGATATACTCACAACTAAGTATTTTTTCTTTAAGGGTATATTAAAGAATTTTTATCTTGCAAAAGTTAAAAAGGAAAGGGGTCAATGAAGTCAAAATTGAAAAGAAAACTATATACACAAAAGTGTATCAAAAATCAAAAGATGCTCAAAGAGCCAATAAAAGTGACAAGAGGCATAAAATTAGCCCATTGCAAGCTATCATCTCTTTGGTAAAACTCTTAAAACTTAGAAAACTCATTGATTATGTGATACTTCAAAGATTTGATTTCAATTTCCATGATTGAGAAAAATTATTTTGGTTTATTATTTATGAGATATTTTTATTGTTAACAAGTCTTGATTGGATCTTCTTATCCTCTTTTGATTATTCCGAGTTAGGACTCGGTTGTTTTTAAGAGAATTTTGTACTCTGAAGGATGTCCGATCTAGGGTAAATAGAAACAGTTTTTCTACCTTCTTCTGATTGGATTTTGTTAAACCTCTTGATCTCCTAAAACTTTAAAAGTTTAAATTCATGAAAAGAACTCTCATATGATGCCTCCATAAAACAAAAAAAATATATATATAGAAAAATTAAAATCCAAAAATGTTCGGTGTTTGTTTTATTTTTTTATGTCTTTGACTGTTTTTTTTATTTATTTTTTTTATTTTTATTTTTTATTATTTTATTTTAATTTTTGAGGGTCTTGATCATCACCATTCTTTTCTTGATTTCAAATTCAAGTCACATCGGCCGGGCTGATATTTATATCGTCCTGGACGATATGACAAATTCTTTCCAAAATCCATCTGCTGACCTTTTTCTGTGCTTACTGCAATTCATCGTCCTGGACGATACATTATCGTCCTGGACGATTTGATCAAACTCATGGTGATAGTCCTGGCCGATAGTAAATTTGTCTGGCCGATGCATTCTATGTGCATCGTCCTGGCCGATACACTGGACCGTCCCGGATGATCCACGTGTCAGTACGTTTTGATCTTTAAATTTGGCCCCGGACGATCCATTATTGGACCATCGGCCGGGCCGATCCACTGTTCGTCCTGGACGATACACGTGGCAAGCATTTAAAACGTTTTAACTTCGGTCGGTATGATCAATTATTATGCATCGTCCTGGATGATACACCTAATCGGCCCGGACGATCTCCTTTTTCAACGGTCGTCCGGACTAACTCCTCGGGCCGATAGCCTGTGTCTAATCGGCCTGGCCGATATCTGATCGGCCTGGATGATTGGACCGCCTTTTTGACCAATCGGCCTGTACGTAATTATTAACACATATCGGCCTGGACGATTTCGCGATCGGCCAGGACGATATGGCCGTTTCTTTAAATTCAGGCCGATCCAGCCATGTTTTTTTCACTCTTCATCCTTTCTCCTTTGTGTTTTTGCTTAAGTTCTCTCAAATGGCTGGTGGGAAACGCGTCTGTCAGACCTCTGGAAGTTCCTCGAGGGCAAGGGTTGACCCTCGTTTCCGGGAAGCAGAAGATGAAGCCGCATATCATCGTTATAAAGAATTTGGAATTACTGTTTCCAGAATTATCAATCTGGTCCACATCTCTTACCTGGTAATGGATCTCTTCGCTCACACTTCCCTTTGCTTCATTCTGTCTCTTGTTTTCCCTTTCAATTCTGAGTTCCTTCTAGAATTTTTTGCAATCCTTCGCATCAACTCTACCTTCACAGCCCTGTCCTCCTATGTGAATCGACGCCCTGTCGAAATCACATATCAGGACTGTGTTGATCTTTTACAGCTATCCACCACCGGAGATAAGCTGCACATAATTGCCCCTGACCCTGTTCCTCTCCACCAACACTCACCGGTTGATCAGTTGATTGAGAGATTTGATCGTTGGGAGACCCGGTTTGACGCATATGTTGCTGCCCAGGAGCAGCAACACTCTGAGGACATTGCCCACTACGAGCATCACCGCGCTGAGGATTTAGCTCGATTTGACAGTTTTCTTACTCACCAGCAGCAGCAGCATGACCAGGACATCGCCTGGTTCAATGCTCAGTTTACCACCCTTGCTAGTTACTTTCAGCAGCCACCTCCACCTCCTCCATCTGATGATCAGGATCCCTCGTTCTTTTAGTTTGTGCTTTGAGTTATTGTTTCTTGTCTTTTTGTAGTTAGTCTTTCGTGATTTTTTTATTTTTTTTTTTTTCTCTGGTGTTTCTGGACTCTCTTTTTGTGTTGACAAAAAGGGGGAGTAGGATAGGGTGTGGTAGGAAAAAGTTGATGTTGTAACTTTGTTTTTCTAATGAATCTATTTTTTCCTACTTGTGTTTTGCCATCATCAAAAAGGGGGAGATTGTTGCGAATCTATTTTTTCAAGTCTTATATTTTGATGATTGACAAACACTGCTTTTCTTGGACAGCTTGTTGCTTCTAACTTTTTAGGAATCAAAGATCGGACAATCAAAAAGGAGCCAAGTTCAGGAATGCGTAGGTTTAGGGTTAAGTCAGTCTGTACTTTTATTTTTTACCTTTTGAGTCCACTTGTAATAGTCAAAGAGACTGAGTCTTTGTAACCCTTCACACACACACTTGAGAGACTTAGAATTTCTGTTTTTACACATATCGGCCAGGACGATTTCTTTTATCGGCCTGGACGATCAGCTTAAAACAGAAAGTATAATTAAGGATTCTTAATTAAGGCAGCCGACATTAACATATCGTCCTGGACGATACGTGTATCGGCCAGGACGATAAGCTCAAAACAGAAAGAAGTAGCCGCCATAGACAAGTATGGTATACTGTATCTTTAAATTATCGGCCAGGACAATCCTCGGATCGGCCTGGACGATATTCACAAATTATGTCATAATTGTTCAGGAAATTAAGGGAGTAATTAAGGATGATTGATCGATCAGATCGTCCTGGACGATCGCAAGATCGGCCCGGCCGATCTAGTCAAAAACCTTAAGTTACTTCAGGACGATCAATACCGGCCAGCCCATATCCAGGGCTATTGTCAGGACGATTTTCCTCTGATTTGAACTGATCGTCCAGGACGATCGTGATATCGGCCTGGACGATCAAGCTCATTTTCAATCGTCCAGTTTTTTCATCCAGGGCTATGCTATGGTCGATCTTCATTGATTTGTACTAATCGGCCAGGCCGATGTCCATATCGGCCTGGACGATATTGTCGGCAACTTGCAATTAATGAGCTCTTTTGAAGCTCTTCTATTTAAGAGCTCTTGTTCAATGTTTTTAAAAACTTTTGGCTGCTGCCTTGACCTGAGAAGACCTTGAGGAGAGAAAGAGAGAGAGAGGAGAGAGAGAGGATCTTGTGAGGGGGAGCTTGTGAGGGGTTTCACAAGGGTTGCTTCAAGGATCTCTCTGCGTCGTCTTCGTCTAGAGTTTCTCGTCCGTGGAAGGGTCGGTAGAGGTAAGGAGTTTTGCTTTTGGTTCTGGTTCTCTGCCAGCTTCAGGAGGAAGCAAAAGGAGATAGGTTCTCTGCCTTGCCGGGGTGGCAAAAAGGAGGTTCTTGTGAGGGTTTCTCCACCTAGCCGTGGGGGCTAAAGGAGAGTCACTTTTTTGTAGTGCAATACTTGGAGGGTGCCTCCAAGGAGTGGATGTAGGTCGAGTCGACCGAACCACTATAAATTTATGTGTTCTTTTTATTGCTTCCGCACTTCCAGGTAGCACATTGGCCAAGCTAGTTCCTGAAAATTTGGTAAAGTAAAATCTTCCAACAAAATAACCAAACTGAAGAAGCCAAGAGAGGGAAAGACCGCAACTCAAAGGACTATTGACAGTTTGGACGAATATTACCAGACTGTGAGTGACCTTTTAAGCTCACTAACTTTATGTTAGAGCTTAGAATAAATGAAGCCAAAATAGATGAGGAAGACTCTCTTCCAGTAGAAGTATATCGGGTCATCTCGATGGCACCAAATATGTCGATAAAAGAAGAATGCACTAAGGAGGCAGCCTTAGAATCATGTATGGTGGTTTTGTCGATGGATTACAGTTTGGAGAAAAACTACATTTTTCAAAGGAAAATTAGCTAAAACCCGACATAGTATCACAAATGAGACATGTTAATCTAGGTGGTAACTCTAAATCAACACATGAATCTCCAGACGTAACATTAGCCGACTCTGGAGAAAATACACAATCAAATAAGTCTAAGCAAGAGGAGATCGATCAGGTCGAGTTGAGAAGTGGCAAAATACTGCCATCTCCACCAAAAAAGGAGATCTCCAACAAAGAAAAGGGAAATGAGATATTTATCAACAAAGATATCATCCCCAATGACCCTAAGAAGAAAGATGCTCCAATCAAGGGGATAGATTACAATATCTTATCCCATCTGAGGAATATACCAGCATAACTTATCTTATACCATTCTCTAATTATGTTTAAGGACCTTCGGGAGAATTGAGGCCTATTTTGCTGAGCGTAACATGGTGGAGCTCTTACAAGCCATTAACGAGTCATTTATCACCTTTACCGAAGAGTACATGATGTTTGAAATGGTAAATCATAATTGGCCTCTATATGTTAGTGTAGAGAGTGATAAAATGATAATCAGTTGAATCCTTATCAATTCAAGGTCTTCCATAAATCTCATGAGCCTAAAAGTACTAAGATCATGTGCCTCCATATGGAAAACCATAGGCCAGATAAGTGGATGGTGCATGACTTTAATTGAAAGGGACTAAAGACCCTAGGATAGTTTATTTACTATATCACATTTGAAGAGCATCATACAGACATCAAATTTCATGTGATTGATGTAGATAGTTCAATTAACGTGCTTTTTCTCACCCATAGTTGCATGAGTATGACATCATCTTTTCAACACTAAAATAAAAAAAGTACCTTAGTGATGGAGAAGAGTTCAGGATCTCTGGCGACATTAAGCCCTTTGCAGTCCATGAAGTAATAATCTATAAAGATGTCAAATACTTCATTCCAAAGAAGCTAAAGTAGTCGAGCTCACTTGAGGCCCATACATCAAATTTAGAGATTGTAAAGCGACCTAAATAAGAAGGCGAGAAGAAGCAGGTGGGGAGAAAAAAATATAACACCAATTTTTTCCAAAGCACCGACCATTCCTAAAGAAAGAGAACATGTACCTTATCTAGGAGTCATATAGACAAAGATGTTATCCTTACCAAATCTCGAAGAGTATGCTAGTCATCAGCCAAAGGGTGAAGGGATACTGAATATTCAAATAATGATTATGTAGTCTCTAGAAGAATAGGTAGCATGGTCATCCCTGGTAGCGTACTTATGTTCACATGCATTCTCCTTCAATAATTCAAAAAAATAATTCTACGAGAGGAGGTTCTTACTGTCAAGGAGCTCATAACTCATTATGTGCTTCCTCATAAAAAAAGGGGCAGGCTAAGGAGCTTATTTTATTTAATTGGAAAGCTAGAAGAAGAAGGAAATTGCAACTGGTTTTGTAGGCTCGTCGATTTCAAGGAATTAGAACCTATGAGGTTTCCGAAGAAAAATACCAAAAATATCCAAACAATGCTGTAAAATTGAGGTAATACTCATTCCTTCAAATAACAAGTATGTTTTTGCTTGAGCCTTTGGTATCGAAGAAATTCTCTCTCATTACAGAAGAAAGATATTTTTGCAAAAAGTGATCTCGAATTCATCATGTGAAAATACTCCCAAAAGAGATTTGTTGAGCAATCACATATAGGGGTGTCAAATCCGACGACAGTGATAATAATGAAATGAAGTTGATGATTATAATGATTAACCTGTAGAAGCCAAGCCTACACTAGAAGAACGGGAAGATGATAGACACGTAACCAATATAGATGAGTTAAAAGAAGTCAACTTGAGAACTTAGGAGGACCCTCACCCAATCTTCTTTAGCTCCCTTCTACTAGAAAACAACTTAAATAAATAAAAGAACTCCTCTATGAATTCAGGCACTACTTTGTTTGGACATATACTTAGATGCATGGCTTATCCCCTGATGTAATAGTTCACATGTTAGCCATCAAACTAGAGGCGACATCCATCAAACAAGCTCCTAGGAGAATGAAATTAGAGATTGAAGAACAAGTTATTATAAAAATAAAGAAGATTATAAAAGTAGACTTCATTCAAGTTGAAAAATATGTTGACTCGATCGCTAATATTGTCCCTGTGAAGAATAAAAATGATCAAATTCATTTATGTATCGATTTTCGGGACCTCAATAAGGCGCGTCCAAATAACAAATTTCCACTCCCAGTCTTACAACTATTGGTGGATAACATGCCCAACTATGACATGTTCTCTTTTATGGATGGATCATCGAGTTACAATCAAATTAAGATGGTGTTGGAAGATGAGAGGCACACGTTGTTCAGAATGCTTATTGGCACATTCTGTTATACGGTTATGCCTAAATATTGAGGAAGGAGATGATTTAACAAAACGATTCATTTAATATTTTAAAGAAAATACACTTCCAACAGATAAATCTCTAGCTGCACAAATCCAAAAGATGGTGTTGTGATACACATTTGTCAACGACACACTATATCGTCAGGCTTTTAATCAAATGTGGCTGAGATGCCTATGGATCAAGGAAGCTGATAGAGTGGTGTAAAAAGTTCACGAAGAACTTTGTAGTGCACATCAGTCAAATCCCAAAATGGCCACTAAAATCAAAAGGATGGGTTACTATTGTCTGATAATGGTGATAGAATGTATTGACCACAAAAAAGGTGTCATGAGTGTCAAATTCATGGTGATGTTATACATCAACCGCTAAATCCCCTCCACCCAACAGTAGTGTCCTGGTCATTCGAATGTTAGGTCATATATATAATTAGGTCGATAGATAAACCATCATCTGTCTGACACTATTTTATATAGGCACCAATAGTTACTTCTCTAAGTGGGCAAAAGCAGCTTCATTCAAGGAAGTCACATTCAAGCACTTGATCAACTTCTTCAACCATAATGTTTTCTATAGGTTTAGTATATTGCACCACCTATTCTTCGATGATGACATAACATTTAGGAAAATTGAAATCTACAAGTTTATCAAATGACACAAGATTGATTAGTGATACTCATCAATATACAACCCAAGGGAAAATGGATTGGCGAAGGCCTTCAATAAGATGCTAGTAAAATTATTGAAGAAAATTCTCACCAAAAATAAAAGAGAATAGCATATAAATATGGAATAAGTTCTATGGGTATACTGTATAACCTATAAGATGCCAACCAAATTCATTCCTTACTTATTACTATACGGAGATAAAGTAGTGTTGCCACTAGAGATCAAATTGTCGTTACTTCGGGTAGATATCCAACAAAATCTAACTCAAGATTAAAATGCTCGCCTAAGAATGGAAGAGCTCAATACGCTCAATAATATTAGACTGCAGGCTCAACACAACTTAGAAATCTATCAAGGAAGGATGGAAAAATCATTTGATCGGATAGTGCTTCCTCAAGCTTTTCAAGAAGGGGAATTTTTCCTGATGCTGATAAGGACAATCATCCCACATCAAAAAATTGATGGTAAGTTCATATCTAATTGGGAAAGTCCATTTTTTATCGAGAAAGTATACCAATGAGGAGCCTATCAACTTATCAACCTGGAAGGTTAGAAATTTTTTATGCCGATCAATGATCGATACTTAAAGAAGTACAATGCATAAAATTACCCAACAAAATAATATGTTCAATGTGTTATGTATTTTGTATATATTTGTTAGCACATATGCATTTTACATTTTTTACAGTCTCTTGTAATATAAGAATACCTTTCAAAAATCTTATAAAAATCTCTCATAAGACTGGGGCATTTTAAATATTTATTCATTTTGACATCGAACCGCATGCCAAAATCCCTGAATAAATATTTAAAATATCAAATACAATCCCTATCTAAAATCTCCTTATGGGGTAGGCAATTTTAAATATTTATTTGGGTCAATATTGTTCTACATGTCGAGATCCCCAAATAAATATTTACAATCTTAAATTTTCAAATTTATTCTAAAAAATATTCCTATGAGATAGGGGTATTTTAAATATTTATTCAACTTGACATAACACTACATGCTAAGATCCTCAAATAAAGATTTAATATCATCAACATAAATATTCCTTCAAGATAGAAGGATACAATGACTTCTTTTTCAAAGTACATGTAAAGATCTTTTGAAAGAATAGGACACTACCTTCTCCAACGTACTAATATTTCAAAGGTCAAGAAAGATACTTTTGTGACTACATACTTTACCAAATCGAGTTGAAATAACTTAAAGTTTTATAATATTCTGAAGCATAAGGTTTGAATGGGTGTAAGAGGCCAGATTCAATAAGCCCAAATGTGGTCAGATCACTGATAGCTCCATCTACTCAACACATCATAAGAAAGGCCGTAGTAGTGGAACCCCCACTTAGTCAGCCCGTTAATAGCAATTGTACAAAGCATGAAGGCTAATTTAATTTGATAAGTTCAAGTGATCATAGTCTACCAAATTTTCCTAAGTGTTCAGAGAATCAGAGTTCCAGTGAGAAGAGTCATAAGCAACAATCAAATGTGCGTAGACTCTAAATCTTCGGTTATAAAGGTTGGCTTTAAATTTACCAAATTTAGTATATTCAATCTAAGGAAGCACATTTATCATAGCTCAAGTTTGAAGCCTGAATGCGTCTAAAAGGTTAGATCTAAAATACCCGAATATGGTCATATTTCTGGCAGCTTCGTCTACCCAACATGCTATAAGAAAGGCCGTAGTAGAGGAACCCCATTTCAACAACCAGAAGACGAAGAGTTATCAAATTCTAGCTCATCTAATATGATGAACTCAAATGACTTGGATTGAAGTCTCTCTAACTAGTTAAGGATCAAGATACTACCAATATTTTGTACTATCAATTAAATCTAAAACCTGCAAATCTTTCAACAAATCTATAAAGCATCAAGTGAGGATCAAAGGAATATTTCTTCAATACATTCACTAAAGCACAAAGCAAAGGATTGAAGAAAATATCCTAAAGTTTATATAAAGCCTAAAGCTAAACTAAAAGTATTTTCTCTTCATCAGTAAGTCCATTATGCACAAAGCTTTGCATCGATGAATTTTTTCCATCGACTTATTACAAACCTAAAGGGTTTAAGACATCAACATCTACTACTTCATCATGCCCACTAAAGCAAGAAGCAAAGGGCAGAAGGCGATCAAGTCCCATAACTAGTCGGTAATGATAAATCAGGTATTTTTTCACCAATATCCATTGCATAAAGCATAGGGTCAAAGGAACTAAAACTCCAAAACTCCAGCTAAATATGTGAAGAGTATAGTTATTGAGTCTAACATATGGCTAATGCTGTAATGCTCATAAATGTCCTCATAGACAAGGGCTTTTTAAAAATATTATTACGTCGACATTATGTTATGTGCCAAAATCCTCAAATAAATATTTAAAATTGCATGTGATAAAATCAACAAAAACTTAGAGTATGACCACATAAATTACAAGAGTAGTAGAAAGGGAGCTCATTAACAGTTGAATTTATAAAGTTTCTTCATTTCATTAATTTAGAAATTATATATAATTTTTCCAATCACACCTTTTATAAGTTTACATCAATCAAAAAGAAAAGAAAAGCACGATGACCATCGTGGAGAACTAAAATTTGTCTCCTAAAGCTATGCCTGAAGAGGAAGTTAACAGCCTCGTTCTACCCCTTCCAAAGACTAGGCACTTTATATTTCTAGAACCTGCACAAAGTAACAAAAACTTCGGCAAAAAGATATGTGAAAGATTAATCAAATGTATGAAATGCTACAAAATGAATGGTGTACCTATTGCGAATATGTTTTCATGGATTAAGATTTTGATGATAGCAAACACTCTTATTTCTCTACGACTGTCTTACCTACTGACATTTCAAGTCCACAATATCAGACTGCAATTGAAACCAGCTCAAGATTGGGTATACTAGGTCTGAGTCAATTTGTAGCTTTTTCATTTCTTGTGTCTATTATAATTGGTGTGGCTCCTGATGCTAAATAATTTTACACACACACACCTTGGAAGAATTTTTTACTTTTTCCTAGAGTTTACTATTTTTGGTAACATCATCCGGGACATTTTTTATATCGGCCTAGACGATCGATTAAAAAATAGAAATTCTAATTAGGGCATCCTTATTAAGGTAGCCGTCATTAAGCATATCATCCTGGATAATTTTGTATCAGCTGGACGATTTTGTATCGGCCAGGTCGATAGGCTCAAATTAGAAAGAATATATCGCCAGATCTATTTAGGAATTAGTTATTTTGAGACAACATCCCGGGCATCATCTTGGGGATCGGCCTGGCCTATCAGGGATCGGCCTGGCCGATCCAGCATAATTTTTCCTAAATAAATCTGGTATTTAAGAAAAGTAATTAAGATTTTATTACATGATCACATCATCCTGAACGATCATAGGATCGACCGGGATGATCCACTAGACGATTGGATATCGGTTAGCTCTTATTCAAAGCAATGTTCAAGAAGATATTCCATGTTTTATACTGATCGGCCAGGATAATATATTATCATCCTAGATGATATGAACAAAAATCTTCTGATTGTCCCTAACCGACTAGGCTGATTGAACGTAATTTATGCTGATCGGCCAGGCCAATATTTATATCCGCCTGGATAATAAAGTCGGAAAATAGCATTAATGTGCTTGTTTTGAGATCTTCTATTTAAGCTTTAACAAGACACTTGATAAGTGTCTTTGGAAGCCATTGTAGCTTCATTCTTTTATAGGGAACTTGAAGAGAGAGCTTGAAAGAGAGAGAGCTTGAAAGAGAGAGAGGAAAGAGTGGAGTTTGAGAGAGGGAGGAGATCTTTAGAGGGCGTTTCAAGGGAGTGTGGAGGGGGATTCCACATGGTTGCTCGGGCGAGCTTGCACTTTAGTACCATCGGATTCAAGGCTTATCTTGAGGGAATTTCTGGGAAGAACAAAATCTCTTTGGTGTCAAAGGACCTGGCTACTCCGCCGCACCGGGGAAGCTAGGTGGAAGTGATTTTGTAAAGGCTTCTCCACCTAGCTATGGGGGCTAAATGAGAGACAATGAGTTTAGTGCAATACTCAAAGGGTGCCTCTGAGGAGTGGACGTAGGTTAAGGTTTGACCAAACCACTATAAATCTGGTGTGTTGTTTTCTTTTATTATTTTCATATTTAATTTCTATATTATGTTTTCTTTATGGTGAATTTCGATTTGGTTGTTGATTTTGATTGAAAAATTATTTTAAATTCCAATTCACCTCTCTCTTAATTAGCCTTGGGCTAGTTCATAAGGGTCTAACATCCCTAACGAACTTTCTAGTGGTATCAGAGCGGGATTCATAAAATAAGATTTTGAAAGCTTTTGAATTTTGGATACATGGCTAATTTTTCTAATCATAATATTGCGGAAGGTTATTCAATCACCAAACCACCTTTATTTGATAATATTACTTTTGATTTTTGGAAAATTTGCATGCCTACGTTTTTACAATCAATTGACTTTCGAATGTGGTAAATAATTTTAACTGGTTATTCTATATCATCTCGTATTTTAGATGGAATTAAAACTGATATTCATTTTCATCAATGGAGTAGAGAAGAGAAAATCAATGCTTAATTGAATGCAAAATTTTTAAACTATTTTTTCTGCGCTTTAAATTCTGAAGATTATATGTTAGTTTTCACATGCACTACTGGTAAGAAAATTTGGGATAAATTACACATCATATACGAAGGCACTAGTGAAATTAAGCAAACCAGGTTAAATATTTTAATGCATGATTATGAATTATTTTGCATGAAACCTTATGAGTCAATCTTAGACATGTATACCTTATGAGTCGACCTCAGTGTCACATTTAGGAAAAAATTTTGGAGACTCATAAGGTCAATATGCATACAACTGTTGCAACCCATGACCCCGAGTTTGAGATTTTGATGATGTCAAATAATGAGTGTTTTGGAACAACCTTTCATTGAATACTATTTTATTTGCTATTGTCCTTGAGTACTAACATTTCAGAAAGATCACAAGTGACTCAGGACGAAAGGAAGACTAAAGAAAGGGTAGATTAGGAGTACGAGTCAAACATTGTATTTTTCTATTTATTTGATTTTATTTTATTGAGTCTAGCAACAAAATGCATAAGAGTAAGAGCAACCACGCACACACACAGGGGGAGAGTTTGTTTTTTAAATAAAAATTGTCATATAAATTCTTCTATGTAGATCGTACTGTACGATTTTATTTTGTACCGTACGATCAGAGCTATGTGGACGATTCTGTGAATAGATCGTACTGTACGAATATTTTTGTACTGTACGATATGTTCAGATCCAAAACCCTAGCAGTAGTTTAATTTGAGTAAGTGATTTTGCGTCGCTCGTACTGTACGAACGTGTTCGTTCTGTACGATTTGTTTTTAATACTTACTTAAATTAACCCGTAATTAGTGCATGTAATCCAGGCCTAATTAATTTTTGAACATCGTACTGGACGAACTAGTTCGTACCATACGATGAACAGAGACGACATCTGATCGTCCAGACTATCGTCCTGTATGAATAGTGTTTTGTGGATCGTACCGTACGATATTATATCGTACAGTATGAATTGTTTTTGAACTGTTCGTACATCTTCGTACCAGGACGACGTCTGTTTGTACATATCGTATTGTACGATGTTGCATTGTACTGTACGAACAGTAACGGCTACTTTTGAAATCAGAAGTTTTTTCGGCCCGTTTAAGATGTCAATCAAGTCTTTTTTGAGTAAGAATTACAGAGGGGGTGAACGTGGTTAGAAAGGGATTCCAAGGGAGAGATCTCTAGAAAAACTCTTGAGGGTTGAGAGAGGAAGGAGGAGGTGAGCGTTGTGAGGGAGAAGAGGTGTGAGAGAGATCACACGGTTGCTCCAAGCTTGCTGCATCTTGCTCCTCCTCTGGCCCTAGAAGGATTTGAGGGAGGATCTCCAAGGGAAAGGCTTGTCTACATCCGTTGCCTCGAGGTTCTCTGCCTTCTCCAGGAGGGAGAAAAACGAGAAGGTTCTCTGCCGTCGCCAGGAGGGCGAAAACAGAGTTTGGCACTCCGCCACGCCGGGTTGGTGAAAGGGAGGTTTGTAAAGGCTTCTCCGCCTTGCCGAGGGGGGCAAAAGGAGAACTATTTTGATAGTGAAAATCCCGGAGTGGAGGACTCCGGGGAGTGGACGTAGGTCATATTTTGACCGAACCACTATAAAAATTCTTGGTGTGTTTTTTCCTTATCGTCGTTTATTTTTTACTTGCATTTAATTTTCATAACTATTGCATGGTGAAGCTTGTGGAAGAATAATTGTTTAAAATTTTGTTGTAGTATTTCAAAAATAATAAAAAAATTAGAACTCTTGTTTAGGATTATTTTTATTAAGGAAAAGTTTTTCACAATTCACCCCCCCTCTTGTCATTTAGTCATTTCAATTGGTATCAGAGCTGGTTTTTTAAAAATAGTGTTTTAGAAAACCTTGAAAAAATGATCATGTCGAACTTTGGTAATCGTAACATTGTGGATGGTTATTCAATAACTCGTCCACCACTTTTTGATAACATTCCGTTTGATTTCTGGAAAATTAGAATGTCTACATTTTTGCAATCTATAGATTACCGCATGTGGATTTTAGTAAATGATGGATATGTTGCACCGTTTAAGATTGTTAATGGTTTGAAAACTCCTGTACCTTTTATTGAATGGAGCAATGAGGATAGGGAGTTAGCCCAACTGAATGCTAAGTGCTTAAATTGCTTTTTTTGTGCATTGAAATCTGAGGACTATATGAGAGTATCTACTTGTGTTTCTGGTAAGGAGATTTGGGATAGACTGTGCATTACATACGAAGGAACAAACGAAGTAAAACAGTCTAGGCTTAACATTCTACTGCATGATTATGAATTATTCCGTATGAAACCTAGCGAAACAATTTCTGACATGTACACTAGGTTCACCCAAATTGTGACATCCTTGCATGCATTAGGTAGAGAAATTTTAAATTCTGAGAAAGTGAATAAAATTCTTATATGCCTACCTAGTTCATATGATGCTAAGATAACTGCTATTACTGAGTCTAAAGATCTTAATGTTTATTCTATTGATAACCTCCTTGGGTCACTCATTGCATACGAGCAAGGAGTGAGCCAAAGGCAAAGTGATGCAGGTGAAAAGAAAAAGGAACGGACGGTGGCATTAAAAGCTAGCAACTCATAAAGTGAAAGCTCTGCAGGGGAGAAAGACGATGAGATAGCACTGATGACCCGACAGTTCAAAAATTTCCTGAAGAGAAAACAGAAGCGTCATCAGAATAGCTGGAATAAAGGTAAGAGCTCAAGGTCCAATAAGGTTTCATCTGATACAATCTGTTTTGAATGCAGGAAGCCAGGTCACCTTCGAGCCGATTGCCCCAATCTGAAGAGCCAACCAGCTAAGGAGAAAGGTGATGAGAAAGCCAAATACAAGAAAGGAAAGATGAGGACACAAAAAGCTTTTTGGGCCGACTCTGCCTCAGAATCGTTAGAGGAAGAAGCAGAGGAGGAGGTAACTAATTTGTGTCTTATGGCTAACGATAACCTTGATCAATCGGATCAAGAAGAGGTATGTCAACTTTCATATGATGAATTACTGCTTATTTCTGAAAATATTCATGACTCGTATAGGAAACTGAAAAAGATGCATGCTAAACTTAATATTGAATTTAGTTCGTTACAAATTGAGCATGCTAACTTAGTTAAAGAAAATTCTGATTTAGATAAAGATCACATGTTGCTTCTTGATGAGTAGGATGCATTAAATAAGAAGCATATTGAACTAAGTGAAGCACATGAATCCTTGAAAACATCATATATTGAACTAGATGTAGAGTTTGAAAAACTAACCGCACTTGCATTAGAAGTAGATCATAGTGAGCACTTGCTATTAATAGAAGTTGATGGATTGACAGCTCAAAATAAAACTTTTAGTGAGAGAATAAAAGAACTAGAAAATGAAATTGCATCACTCACATTAGGCCATCCTCGCAAACCCCCAACACTGCATGCATCACAAAACTTTAGAAAGAGGCACCACCACCCACATAGATTAGTAAACCCATTTCCTGGTGTTAGGTGTTTCTCTTGTGGCATGCTAGGTCACATAGCCCGCACATGCACAATTCACTGTAGGACACACTTAGTATGGAGACCTAAACTGCATCCATCGCAGCATAGCATGCATACATCTCATTCATGCAAGCATAAGGAGGAACCCAAACTCACTTGGGTTCCCAAATCTAATCTTTGAATGAAATTGTAGGGATGCTCTCACAAAAGACCTAGTGAGAGCATGTGGTACCTGGATAGTGGCTGCTCGCGACACATGACTGGAGATATGAAGAAGTTCATCCTATTGGAGACCAAAACTGGAGGCAAAGTAACGTTGGGAGACAACACTACCAGGAAGGTGATAGGCTCAGGTATCGTTGGTAATGCTAAGAATTTTTTAATTGAAAATGTTTTATTAGTTGATGGTTTAAAGCATAACTTACTTAGCATTAGTCAACTGTGTGACAAAGGTTTTGATGTTAAGTTTTTTACTGATAGATGCCTGATTAGTTTATTTGATGAAATAATTTTAGAAGGAAAACGAATGAACAATGTTTACATGTTAGACCTTGATTGCCTTGATAGCTCAAAATCATTTTGCTTGAAAATAATAGTTGATGACTCGTGGCTATGGCATAGGAGACTATGTCATGCTAGTATGAAAACTCTTAGAAACATCACTCAGAAAAACCTTGTTAGAGGTGTACCTAAGTTAGACTTTACCAAGAATCACTTATGTGATGCTTGCCAACTAGGAAAACAAGTCAAATCATCATTTCACTCAATTAGAGATGTGATCACCTCTAGGCCACTAGAAATTCTACACATGGACTTATTTGGACCCGTTAGTACAGCCAGTCTAGGTGGAAAGAATTATGGATTTGTGATTGTAGATGACTTCACTAGATTTACTTGGGTAAGATTCTTAGCACACAAAAATGAGTCTTTTGAGGAATTTAAAGTATTCTCCACATGGATTCAACGAAAATTAGGTTGTGAAATATCAACAATCCATAGCGATCATGGTGGAGAGTTCCAAAATGATAAGTTTGAGTCATTCTGTCAAGAGATAGGAATAGAACACAATTTCTCAGCTCCTAGAACACCCCAACAGAATGGCATAGCAGAAAGGAAGAATAGAACTTTGGTAGAAGCTGCTAGGGCAATGTTAGCGGAGTATACACTTCCTAGATACTTTTGGGCAGAAGCAGTCAACACAGCCTGTTATGTTTTGAACAGAGTAAACATAAGATCGAAGCTAAATAAAACTCCATATGAACTCCTTAAGGGTAGGATACCAAATCTTTCACATTTATATGTCTTTGGGTGTAAGTGCTTCATCTTAAATAATGGTAAACATCCCTTAGGAAAATATGATCCCAAGTCTGATGAGGGTGTCTTCTTAGGTTATTCTTCTGTAGGTAAGGCCTATAGAATTTTTAATAAGAGAACCCTTGTAGTAGAAGAATCCACCCATGTGGTATTTGATGAATCAGATAAGCCCTCAGAATCTAAAATTGAAGATGATGAAATAGAGGCAATTCAAGGAGTAGAGACGATGACCTTAGGAGAAAGGGTCGAACCTCAGGAAGCTTTGCCTAGAGAATGGAGATATTCTTCTAGTCATCCTAAAGAGTTAATTTTAGGAGACCCTTCAGAAGGTGTAAGAACTAGGTATGGACTTAGGAAGGAGGTTAGTCACTCAGCATTCATCTCTATGATAGAACCCACAAGTATAGATCAAGCCTTCGGAGATGAATTTTGGATTCTAGCAATGCAAGAAGAGCTGAACCAATTCACCAGAAATGATGTTTGGGAGTTAGTAAAGAGACCTAAAGAACACAGTGTTGTTGGAATAAAATGGGTATTCAAGAATAAGGTGAATGATTCAGGAACAATAATAAGGAATAAAGTAAGGCTAGTAGCTAAGGGGTACAACCAAATTGAGGGGATAGACTTTGAAGAAACATTTGCCCCGGTTGCTAGACTAGAAGCCATAAGAGTGCTCTTAGCTTTTGCTTGCTTCAAAAACTTTAAGTTATATCAAATGGATGTAAAGAATGCATTTCTGAATGGGGTAATTAAGGAAGATGTCTACGTTGAGCAACCCCCCGGATTTGAAAGTTCACAATTTCCAAACCATGTATTTAAATTAAAGAAGGCACTATATGAATTAAAGCAAGCACCTAGAGCATGGTACGAAAGACTTAGCTCATTTCTTTTGGATAAAGGATTTAAAAAGGGTAGTGTAGATACTACACTCTTTTTACAAAAGGTCAAAGAAGAAATTCTCATTGTTCAAATATATGTGGACGACATCTTGTTTGGATCTTCGGATAAAAACTTATGCGATGAATTTTCGAAAACAATGAGTAATGAGTTTTAAATGAGCATGATGAGAGAACTTAATTACTTTCTTGGCTTTAGTGTAAAACAAATGGATAATGGAACTTTTCCTAGTCAATCAAAGTATATTAAGGATATTTTAAAGAAATATGAAATGGATAGTGCAAAACCCATGAACACCCCAATGAGTTCGACAATCCAATTAGATAAGGATCCTAGTGGAAAATCAGTAGATCAGAAAAAATATAGAGGAATGATTGGATCCCTTCTTTACCTGACTGCCAGTAGACCGGACATAATGTTTAGTGTGTGCCTTTGTGCCCGTTTCCAAGCCGATCCTAAAGAGTCTCACTTAACTGCTGTCAAAAGAATTCTTAGATATCTACTAGGCACCCCAAACTTAGGAATTTGGTATCCCAGACACAACACTTCCTTTGAAATCCTAGGGTACTCAGATTCTGACTTTGCAGTATGTAGGATAGATAGAAAAAGCACCTCTGGTACCTGCCAATTCATCGGACAATCATTAGTTTCTTGGTCCAGTATGAAGCAAAACTCAGTAGCACTTTCCACAGCCGAGGCAGAATATATTGCAGTAGGAAGTTGTGTTGCACAAGTGCTATGGTTAAAACAACAAATTCTTGATCTTGGACTACCTGTTGGAACCATCTCGATCATGTGTGACAACACAAGTGCAATTTGTATATTTAAGAATCCAATTCAACACTCTCGAACGAAACACATAGATATTAGACATCATTTCATTAGAGATCACGTCGCTAAGGGAGATATAGAACTACATCACATCGCTATAGGAGATCAATTGGCAGACATATTCATAAAACCTTTAGCTTTCGACACCTTTTGCACCCTGAGGACCAGATTAGGTGTCATAGATATAACAGCATAAAAAAATAAAAAAAATTAATTAAAATTAAAAATTAAAAATTTGTGTTTTTTTTTTGTTTGTTTGGCTGCTCCTGATCATCACACACTCACCTCACCAAAACTCTGCGTTCACTGTTCATCGTACTGTACGACCTACATCGTACTGTATGATATATCTCACTGTCCACAAACAAGCTGATTTCGGCTCTATTGTTCGTACTGTACGATCTCGATCGTACTGTATGATATTCATCCCGTATAATTGCCTACCGTATTGTACGATATCTCTTTTTCGTACAATACGATCCCTATCAGCAACGGATTGGGACAAACTAAACCGGGTTGGTACGACATTATTGAGTATCGTATTGTACGATACCACCATATCGTATGGTACGATCCACATCAGCACACTGAATAAATGTGAGTTAAAGCTGTTCGGTACGATATTTATTATGTATCGTACTGTACGATACACCTGTTCGTACAGTACGAAACTTTTGGTCAAAAGTTGTATTGAGGCATCGGGACGATCGAAATTCGCCTGATCGTACTATACGATATATATCGTACTGTATGATTTGACTTCCATTTCCCGAAACGAACGATCAGAACATTGATTGCCTATCGTACTGTACGATTCCAGATCGTACTGTACGATGTTCAAAATTTCCTATAAGTACCCTTACCTAGGCCGTTCTTTTCACTGAAATCTCTCCTCACTCACTTCTTCACTCATTTTCGTGTCCTATTGCAATGTCTAAGCGAGTTTGGATGACTGCTGGAAGCTCGTCCTCGTCGAGTCGCCAACCTGATCGTTTTCTGAATACTGAAAATGAGGAAGCCTACCATCGATATAGAGCCTACAAAATTTCCCCTTCAAAAATGCTTAATCAGGCTGCTCTCAATTTCGAGGTAATGAGCCTTTTTGATTCCACCACCTTCCAATTCCTACTTACCCTGGCGTTTCCATATAATTCTGAACTTCTTTTTGAATTCTTCACCAACCTCACCTACACCATAGACAACACCACTTTTCACTCCTTTATTTGTGGCCGCACCGTTGAGATCACTAGAGCCGATATCGCCCAATATATTGGGCTGTCCACTGAAGGACCTATGGTTCGCTCGTTTCTTACCGATGAATTTGATTGGAGCGATGTAAATAGAGTCCTTAGGAATACTGCCTTTCATCAACACCAACCTATTGTTCAATCCTTAACTCGAAATGCACGTATAATTCAATATATTCTTCGAACCTCAATCATACCCAAAGGTGGCGACCGTATCAATCTGACCCCTACCTTATTCGTCGCTACCTATCTTATTATGTCCAACATTAAGTTTGATGAGGTCGATTTAATCAGCAACTACATTCGTCACATGACTTTTGTTCGTCTACCTACCACCCGATGAAAACAAAATCTAGCTCTTGGTCACCTAATAAGATATATCCTCCACAATAAATATCAATTAGCCTACCCTGGTGAACCCGACATTCTTCCTATTTTTTATACGGATACTTCCTTCCGTATTCTCTTTCATCGGGGACATGAGCCTGAATATCCAATCTTTGATGACGAAGAAGGAGAAGATGCCCTAGCCGCAGCTCCAGCTCGACCACGACGCCATGCTGCACCCCGAGCACCTGCACCAGCACCAGCGCACCCTAATGATGACTTAGTCGCCCGCTTCGACCAGCTGCAGACTCGTCTCGACATGCATATTCAAGAACAGCATCACCTGCACCAGCACCAACTACATTATTTTTTTTCTTGTGTTTACTTAAAAAAATTATTAAAAAAAAAATAAAAGAAATGCTTTTCGTACTCACTTGCAACAAATTATTTGACATCATCAAAAAGGGGGAGATTGATGCAAGCCATGACCCCGAGTTTGAGATTTTGATGATGCCAAATAATGAGTGTTTTAGAACAACCTTTCATTGAATACTATTTTATTTGTTATTGTCCGTGAGTACTAACATTTCAGGAAGATCACAAGTGACTCAGGACGAAAGGAAGACTAAAGAAAGGGTAGATTAGGAGTATGAGTCAAACATTGTATTTTTCTATTTATTTGATTTTATTTTATTGAGTCTGGCCACAAAATGCATAAGAGTAAGAGCAACCATGCACACACACAGGGGGAGAGTTTGTTTTTTAAATAAAAATTGTCATAGAAATTCTTCTCTGTAGATCGTACTGTATGATTTTATTTCGTACCGTACGATCAGAGCTATGTGGACGATTCTGTGAATAGATCATACTGTACGAATATTTTTGTACTGTACGATATGTTCAGATCCAAAACCCTAGCCGTAGTTTAATTTGAGTAAGTGATTTTGCGCCGCTCGTACTGTACGAACGTGTTCGTACTGTACGATTTGTTTTTAATACTTACTTAAATTAACCCGTAATTAGTGCATGTAATCCAGGCCTAATTAATTTTTGAACATCGTACTGGACGAACTAGTTAGTACCATACGATGAATAGAGACGACATCTGATCGTCCAGACTATCGTCCTGTACGAATGGTGTTTTGTGGATCGTACCGTATGATATTATATCGTACAGTACGAATTGTTTTTGAACTATTCGTACATCTTCGTACCAGGACGACGTCTGTTTGTACATATCGTACTGTACGATGTTGCATCGTACTGTACGAACAGTAACGGCTACTTTTGAAATCAGAGGTTTTTGGAGCCCGTTTAAGATGTCAATCAAGTCTTTTTTGAGTAAGAATTACAGAGGGGGTGAACGTGGTTAGAGAGGGATTCCAAGGGAGAGATCTCTAGAGAAATTCTTGAGGGTTGAGAGAGGAAGGAGGAGGTGAGCGTTGTGAGGGAGAAGAGGTGTGAGAGAGATCACACGGTTGCTCCAAGCTTGCTGCATCTTGCTCCTCTTGTGGCCCTAGAAGGATTTGAGGGAGGATCTCCAAGGGAAAGGCTTGTCTACATCCGTTGCCTCGAGGTTCTCTGCCTTCTCCAGGAGGGAGAAAAACGAGAAGGTTCTCTGTCGTCGCCAGGAGGGCGAAAATAGAGTTTGGCACTCCGCCACGCCGGGTTGGTGAAAGGGAGGTTTGTAAAGGCTTTTCCGCCTTGCCGAGGGGGGCAAAAGGAGAACTATTTTGATAGTAAAAATCCCGGAGTGGAGGACTCCGGGGAGTGGACGTAGGTCATATTTTGACCGAACCACTATAAAAATTCTTGGTGTGTTTTTTCCTTATCGTCGTTTATTTTTTACTTGCATTTAATTTTCATAACTATTGCATGGTGAAGCTTGTGGAAGAATAATTGTTTAAAATTTTGTTGTAGTATTTCAAAAATAACAAAAAAATTAGAACTCTTGTTTAGGATTATTTTTATTAAGGAAAAGTTTTTCACAATTCACCCCCCCCTCTTATCATTTAGTCATTTCAACAACAAATTTGATTAGCTCTAGATATCAATTCACCTCTCGCTTAATTAGCCTTGGGCTAGTTCATAAGAGCCTAACATCCCTAACAAACTTTTAATACTTAAGCATGAGGCAGTTATAGAAAACTTGAGGTTGAAAAATCCTATAAGCTGTTGAATTTAGAAATCTCAGTTATAAATATGCAATAAATTAAAATGACGGTGGTGGAAAAGAGGGAATAAAATAGTGGCAATGTTATCTATAAGTTTTTTTTTTATAAAATGATTCTCAAATGATCTAAGTATATAGCATTTTATCACCCCCCCCCCCCCCCCCCCCCCCCCTCCATATGGATCTTTACTTCATAAGAGCCAGCATGTTAGTCACATTATTGACTACAAGCGCATCAAAAATATCTATAAAGGCACAAGATATACAATTGGATATTTCTAGAATGAACATTTTAGTATGACATCCAAATAAGCTTTTGGAGATCCACAAAATCAAGCCACCAACATGAATCTAAACAAGTTTCAATGTGACATCCAAAGATACTCTTAGAGATCCACAAAATGCAAACTTTAGAGTGACATTCAAACAAACTATTTGAGATCTAAAAAATGGAAGACCTCAGTGTCACATTTAGAAAAAAATTTTGGAGACTCATAAGGTCAATATGCATACAACAAATGTGATTAGCTCTAGACATGAAACACAATTATTGGCGGGCATTTTTTGACCTTTACTCAAATAGACAAAAGTAATAGGGGGGATAAATAAAATTACCTCTGCCAAGCTTGTAAACAAATCTTACATAAATATTGTAAAAATCACATTATTATAGTGCCCCATACCACTGGGAATGGCATTGTTTATAGTCTTTATGGAGCATCTCAATCGCATCCTACTATTAGTCGATAAAAAGAAGATAAGAAAGAGATGCAACTCTTCTTTGACTCCACAAATGCAAAAGCTCCAAAACCCTCACATCTCTCCCTTTTTCTTATTTATGTAGCCTTCTTATGGAACTTTTATTCTATCCAGTGAACGTACGCAGAGGAAGGTTCGGTTTTAGGCAAAAAAGCGCCTGTACCGAGTTTTTTCAAAAAACTCGGTACAGGCGCGAAAAACTCGGTACAGGCACTTTTTTGCCTAAAACCGAACCTTCCTTTGCGTACGTTCACTGGATATAATAAAAGTTCCTTCTTATGCCTCTTCCGACCTCCAGCAACCCTGATTCGGCTCTAGACTTCCATTCGCAAACCCGACCCTCCCATGTGAATCCAATCACAACTCCACAACCTCCAGTGTGACTAAAACTCCTCCTATCTGCAAACTGAGACTCAAACTCATCCCTACGCCTCTTCTAGCCTCTGAACCTTGTCAAGTTGCCCACGACCTACTCATCTACTAAATCTTCATCTCTGCTCCTCCTACATATGTCGACCCTCACACGAATAACCCAAAGCTGTTGGATCCCCTTCTATCGAGATCCATGAAGCTGCACTGGCCACTTCTTCCTCCTACAGTTGTAATCCCTATCTTGTAGCCCCCTATTCGTTAACCATGCCCTCTCCTCACCAAACCACTGCACCAACCGCACCCAACCGAGCCCTACACAAAGCCTTAATCGCACCTGATCTCTAATATATCAAAAATCGCAACCTTCTTCTCTCAACCAAACCACCTAAAAGCTTCGTCTAGGCCCTATATGCCTCCTCTCAAGCTGAACTCCTCTTGCAGCAGTCGATCTCATTCCCAGTCTAATCCAAGTCGACATCAAACCATCCACGATCCCCATTCAACTTTTAACCTTTCACCTGACCCCCCTCTTTGCCCTTTCTCTTATATAGGTAATATTTAATCACTATTTAATGATAGTTAGGATTAGTTATTATAATTATTGATAATTATAATAATTATATTATTATAATTATTAATAATTATAATAATAGTGTTAACATAATTTTAATAATTATAATTATTTTTAATCATAGTAATTATATTATTATAATTATTATTAATTTTAATAATTATGTTACATAATTATTGATAATTATAATTATTATCAATTATAATAATTATGTTATTATTTTTGTTGTTTATCATTCTCATATTATTATTAAAAGGAGAAAATGCAAAAAAAGAGAGGGATTTTTTGTAATTTTCACTATTGTCAGCGGTCTATGCGCAGGTATATTTTCCAAACTTAGATTTCTACTTTTGGCGTTTGCGGTGCACCAAAAAATTGCATATAAATGCTTTTATTAGTGTGGTAGGAAGGGAACCCAGCGCGGCGCCTACGAAGAAGCAGATAATCATCAAAAGTCCCATTTTACGTGTTCGTGGTACACTGGAAAACTGCTTATACATGCTTTTCTTAGAATAATGGGATGGGAATCCGCCGCAAAACCTACTGTGAGATGATGATACTTATAGGTACTCATATGTGGGGAAACAATTGAGTTTTCAAACATGTTCATTTAAAGACCCATACACGTCTTTCTTAGCATAGTGGGAGACAAAAATTATGATCGCGGTGTTCAAAGACACCTACCATATACACTTTTCTTAGTATGGTGGGAAGGCCCAGTTTCCTATAATTTTTTCAAAATGGGGGATACGCCAAGAAGCTACTAGAATTTCATCGAAAAATGCAAAGAACTTGGACAAAATATAGAGTTGGACTTGGACTTAAATCTGAACCTGATACAAAGTGCCACAGAACTTAAATGATTAATAATAACTTTAACATAAAGCTGAACTTAAATCAATTGACAAAGAAGAATGATGAGAGATTATAACTTGAGAACTTTAACTTGACTTAACAATTTGAACACAAGGATGAGCTTGCAATTTCAACGACATAAGACTTGAATGAACTTGAACTCAACATGATTTAAACTCAAATGAACAACAACATGGGACTATACTTGAATATTGAATGTGACACGGGGGACCAAACTTTGATTTAATAAATGCATATTCACATTGAGATGCAAATGTCAATTAATAGCCCTAATTATCCAATTAAAAATCAATGAAAGGATGGGGGACTCATTGAAATTTTAATAAAAATAAATTGTTAACTTTTTCATAAGCAACAATGTGAGCTCTTGATGAACATATTGATTATTATAATCAATATAAAAATATCAACATATAGCAAGTGATCTATGATGCATATAAATATACATGAATAAATATACAATGAACCAGATGGTTTACCTACATTCATATACAAGGAATGCAATATAATTGTAAGCAATATTAGAAGAGTGGCAGCGGATACAAACACCTATAGACAATAACAGTTGATAGACTGTGGATGCAACTAGTCTCCCTATAACTAATGTCAACTACCTTGAGGATGCATACAATTGCTCCCACAAGCACTCAACGATACACATGCAAATGCAACAATTTGTTAAACAGCAAAACGAATATTCCTAGAGACATACATGCATCATATGATGAATGTTATAATGTCCCCTATGATGGAAAATATACATTCAACAATAGAAAGCTCAAAAAAGAATATATTAACTCTCTTGTGAACACCAATAGCAATTACAACATATGATGATTATAAAGACACTCATAGTCAATATCAATCATGCATCTAGAAAATACATCAATCTCCTATGACACTGAAAGTCAACATACAATGAGCATGCTGACTTGTCGAGGAACGTATGTAAAGGATATCAACAATGAGTACAATCCACCTAGCGATCAGCATTAGTTCATAAACAAGTATTCCCATTTACCTACAAGCAATGATGATTGACATGCTATGAATGTAGAAGATCATGGGCAAAAAATAAAAGAAATTATAACAAGTGATAGCATCTATACATTGTGTAGCAAGGACAAATGATATCCAATAAATTCCAGGGTGCTTCTACATTTAACAACTCTAGAACCTAAAATAAGTATATTTAATTCTGCAAGTAACAAAATATCCAAGGCATACGTAGTAACATTATTCATAAACAAATGTTAGAATATGTCATGCCTACAAATGCATAAAGTCAACATACAATGAGCATGGTGGACAGTATGATATGCCTTCAATTGCTATAATTGCTAGTAGAGGACAGTAGCCCCTGATTTTGACATGTAAGGCATTAAAAAGAATGTAGTCGTTCAATATTGAAATGATTGGTTCTTTATTTAAGACAACAACATAAAATAATGATAATGATGAAATTAAGGAGTTTCCTATCGATTTCTATTCAAGTTTTTGATCAAATCTTTATTTTCAGGGATGAAGTGAATGATTCTCAGTTCAACCAAATTATGAACGTCAAGTTGAATAAGATTAGTGAGGCTTACAAGTTCCTGATACATAAGTGGTCTCCCAAGCTTACACTGATGATTGTACCAAACCCAAAAGTGAAATTTATACAGTGTACAACAACACCTACGGGCCATTGCATAAGACCGACTATACACCCAATCTATTGTCCACAAGAAAAATATAAAGTGGATAAATTAAATATGAGTTTCTATGAGCTTCCATAAAAGACCCGTCAAATAATACAAGAATGTCCCCACATGAGCATTGCAATATGTAAGCACATAGGTATACAAAAGGGACATATGTAATCACAATACTTGTATGGGCCCTAGCGAGTTTGTTAGGGGTATATATGTGAAATTTAGGGATGCTACGTGGGACAATAAATGAACCTAAGTTTAAGTCTGATCCTTCTATATAGTTAGATAGCTGTCGACACGGGTCGAATTATCAAATAAATATACAGTCAATATGTTGACCGAAATATCTGTTTTATACATTCATATAAGGCCTTCAAGGTCAATGAATAATGAAATTCACCGATAAAAGCTTTGTTAAGATAGTTACTATTTGCATGTTTTACTTTTTGTTGTTGTCAAAAAGGGGGAGAAATTATTATGTTTGTTTGTATTTTGATTTTGTGTCATTTAGCTTGTGTTATTGTCTTGTATTTTTTATTTTTGTTAAAAATTTTTTTTGAAAAATAAAAATATTGTTCTTTAATTAAAAATGCCTCCTTATTTTCATGTATTCATCAATTCAGGGGGAGTTTAGGAGATTTTTTTTTAATTTGTGATCATACAAACAATAATTGTTTTGCCATCATCAAAAAGGGGGAGATTGTTAAGATAGTTGCTATTTGCATGTTTTATATTTTTGCAACTTGTATAGTTTTGATGATTCCAAACATTATTGTTCAAATGTGTAGTTATCTCCTAACAATTTTAGAAGATTTGTATTTGCTCTTGTGTGTACTAACATTTCAGGAAAATTGAACTCCAGACTACGAAGACTTCAAATCAAAATTCAGCATGAGATACTTTGTGAATTTGAAGCTTGTATTTTTCTTTAAAATAAACTTGAAAGGGAGTGATTGTAATTGAGTGAATAAAAACATGCACACACACATAAGGAGATCATATAAAATTTATACTGATCGTACTGGACGATATCAGTTCGTACGGGACGATCAGACAAGTATCTCCAATTAAGATCACATGGAACGAATAGGAACTAGGCAGAAAAATTTTCTAAGACCTATTCATCCAGGATGAAATTAAAAATCATCTGGGACGATTTGTTCTCTGTAAAATTTTTGTCCAGACGAAATTAAATATCGTCCAGGACGATCTGCTCTCTATAAGATTTTCGTCCAGATGAAATTAAATATCGTCCAGGATGATCTGGTCTCTGTAAAAATTTCGTCCGGACGAATCAATTTTTGTCCTGACGATACAACTGACTTAGAATGGTTTTTCTGCAGTTTTTAGAACCGACCTTGTAATAACTGTTCGTACCGGACAAACTTGGTTCATACGGGACGATCATTTTGTACGAAAACATTTCGTACACATATATAAACAGCTTTGTTTCAAGGCTTTTAAGTAATATTGTTCAGGACGATCCACGATCGTACGGGACGATCAACTGCGTACAAATTAAAAACTTGTAATTTTTGGGCGGTTTTTATTGTCTTTTGTATATATAGTCCAAATTAGACTGCCACCCAATCTTTTTGTCATTTGATCTTTGTGCCTCTTGAGAGAATAGCCAAGGAGAGAGTGTAAGAGTGCATTCAAAGGAGGATTCCTACCACTGGAGCATGAAGGCTTCACTTGGAGTTTAAAGGTAAGAATCTCTACTTGTGAATCGGGATTACTTCACTCTTTTCTTTCTTCCTTCTAGATTCCTGTGAGAAGATCTGTCAAGGAGATCTAGTTCACTGCCGACACTTGGAGAGTGTGAATAGCCAAAAGAATTATCTGCCGACACTAGGAGAGTGTGAAAGGACGAAGGGTTCTCTGCCCACACTAGGAGAGTGTGAAAGGACGAAGGGTTCTCTGCCCACACTAGGAGAGTGTGAAAGGACGAACGGTTCTCTGCCAACACTAGGGATTGTGTAAAAGGATGACGGTTCTCTGCCGCACCACGTAGTGGTGAAAAGAGTATTTTGTAAAGGCTTCTCCGCCTTGCTGTGGGTGAAAAAGGAGAGTCACTATTGGTATTAGTGTAATCCTCAGAGAGTGCCTCTAGGGAGTGGATGTAGGTCTGGTTTAGACCGAACCACTATAAATCTGGTGTCATTTACTTTAATGTTTTTACTTTTTCGCATTTTATTTTTGGTTTAAAAAACTCTATGGTTGAAAAACATTTTCTATAAAAACTTAATAAAAATTTTCATTTTGGTTCAACATAATTTTAAAGAGGGTTTAAATTTTTAAAATACTAATTCACCCCCCTCTTGGTAGCCTTGGGACATTAACTTAGATCTAACAACATATTTACTAGACTCAACAAGTGGTATCAGAGCATTGTTTCAAAATCATAAGTTTAAACTACTTTTTGATTAACGTAGATGGCTACATTTGAAAACCGAAACACACCTGAAGGTTACTCTATAACTAGACCTCCACTGTTTGACAATATACCTTTTGATTTTTTGAAAACATACATGTCTAGTTTCTTACAGTCACTTGATTATCGTATGTGGATCCTAGTCCATGAAGGTTACACAAAACCAACTAGATTAGTTGATGGAGTTAAGATAGAAACACCTTTTGTAGATTGGACTATAGAAGAACGTGACTTAGCACAACTAAATGCCAAATGTTTAAATAGCTTCTTTTGTGCTTTAAAATCTGAAGACTACATGTGGGTTTCCACTTGCAAAAGTGGAAAGGACATATGAGATAGACTTTGTATAACTTATGAAGGGACTAATGAGATTAAGCAATCAAGACTTAATATCTTCTTATATGACTATGAATTATTTCGCATGAAACCAAATGAATATATTTCTGACATGTACACAAGATTCACACAAATTGTCACTTCTTTGCATGCACTTGGTAGGGAATTAACTAATACTGAAATGTTTAATAAGATTCTTTGTTATTTACTTACTGCTTATGATGCTAAAATTACTGCAATTACAGAGTCTAAAGATCTAAACATTTATTCTATTAACAATCTTCTTGGTTCACTCATTGCTTATGAGCAAGGAGTAAGTCAAAGAAAGATTGATGCAGGTGAACCACGAAAGGAGAAAAATATTGCACTGAAAGTGGAAGAGTCAGAGAGTGAACACTCACAACCTGAGGATGAAGACAATATTGCATTGATGACTAGACAATTCAGAAGCTTTTTAAAGAGGAAGCAGAAGAGACGCCAGCAATGGAATAGAGGTAAGTATAATAGAAATGTCAAGGTTTCTAATGAAGTGATTTGTTATGAATGCAGGAAACCAGGTCATATCAAGACTGACTGCCCAAAACTCAAAGCTTCTCCTAGCAAGGAGAAGGTTGAGGAGAAACCAATTGTAAAGAAGGGAAAAAAGAAGTTTCAAAGAGCTTTATGGGCGGACTCAGCTTCAGACTCATCTGAGATTGAAAAAGAAGAAGAAGTCACCAACCTTTGCTTGATGGCAGATAATGTTGATCAATCAGATCAAGAAGAGGTATGTGATTTAACCTATGATGAATTATTTAAAGTTTCTGAATACATGCATGATGCTACAGGAAAATAAAAAAGATGCATGCTAGTGTAAGTTTTGAATTGGAAGAGCTTAAGATGGAACATGAAATCCTTAGGAAAGATCATGCCTTAATAGATAACAACCACATGAAACTTCTTGACGAATATGATGAATTGAATAAGAATTTTGAGAATTTAAAATCATCCTATGCTGATCTTGAAAAGAATTTAAAAATTTTAAGGATGAATCTGAGAGCAAAACATATCGAATCAATTATATAAATTGAATCTTGGAAGATATGAATTCATTTTATAAACTGACAATAAGAGCTCTTGAGGATAATAGAAAACCCCCAAAACTTGAAGATTTTACAAATCCTAAATATTATCCTAAATACATGAAATTCCTTAGAAGACAATTAAATGGAAGAAAACTTAGGAATACTTTTCCTAATGTTAAATGCAATAATTGTGGATTTTTGGGACATATATCTCACACCTGCACTTTGAAGATGAAAACTAATTTGGTGTGGAGAACTAAGATGCATAAACCTAGACATATCAAACATGCATCTAATTATAAATTTCTAAAAGGTGAACCCAAACTTGTTTGGGTTCCCATGTCTAACATTTGATATTTTTGCAGGGTTGCTCTCACACAAGACCTTGTGAGAGCATATGGTACCTGGACAGAGGATATTCAAAGCATATGACTGGAGATACTGCTCAATTCATAACGCTGGAAGCTAGGAGTGGAGGCAAGGTTACACTTGGAGATAATACCACAAAGAAAATGATTGGATCAGGTATGATTAGAAAAACTTTTTTCATAGACAATGTGTTATTGGTTGAAGGCTTAAAGCATAATTTGTTAAGTATAAGTCAGCTATGTGATAAGGGCTATAATATAAAATTTTTACCTACTAGCTGCATATTAAGCCTAAATGGGAAAAATATTTTAAATGGAAAAAGGGTAAACAATGTTTACATGCTAGATTTAAATTATAATCAATCTCCTACTGTTTTTTGTTTGAAAACTATTTCTGATGAATCATGGCTTTGGCATAGGAGACTTTGTCATTCTAGTATGAAAAACCTTAGGAGAATTACCCAAAAAAACTTAGTGAGAGATATACCAAAACTAAACTTTACTAAGGATCACCTTTGTGATGCATGTCAATTAGGAAAACAAGTGAAGTCCTCTTTTAAGTCTAATAAGAATCTTAGAACTAGTAAACCATTGAAAATTCTTCACATAGATCTTTTTGGACCTATAGGAACTGTAAGTCTAGGAGGGAAGGTATACGGATTTGTTATAGTGGATGATTTCTCAAGATTCACTTGGGTTAGATTTCTTTTTCATAAGAGTGAAACGTTTGAGGAATTCAAAAATTTTTGACTTGGATTCAAAGGAAACTAGGGAGTGAAATAATTTCTATATAAAGTGATCATGGTGGAGAATTTGAAAAATGAAAGATTTGAAAATTTTTATAAAGAAAAAGAGATTGATCATAATTTTTCTGCACCTAGAACCCCTCAACAAAATGGGATAGTTGAGAGGAAAAATAGAACATTAATAGAAGCCTCCCGAGCAATGTTGGCAGAATACTCACTTCCTAGATATTTTTGGGCTGAGACGGTTAGCACTGTATGCTATGTTCTGAATAAGGTGAATGTAAGATCAAATTTAAATAAAACACCCTATGAGTTTTTAAAAGGTAGAACACCTAATTTGTCTCATTTGCATGTTTTTTGTTGCAAGGTGTTCATTCATAATAATGGAAAATCTGCCTTAGGAAAATTTGATCCAAAATTAGATGAAGGAATTTTTGTTGGATATTCAAGTGTTGGAAAATCTTATAGGGTATTCAACAAAAGAATTTTGGTCATTGAAGAAACCACACATGTTGTATTTGATGAATCTGGATATTTGGAAGAGCCAAATGTTGTTGAAGATGAGATTGAGGAAAACTCCCAAAAGATTGATAGAATAAATTTGTAAGAAAATATGAAAGCGAATTTGGAAAGAGAAAACCCTTTGCCTAGATATTTGAGATTTTCTAAAAACCACCCAAGGGAATTGATTATAGGTGAACCGAGTGAGGGTGTTAGAACTAGGCGTGGATTAAACAAGGAAGTCAATCATTCAGCCTTTATTTCAACTATTGAACTCACTAACATTGATCAAATACTTTCTGATGAATTTTGGATATTGGCCATGCAAGAAGAGTTGAATCAATTTGTAAGAAATGAAGTTTGGAATAACTTCAAGGCCAAAAGATCAAAGTGTTGTTGGAACCAAGTGGGTGTTCAAAAATAAAATGAATGACTCAGGAGAAGTCATTAGAAATAAGGCTAGATTAGTTGCTAAGGGATATAATCAAATTGAAGGAATTGATTTTGATGAGACTTTTGCCCCTGTAGCTAGACTTGAAGCAATTAGGATTTTACTTGTCTTTGCCTGTTTTAAAGGTTTTAAATTGTTTTAAATGGATGTCAAAAGTGCCTTTTTAAATAGGGTAATTGAGGAAGATGTTTTTGTAGAACAACCTCCAGGTTTTGAAAATTCTAAATACCCAAATCATATTTTCAAGTTAAAAAAGGCATTATATGGATTGAAACAGACAACTAGGGCTTGGTATGAGAGGTTGAGCACCTTCCTACTTGAAAGATCTTTTGAAAAAGGAAGTGTGGATACAACTCTCTTTTTAAAGAAATTTAAAAAGGATATTCTAATTGTTCAAATTTATGTGGATGATATCATTTTTGGATCTTCAAATAAAAATCTTTGTGATGATTTTTCTAAAATAATGAGTAGTGAATTTGAAATGAGTCTAATGAGAGATTTAAATTACTTTCTAGGTTTTAGCATTAAGCAACTTGAGGAAGGTACTTTTCTTAGTCAAACTAAATATGTTAAGGATATCCTCAAAAAATATGAAATGGACAATGCTAAACCTGTTAGTACACCAATGAGTTCCTAAGTTCAGTTGGATAAGGACCTTAAGGGAAAATCTGTTGATCAAAAGAAATTTAGAGGGATAATTGGATCTTTACTTTACTTGACTGCTAGCCGACCAGATATTATGTTCTGTGTTTGCTTATGTGCTAGATTTCAATCAGATCCAAAAGAATCATATTTGACAGTAGTGAAAAGGATATTAAGATACTTACTAGGAACTCAGAACTTAGGAATTTGGTATCCTAAGTTTAGCTCTTCATTTGAAATTATTGGTTATTCAGATTCTGACTTTGCAGGCTGTAGAGTGGATAGGAAAAGCACTTCTAGAACATGTCAATTCATTAGAAATTCATTAGTTTCATGATCTAGTAGAAAACAAAATTCAGTGGCCCTATCTACTGCAGAAGCAGAATACATTGCATTAGGAAGTTGTGTGGCACAAGTACTTTGGTTAAAAATACAGTTGATTGATTTAGGATTAACTATAGGCATTATTCCAATTTATTGTGATAATACTAGTGTTATTTACATTTCTAAAAATCCTATTCAACATTCTAGAACCAAACACATTGACATAAGGCATCATTTCATAAGGAATCATGTATCCAAGGGAGAAATTAAACTTACTCATGTTTCAACTGAAAATCAACTTGCAGACATTTTTACAAAACCTTTAGCCTTTGATACTTTTAGTACATTAAGAACAAGGCTTGGTGTAATTGATTTGAATGCTTAAATAAAAATGTTTTTGCAACATTGATATTTATGTTTTTGTAGTTTATGTTTTTATGATTTTTGTTTTTGTGATTTTTTTGTGTGTTTTGAGTGATTTTATTTTTAGAGTATGTGCTTTTGTCATAGTGTAGTGTGATTTGTGTTTTGTTTTATTTTTTTTAATAAAAATTCAAAAATCCAAAAATAAGGAAATAGTCCGGGACGAAATTTTCCGTACGGGACGATGTGTGTAAAATTCAGTTTGCGTGATATGAAACGTCTTGAGAGCAGTTTTTAATGTAGTTCGTTTGTACGATCTGAATGATCGTTTAGGACGAAATTTTTTTTCTCTCAAACGTCGGGACGATTGAATGCAGCAGTTGAATGGACAAGGCAATTTTAATTGTGAACTTCGTTCGTACAAACTTTTGGTTCGTCCAGACGAACAGACGTCGATTCATGGTGGGGGATGGTTTTCAACTAACATTAAAACGAATTACTTTTGATCGTATGTACGAAATTTTTTCGTCTGTACGATCGGTCAAGTCAAAAAGTCTGTACGAAAGGACGTATCGTAAATTGTGATGATTACGAAAAGCCGTTACATTTTGGACAAATTTAATCATCTGTACGAAATTGTTTCGTCCAGACGAACGATGATTTTTGTCCAGGATGAACTTTTTCGTCCAGGACGAACTTTTTTGTCTAGGACGAACGTATCATTTTCTTTAAATTAGAAGGTTTTCTAACTCAACAATCACATCTCCAAACATCTCTTTTAATCCCTTTCGACTTCCAAATCAAAAATGGCCTCCTCTAGCAAGCGACAAAAGGTGTTAGCAAAGAAACCACATAGGAATTCTTCTAAAAACTTTCTTTCAAAAGCAAATGAGGAATCCTTTCCTCGATTTGCCTCTGCAAAAATCACACCTTCTCGCATTCTGATCCAGAGCGAAATAAACTTCAAGGTAATGCACCTTTTTGCTTCCACTCAGTTTGGATTTATCTTATCTCTCGTCCACCTCTACAACAAACAGACCTTTCTTTACTTCCTAGCCAATATGAGTTTCAACTCCGATCACTCTTCTGTCAGTTCTTATGTGTTTAAATAAAAAGTTGAAATCACTAAGCATGACTTAGGTGCTTTTCTTAACTTAAGAACTGAAGGTTCTAGAGCCCAGACCCTTATGAACGATAACACCTTCAAGTGGTTTGAAATCAATAGGGTGATTAGAGGAAATGGCTTAAATTATCATATTGCTAGAGTTTCTGGAATGACCAAAAATGCTTGAATCATCCAGCACATTCTTAGATCTTATATTATTTCAAAAGTTAGTGATAGGATCAACATTACTCTACTTCTTTCTGTTGTGACTTTTTTGATTATGAAAGGTAGTCTTATTGATGAAGCTCAACTTATCTTAGACCATCTTTATGGGTTTCTGAAATTGGGCATGCTGATCAGAAAAGAAAAAGGAATATATCATTGGGTCACTTAATTACATTTATTTTGGAAAAGAAATACAATCTAGTGCATCCTAATGAAGAATATGAAGAGCCGGTCTACTACAATAATGCTTCTTTTAGAGCAATCTTCAAGGAGCAAAAAGAGAAAGCACCTGCCAGTGCTTCTGAAGAAGAAGAAGAAGAAGGAAAGCAAACATCTGCACCTCAATCAAATTATCAGAATTTGATTGAGAAATTTGATAGACTTGAGACTCATTTTGATCAGCGATTTGATCAAATTGATGCTCAACTTCAGCAGCAGCAATAGGACATTGGTAGTATAAGAAATGAAGTTCATGAAATTAATACCAATGTTATGTTGATGACTTCCTACTTCAACTTATTTGGTGGCATTCCTCCTCCAGAAGAAGAATAGAGATTTGGGTGATGATTTTCTAGATGTTTATTGTATTAGTGTTTATTTTAGTTTGTTTTAGTTGTGTTAAAAGTTCAATGTATTTTTTTTTTGTATTGATATTATGAAGTGATTTTGTAATCTTTTTCATTAATATCAATATATGTTGTATTTGCTTTAAATTTGAATTGTTTTTGAAATGTGTTTAGTTTTTATGAATTTCATTAGTCTTTTTAATCTTAATTGTGCTTAAATTAGATTGTAATTTAAGATTAATTTCATTAGAAAATCTAATCTTTCTAAATTTAAAATTTGTTTATAACTTGTTAAAATTAGAATTTTTAATTTCATGTCTATTCATTTAGACTACATAAAAATTAATATTATTATTACAATTTAGATGCTTTCTTATTTTATATTTCTTTGCTCAAGTGATATTTATGCACTTAGAAAAATTTAAAATTTTATATTATTGATCTTGGAAAGAATTGGTTTCAATTACTCTTGAAAATTGTACAAAGAGTACAAAAATCAAAAGGAATGCGCAAAGATTCGCAAATGTGAAAAAGATGCACAAAATAAGCCCAATGTAAAAAGATGCACAAAAATGTGCGAAAAAATTTAAAAAAGATGCGCAAAGCGCCACATGTGGTAATTCTCTTCTTTCTAGATTCTTTCAATCTCTTTATTCAAATTGATCCTATGTTCATTTATATTTCTATTGAACTTTAAAATATAGAATTTTTATTCATCTCTCTTGTAATGATTTTCTATATCTCAAATGTCTAAATTGAATCATGTCTTTGATAAATTCTTCTTACTTACAATGTTATATCACTTCTTAAATTCTATGAATTTCTATGATTTACCTAATGTTATTAGTTTTAGATTGCATACCTTATGTCAATCACTCTTTAGATTAAATTTTCAAATGGATTTCATATAATTTCATATATTTCTTGTCTATTTCTTCTTTACTTTTTGTTGTTGTCAAAAAGGGGGAGAAATTATTGTATTTGTTTGTATTTTGATTTTGTGTCATTTAGCTTGTGTTATTGTCTTGTATTTTTTATTTTTGTTAAAAAAAATTTTTGAAAAACAAAAATATTGTTCTTTAATTCAAAATGCCTTCTTATTTTCATGTATTCATCAATTCAGGGGGAGTTTAGGATATTTTTTTTTTAATTTGAGATCATACAAACAATAATTGTTTTGACATCATCAAAAAGGGGGAGATTGTTAAGATAGTTGTTATTTGTATGTTTTACATTTTTGCAACTTGTATAGTTTTGATGATTCCAAACATTATTATTCAAATGTGTAGTTATCTCCTAATAATTTTAGAAGATTTGTATTTGCTCTTGTGTGTACTAACATTTCAGGAAAATCAAACTCCAGACTACGAAGACTTCAAATCAAAATTCAGCATGAGATACTTTGTGAATTTGAAGCTAGTATTTTTTCTTTGAAATAAACTTGAAAGGGAGTGATTGTAATTGAGTGAATAAAAATATGCACACACACATAAGGAGATCATATAAAATTTATACTGATCGTACGGGACGATATCAGTTCGTACGGGACGATCAGACAGTTATCTCCTATTAAGATCACATGTAACAAATAGGAACTGGACAGAAAAATTTTCTAAGCCATATTCGTCCAGGACGAAATTAAAAATCGTCCAGGATGATTTGTTTTCTGTAAGATTTTTGTCCAAACAAAATTAAATATTGTCCAGGACGATCTGGTCTCTGTAAGATTTTCGTCCAGACGAAATTAAATATCGTCCAGGACGATCTGGTCTCTGTAAGATTTTTGTCCAGACAAAATTAAATATCGTCCAGGACGATCTGGTCTCTGTAAAATTTTCATCCAGACGAATCAATTTTCGTCTGGACGAATAAATTTTCGTTCAGACGATACAACTGACTTAGAACGGTTTTTCTGCAGCTTTTGGAACTGACCTTGTAATAACCGTTCGTACCAGACGAACTTGGTTCGTACCAGACGAACTTGGTTCGTACTGGACGATCAGCTTGTACGAAAATATTTCGTACACATATACAAACAGGTTCGTTTCAAGGCTTTTAAGTAATATCGTCCAGGACGATCCACGATCGTACGAGACGATCAACTGCGTACATAATTGAAAACTTGCAGTTTTTGGGCGGTTTTTCTTGTCTTTTGTATATATAGTCCAAATTAGACTGCCACCCAATCTTTTTGTCATTTGATCTTCGTGCCTCTTGAGAGAATAGCCAAGGAGAGAGTGTAAGAGTGCATTCAAAGGAGGATTCCTACCACTGGAGCGTGAAGGCTTCACTTAGAGTTTAAAGGTAAGAATCTCTACTTGTGAATCGGGATTACTTCACTCTTTTCTTTCTTCCTTCTAGATTCTTGTGAGAAGATCTGTCAAGGAGATCCGGTTCACTACCGACTCTTGGAGAGTGTGAACAGCCGAAGGGTTCTCTGCCCACACTAGGAGAGTGTGAAAGGACGAAGGGTTCTCTTCCCACACTAGGAGAGTGTGGAAGGACGAAGGGTTCTCTGCCCACACTATGAGAGTGTGAAAGGACGGATGGTTCTCTGCCAACACTAGGGATTGTGTAAACGGACGACGGTTCTCTGCCGCACCGGGTAGTGGTGAAAAGAGTGTTTTGTAAAGGCTTCTACGCCTTGCTGTGGGTGCAAAAGGAGAGTCACTATTGGTATTAGTGCAATACTCAGAGGGTGCCTCTAGGGAGTGGATGTAGGTCTGGTTTAGATCAAACCACTATAAATCTGGTGTCATTTACTTTACTATTTTTACTTTTCTGCATTTTATTTTTGGTTTAAAAAACTCTGTGGTTGAAAAACGTTTTCTATAAAAACTTAATAAAAATTTTCATTTCGGTTCAACACATTTTCAAAGAGGGTTTAAATTTTTAAAATACCAATTCACCCCCCCTCTTGGTAGCCTTGGGACATTAACTTAGGTCTAACAACCTATTTACAAGACTCAACAAGCTTGAAGCCAACGAAAACTTGAACCTTTTGTCAACAAGTTGACAGTGTTGATAAGATTTAATCCATAAATATAATTGACCTCATACACCCTGATGATGGTCGTGTTGAACGTAGACCGCAATTGGAGGGATTAATTTATTTTCAAATGCCACCTAAATACCCAAAGTCCAAAAATCCAAAAATAACAAAAATTCATAATATTTAGAATTGAAATAATCTCTCAAATCACTTAAAGCAAAACTCATCCATCTTTCGCAATAATTTTTTGAAGTGGACTAATTGAAAATTATATCAGCTCACAAAGAGCTAATGCCTAGTCGAGAATATCACTAGGATTCATTCTCAAAAAGTATCCTACTAATAAGGTTGTGATATATGTCCTCTAACCGACAGTTTCGTCGCCAAATGACACCACATTTAAATAATTATGACTAGGGTCCTCTAAACTAGGTGGTTTGCCACTAAATGACACTACTAAATTACGGTTATGGCCAGATCCCGTAAGCTCCCCAGTGGCATTAAATCCATGAGATATGAATAAATAAGATATAATACATAGGGTACAAAGCTCTATGTCAGCTAAGGTGGATTCAAAAATTGTTCCCTTAGACAAACACTCCGCCCAAGTTTACAAGGTACACTTGGATGAAGCAACTCATGGATGCCGATAAGGATCCTTATGTCAGGTTAGGTCGACTACCTCTCTGACTAAGTAGACCAGGTAGGGATGCAGACGAACCGAACCGAGCCGAGTATGTGAGTGTTCATGTTTGAGTTCATTTTTTATTAACTTGTTCAAGTTCGGTTCATGTTTGATTTGAGCTTTATTGTTTGTGTTCATGTTTGTTTCTTTTAAATTAATGATGTTCATGTTGGGTTCATGTTCGGTTCATTTAGTGATTATCGAGCTTGAACGAGCTCTGTTCGTGACCTTATTTAGCGAATTTTTTTAAACTCTCAAACAAGCATGTTCATGAACAAATGTAACAAGTATTCTTGAGCTATCAAATGAGCAAGCTCTAAAGATATAATATAATAATTAGCAATTGTAAGGAAATTAAAACTCCAACATATATTATAATATTTAATTATTTAAAAATTAATAAATTAAAATATTTATATTATATAATTTATCAATTTTATAATTAAATATTAATCAAGTTTTTATCAAGCTTATTCACAAGTTCTGAATCGAATACGAATCGAGCATTTATCGAGTTTAATGTCGAGCATGTTCACGAGCTTTAAATGATTTTGTTCATGAACATAAATGAACCAAACACATTAGTGTTCAAGCTTGTTTATTTAAGGATCGAGTATTAAAAATGTTGTTCAAGTTCGTTTGTTTAGTTAGTTAAACAATCACAAACGAGCTTTAATCGAACCGAGCAACGAGTAGCTCGTCGAACATTTGGTTTGCTTGCAGCCCTAAGACTAGGGACCACGATGGCGTGGGATGACGAAACCATGATATCTTGATAGGGTCCATCATTCATTCCCCCACCATCCGTTTTAAGTTAAAGATGATGGAAATTTCTATTTTAAATATCAAATCTTCAAACTTCCAATATTTGGTCTCTTACTGCTACTCTATGTCAGATAATACGTACATCTACATGATTGATGACTAATCTTAATCAAAAGTTCTCTCTCATTATCGGGAGGGATAATTAACTATAAGGGATTGCGCCTACAAGAAACCAGAACTCAGATCATAAATTCTTCACAAAATGAGTGCAAAATCTCTAGGTAATGTCTTATCTACAATCCCAGTCTGCGTTCCTAAAATTTACCCTATAACATAATCTATTAAAACTCTCCTGAAAAGCATCAGGGAGTCTGAGGCCGAATTTTTGGAGCCCACACTATGGTGCTATGCTCTCAGTCATTTCTCCAAGTGAAATCTGCAACGCAGGGTCGCTCAGGTACACAGCACTAGGGCACTCAGGTACATAACACACCGGGACATTATAAAAAAAATACTGTTTGGGTAGAACCCCCCAGCATGACATATTGAACTTAGATTCGAGGCAAGAATACAACCTAATTAATTTACATAATCAGATTCCACGTAGGCTAACATTATTAAAACTTATGATATAATAAATATAACCTATCTCAATCCTGATAATTTCTCGAATTGGCCTCACATATGAAAATAGATATAAACTCTCTGAATTGAAATTTCTCTCAGTACTAATCTCCCCCCATCTCTCTCTAACTAAATGGTTTTTGGCGAAATGGATTTTTATTAAAGTGGTTTACTATATTTTGATATTTATATAAAAATTTTATTCATAATATCATGACACTGAGACCCACAACACCATAGACCCCCACACCCCCAATTATATTTTTCTCCTTTTCATAAGAGAAAATACATATATCTAAGTGCTGTAGTACTTCCAAGGGAAATTCTCATATATGTCAATTTTTCACACAAAGAACCCTTGGAATAAGCTCTAAAATAGAAAAATACACTTGGTAGTATTCAAAGATAAACCGAACAAAATAAGGGGGAAGGGAGAGAGATTCATTTCAATAAGTGAATACTTGCCATACAAAACAAGAGGCCAATGCCACAGTACAATGATATCTTACAACACAATAAATGTACAGGCATATGGGATTACGGTATAACACTTAATGTGTCAAATAAGAAGCAGAAAGGGGCTTCAGAGCTTTGACATTGCGACGTCCATCACATCAACCAGGAAATCTACGTAATGGAGAAGAAATACTTAGATAATTTCAATAATTTTGACAAGCAAAATTTGCTATAACATAAGCACCTTGCATTAAATGCAGAGAAACTCTCACCTGTATCTTCTTTGGTGAAGCAAAGAGGAGGTGTTATTCTAAAAACATTCCCATAATAGCCACCCTTTCCAATTAATACTCCCATTTCTGTTACAAGGTAAAATGACCATTAAGATTCAAAATAAAGATCTTTATAATAAGTAAATCTTTTGTAGCAAGTACATAATTTAAAGATAATAATAATAGTAAATGTTAGTATAGATCAGTGAAAAAGTGTCAAAGAAAAAGCTGGTGGTTCTAATTCTCTTGCTGCTAAGCTACGATTAATCAGAAGTATCAAGCAGCGAAGATTCTAGATAATATTCACTACAACGTATTAAAGAATTCATGATATGATTATTCGATAAATTTTATGTTAATGTAGGTAGTCTTCATTCCTCTTGAGAAAATCTTTAGTTTTTATCGAGAAAGAAGTGGATTGAGATTGGTGTTCTAGATTATACCGACTTTTAACAGCTATGAGAAATGAGAACCAGGAATTCTCTTTCTAATACGTTTACAAGAACGTTATTGGCTTCAAGGATCTAAAATCAATTAGAACCCTTCAAGATGACAAAAAACTCGGCCACCTTTCACAAGAATGTTAGTTCCAATAAAAGTATATTCATTTATTTAGTTTCACTTCTACTTAATGATGATAGAGAGAAGTAACATCAAAAACATATTTAGGTATTGCCCATTAAACATGGTACAAGGAAATTTTTTGTTTCCAAATGCGAAATTGTTAATTTTTGTTGAGTGAATTTCTTTGTATGCAATATATGATTGAATTTTGCTCTTTAACGCAAATCTTTACTTATTTTGTTTGTGGGTTGAGAAAATCTTTCTTGTAGGCTTTGCAAATTTCATAATCTTTGCATGTCTTATAATTATATATAAATTTTCAAACTTAATGCCTTGTTACCACTAGAAAAGAAGTCTTTGCATCCCATAGTAGGGCATACCAAGCGAGAGAGAGAAAGAGGGAGGACTTGAGTGCAAAAAGAGAGTTTTAGTGTTGTTACTGCGCAAACTTTCGACTGCTACTATAAATGACTTCAGGTGCTTCTATAGAAGAGAAGATGGAGGGTGCTCAGCTGAGAAGGGGCTCGATTAAGCCACTCATGAGTAGGAGAAGAAAGAGAGAGGATGTTCAGTTCTCCTAGTGAGCAATCTTCCAGCACCAATGATGAAGAGGAGCAAGGCATGTGCTATATTCCTAGGGAGATATATAACTATGATAATCTCCTTCCTTGCTTTCCTCCTTAATCAAATCATATTGTTCTAGAACAAAGGGTTGTCGTCTTTCACCACTTCCGCATCAACTAAAACAAATGGAGGTATCATTACAATGATGTAACATAAAGCCATCTCTATGTATGAAGTGAAATTCACGATGTACTACTTTTAAAGCCAAGTGGACTATTTTGATCTCTATATGACCGTGAATGTAGGTGGATCTCATTACATAAATACTACCTATACTTGTGTTTTGGATTATTGCTATGTTTATCTTCACCTTCATGCTTTATTATCTCTTTTATACAATGAATTATATTATAGACTTCGTATCTTGTGTGATCTTGAGGAAGAGAATGAATGCTGCATTTCTATATTTTGTGAGATGGCTCTTACTATTTTGAGAAGGATTATAAACATCTTCTCTGTTTCATTTGTTTTCTCAGATATTTGGTGTTTCTTCATAGTTCGGTAGAAAAGTATTACTTCTTTATGCAAGGATCTTTGTTGTCGGTTCATTGTTGCTTTACGGATCATTTGTTCGGAAAGAAACAACCAAGTTTTTAAGTGAGCACGTAGAAATGAATGTGCATTATGGTTTGAATTTTTTTTTTTTTTTTTTTTTTTTTTTTTTTTTTTTTTGCATTTCTGGACTAGTGTTTTAAGGAAAAAAAAAGGGATCGAGCTCAAATAATTGCAGATGGTTGGCTTCACTACAAATGTTAAGGAGTTTCAGACAATCGTTGATTTCGTTCCTACTTGGTCTGGTTGAGTTAACAGCTGGATGAACAAATTGTCGTTTTTTTATTGATTGCAATGCTTTTAAATTTGTTAACCATTAACAGGTAGTTAATTAGTAACGTCTACTGACGTAATTATTCTTTTATTTTTTTACGGAGACAGGCCTTGTACACAGTTTTGCCATAATAAGGTTAGCACATAAGATAACCTGACAAACTACTAGAAGAGCATTGAACATATTTTAAATAATAATAAATCACTGAATTCTGCAAGGATCCATCTGAAAAGTAAAGGAGCAATGGGGAAGATAACCTTTCATAAGTTCCAATATGTGCAAGATCTCAGCCTTGGCTGGAGTTTTTTCCTGTCGATCGGACACTAACTCAACACCAATCATCAAGCCCCTTCCCCTTACATCACCAATGACTACAACAGAATAGAAAAAAAAAAGATTAAGGTTTATCCAGCCAAACATAAAGCAAAATATTCCATACCAGTGATGATGTATCATATCAGAATAGAGAGAACATGCAAATAATTCTATGCTCTATACTAAATATGCGTTCGGGCGAAATAGAAAGCTAAGTTGGGTTCATGAAAAACTTCAGAGTCTGATATACACATGCATAGTTACCAAAATAGATTTCACAAGCCCGTGAGTTCTTAAATTAGCATATAATTGTGGCCTCTATGCTACAAGCATACATCTTTTTACTGTAAGACAACTGAAATAGTAATCAAAATAGTTGATGCCAATGGTTCCTCGTGGTTTGCCAAATTACTAAGCTTGAAGCAGGTTGCATGCTAAGTTACAATAGAATCCAAGAGAAGAGCACTGAATGGGATTAGATTGAACTGAAGGTGCATTAAAGGAAAAAGAATTGAAGTTTCTAAGAGAACAGAAGCCTACTTTCATGCTTTTCCTGTAACTTCTTGAGTTTGTCCTTCAGGTAAGATCCCACAACAGATGCATTCTTTTGAAGCTTTTCTTTCTCTATCACTCTTAAAACAGCATGCCCTGCAGCAGTACAAACCGGATTTCCGCCGAAAGTGTTAAAGTAATTTCGCCTGGTCAGCACCTCAGCAATTTCTGGAGTGGTAACAACTGCCCCAATAGGTATCCCATTACCAATGCCCTGATGACAATTCAAATAAATAAGTAAACAGTAAAGCAAACTGTACTTTACCATAATGCAATATTCAACTTTTAATAATAATTGGTAAGACAAGGTTTCAGGAAACACAACCCTGAACCAATTGCTTGCCATTATACTGACTCCGAATCCTTATGTGTGTGTGCATGGATCTGTTTGGTGATTTTCTTTCTTATGATATAATAATTTCTAGCTTCTAGATATGAATATTCTACTAATATTGTATTTGTATCAACTGCATTAAATTATCTCCAAAGCTAGGGCCACACTATTGATAACGATCTACCACTTAATGAAAAAATGGAACAATTTTCATAATAATTTATCCATTCATAAAAAATTTTGATAAATGCAAGGACAAACAAAAAAGATTTTAAAAAAACACTGGAAAGTAGCATTACAATTTACATTGTTCTTCCCCAATAAAAATTATGAAATATATTCTAAATATAATCAACAACCCATCCATTCAATTCCAAGACAATTGAATGTGTCTAGTAATCACAATTACCCTAAACCCTAAACACTTAATCAAAGTCAATTGTAAGAAGTTGTTGAGGCTTCTAATTGTTGATTAAACAGTTTATAAAGCTCTTGAAACCATATATGATAGTTTTGATGATCTTAAATAGAATAGATGGCTTTTACCTTGCATTTGATAGATGAAAACATCAAAATCTAGAAGGACAAAGATAATCCTACTCCCAGAATTGTAAAAATTCATCTCTAGTTTTAATATCAATAATATCCACTGGACGAGTTCAATAAATATTGCATGCCATATAGATAATTAAGTTAAATGTTTATTGGTAATATGAAAAAGAAAAGTGTGCTTATAATTCACCTTTGCCATGGTCACTATATCAGGAATAACACCATGGCCTTCAAACCCCCAGAAATGGCTTCCGGTTCGTGCAAATCCTGATTGAACTTCATCTGCTATGCACAGGCCCCCAGCATTCTTGATTGTTTTATATACAGCAGGCAAGTAACCAGGAGCTAATTCCATTATACCACCAACTCCCTGATAAAGGGGCAGAAAACATTAAATTCAGACAATCTGGAAGTGGAACTCTTTATTTACATAATTTAACCAAGTTTTAATGAAAACAAAATGTTATACTAATCATTCGTGATAATAATTAAAATTTCTCCTATACTTCATCAAGTTAGCAAACATAATATGCAAATTATGATCTCAATTCACTAAAAGAAAAAATGGGTTACAACAAGACAAATTTAATTTTAGCCATTAATGATGCAATAAGTTAATGATTGTAAGAAAAAAACCTGAATTGCTTCAGAAATAAAAGCTGCAATCCGTCCAGACGTTCCAAAGTCAATAATTTCTTGAACATCCTTGGCATATTTTTCACCCTCAGATCCAAAAGCACCTCTATATTGGTCTGGATTCACCGCATGATGTACTCCACTCTGTTAGTTGTAAAAACCAAAAAAGCAAATAGATCAATAAAGTTGAAACCAGTTGAATTAGCTTGTTACAGAGAATCACACTTTGTTAGCATTTCCTTGGCGAACAATACATTATTCAGAACGACCCCTACTGTATGCCCTTACTTGAAAGCAAGTAGAATGCTATTATAATCTTGCAATTTGCAACTACTTAAAATTGGATGATGAAGACGGAAATTAACCTTTTAATTATTAACAGAGTCAAAAAAGCAACACGAAAAATTCACTAATAAGCAATGTCTACCAGTTCAAAATGAGAATTTTTCAAACTCCTGCACAATAACGGCAATCTTTTTGTTCTAGCTCCAGATGATTTCCATGCCCGTTGTGCATTTCCATGCATTATTTAGTATAGATATGCAGTTTATCTTCTCATCTAATAAATAAATTTATACCTGAATAACATTGTACTTCCAAATTGACTGAGCTGTGGCTCCCATTGTTCCAGCTGCATTTCCATGGTATGCATTTCTGATTGATATAATATCATGACAGCCAGTATAAAGTCGGGCAATCATCAAGGCAAGCTCATTTGCTTCTGTACCAGAATTTGTGAAAAATACAACCTATACAAAAAATACCAAGAAAACTGAAACAACTGGTCTACAAAGAGTTGATCGAAAAGAATTTAAATACTGCAGCAGTACGCATATCAAGTTAACAATGCATACCTTGAGATCACCAGGCATCTTAGAAGCCAATGCTTCTGCAAAATCTGCAATGGCGTGATTGAGATATAAAACAGTAGAATGTTGAATCCGCTTGATCTGGTTTACAATAACTTCAACAACCTCTGGATGACAATGTCCACAGCACACGGTGGCAATTCCGCCAAAAGCATCAAGGTATCGCTTGCCATCCTCATCATACAAGTACTGCATCTTGCCATCAACAACATTCAACTGCAAGAAAAGCAAAAAGAATGAGACTAGGGTCTGCTCCAGAATACTCACAGCATAAAATATACACATTAAGACTATAGGTTAATTTGAAACGATAGGTTCTCTTGTTTGATAACAAATTTTGATTCATGCTGATTAAGACTACTATGGAAGCTATATATTTATTGAGAGGCTTGACGAAGAAGTAAAGAGAGAATAAGGAGGAACTATATATGATATTTATTAATTTAGAGAAAGCATATATAAATTTCAAGAGAAGTGCTATGGAGAGTTCTAGATAAGAAAGGGGTTGCTTATATTCAAGTCATTAAGGATATGTACGTAGGAGCCTATGATGCACCGACACTTCTCTTCAAAGAGGCGTGCAGTGTCCGACACCGTGTCCGAAACGACGCTCTTCCGACACTCCTCCGACACGTTCGGACACACCAAAAACGTGTCTGATTAAAAAATACTAAATGCAAATTGGACACGCGTATCGGACACGCAAATATTTTATAATTTTTTTAAATATAATTTCTTATATTTTGCGGGATTTAAACTAAATTTCTTATTTCCTATCCACAACACCAAATCAACGTCCGCACTTAATTCCCAATCATCGAATATTCTCATTTTTATTTCTTAATTTTTGACAGTGAAGATATTTTCATCTCCTCTCTCGGTGACTAATAAATGACATCGACGTCTAACTCTCGACTCCTGAAATATTAATTATTATTTTTTGAAACTTACTAAAAAAAAAGATTATGTACATGCTCGGTACCTGATGTAGGCAAGGGGGGGTCAAATCAAATCCTAAATTTTGGTTTTGACTACTCTTGGGCTTGCTAGTTCATTAATATTTTGAACTGAAATTTAGCTCATTATGAGCTATTTTTTAGTTCATTTATTGAAGTAAAAAAGTTTAGCTCATTATTGTAAGTTTAGTGGAAGCTCACTATGGTGGATCTTGGCCCCTTCTCTTCCCCATATTTTCTTTCATTTTCCTCCTTGTCTCCTCAGGTTCTCTTGGATGCCTGCTTGGTTCTCATGGATGGTTGTTTGATTCTCGTGGCTGGCTGCTTGGCTCCCGTGGATGGCTGCTTGGTTCCCGTGGATGGCTGCTTGGTTCCCGTGGCTGGCTGCTTAGTTCCCGTGGATGGTTGCTTGGTTCCCGTGGCTTGACCCTTTGGTTCCAATGGCTGGTTGCTTGGTTCCCGTGGTTGGCTACTTGGTTCCCGTGACTTCTCTTCTTTGTTTCCTGTACCGAATGAGGGCTGCTGTTTGGTGGTAGTTGGGTGGGGATTTCGGTTGCTGCCTCTTGGTTTTCTGTGCAGTTTTCTGCTGCAGTTTTTGGGCTGTCTTTTAGCCTTCGTCTTGCTGTCTTTTGGCCTTCTATTTCTCTTTTTTAATTAAGATATTTAATGTGTTTTAGTGGCTGTTTGTCTTCCCTTTCTCTCCTATAAATTTGTGGCTATTTTAGAGTTTAAGAGAGTTGCTTATGATGTGATTTTTGGAAGCCATAACCTGTGGGTTTGTTGTTTGGAAAAGCTTGTGAGCTTTGTCCAACTTCTCTTCCTCTCCTCCTTGGGAAAGCTTGCGAGTTTGTCCTCATCCTTCGTCTTGGCTTCTAACCTCTTTCTTCTCGCTGCAAGTGCCACCTCATCTGTATCTTTCGTCTCAAGTAAAGAAGAGCAACTTTAGGTGTATTTTTATGTTTATATGTTGTTTGTAAGTCAAAGTTGTAAGCGTCCTGCAAGCGTCTCTTATAATACTAAAGTTTATTTTTGTCATAAATTGTCTAGTTTTAGTGAGTTCTTGTAATATTCTATTATCTAGAAAGAGTTTCTTTTGTAAGCAAAAATTTGGGGCCCTTGCATCAGTACCGCTAGGTATCGCTAGGTACATGCTTAGTGCAGCTAGGTATCGCTAGGTACCACTCAGTACATGCTCGGTACCTTTAGGTACAAGCTCGGTACCACTAGATACATGCTCGGTACCGCTCGGTACATGCTCGGTATCTTTCCATACAAATAACTTACGAACTTTAAAAACAAGCAGAACTCCAAGTGTCATCCTCTTCCTGTTGTGAGAGAAATTGGAGCACATACTCATTTATTCAATCAATGAATAGGAATAAAATAACTCCACAACGAGCTGAAGATTTAGTTTATGTGTATACAAATCTTCGTCTTCTATCAAGGAAAACCCCACTTTATATGACATGTGATTACAAGATGTGAGATGTTGCTGGAGATGGGTTTGAGTGCCTTGATGATATGGTTATTGGAGGTTGCAAATCTTTTTCTAGATGAACCGGAGTTGGAAGCAATAATATTCAATGATGATGATATTAAAGGCCAAAAATCAACTTCTGAATCTAATTCTATCATTCCCTCAATTGAGTAGTTGGACCTTCATATTGTACTAAATGATTTTTTGCTTATATTTTTATGGTTGTACTAGACATTTTGTACTAAACATCTTTGTGTTATAAGCTAAACAAGTTATCATGAAATTGATTTATTATTGCTTGTCATTTTTAATATAATATCACATTAATTTCTATATATTATATTAAAAAATTATTATGCCATGTCCACGCCGCACCCGTGTCCTATATTTAAAAAAAATGTCGTGTCTCGTGTCCGTGTCGACGTGTCCGTGTCAGTGCATCATAGGCATGAGCTATTACTTGTATTCAAACACATATTTTCCTATTTCAGTTGGATTACATCAAGGATCAACCTTAAGCCAATACCTTTTTGCTTTAGTCATAGATATTCTTACTAGACATTTGCAAGAGGATAAACCCTGGTGTATGTTTTTTGCTGATGATATTCTTCTTGTTGATAAGACAAGAGAGGGAGTTGAAAGTAAACTTGAATTATGGAGGTCAACCTTAGAGTCTCAAGGTTTTCGTTTGAGTAGATTTAAAACCTAATACATGGAGTGTAATTTTAGTAGTAATAGATCTAGAGGGGGGATTGTGACTTTGGGCAATCAAGTCATTAGTAAGAGTACAAGTTTTAGATATATTGGATTTGTTAGTCAGTGTGATGGTGAAATAGATGGGGATAATATTAGTAGAATTCAAGTTGGATGGTTGAAGTGGAGGAATGCATCAGGCTTGTTGTGTGATAGAAAAGTGCCTCTCAAACTTAAGGGAAAATTCTATTAGATGGTGGTGGGACCTGCAATGCTTTATCACCTAGAATGTTTGCCACTAAACGAGAAGCATAATATTAAGTAAAGTGTTGCAGAAATGAGAATGCTTAGGTGGATGAGTGGCTTTGCTTTTATAGACAATATATGAAACAAGCATATCCGTGAAAAGATTGGAGTAGCTCCAGCGGCGGATAAGATTAGAGAGTCGTCTTAGATGGTCTGGTCACATAAAATGGCAGTCTTCCGACGACCGGGTTAGAAGAGTAGATGCATTAGATTTGGCTTATGTTATGAAAGGTAGAGGCATACCTAAGAAGACTTGGTTATAAAATATTAGAAATGACATTTTTTATAAGATTTAAATGAGGATTTGAATCTTAACAGGTCACAATGGAGAAAAAGAATTCATTTAGTCAGCCCCACATAAAGGCTTGATGTTGTTGTTGTTGGTTCTCTTATTTGATAAAGGGTACCGGATGAGATTCTTTTCCCATTTTGATGATTTGACAGTAACAATCCTATGGGATTTTGATGCAGAAAAACATCAAGTGGCTCACAGGCTAATGAAAATATCACAAATCAAGTCCCGTCACTTTGCATGTGCTATGTAATTATTTTATTACATTAACTCATACTCTTTTTTAGTGGAAAGGTGGTTGGATTGCTTTGGTAGACCCTCATGGTTTGAATTCATGGTTAACTGACCTCTTCTCTTCAATTCCACAATTCAAGTCATCTCCAAAAAATCAAAGCTTCAATGTTAGATCTCCATCTTTTAGGCACATGTTGTAAGAAATTGTTCAATGGAATTAGATTGGCGGCTCCTTGCCTTCTAATTAATTTTTAAGCAAGCTACTTTTATGGATTAAGTTGAATTGAGTACATTTAAATATGCTTGTTTATGCTTTATTAGACAATTTTCTTTGGATACATAAATATGACTCTCTCTCTCTTTCATGCTTGTGAATGGCTTAGGGGCCAAAGTTTGAGAATTCTTTTGGTGGGGAATAGTTATCTCCTCCATTCAAACTCTTACTCTAGCCTCCATCCCATCCTAATGCACACACCACCACAAACCCCTGAAGCCCCCACCCATCAGATGTGAACTAAAACTTCTTAATAAACTTTGAAACAAAACATAGGTACGAACGAAAACAAAGGTAGCAATTATTATGATAGAAAATAAATTCTGGGAAGTGATGATTTTATTTTAGGCAACGGTTTCTTAAAAATGAAATAAATGGCTACTTCTATCAATTAAAGTAGTGTGGCTAGAGATTAAAATTGTTCTAATGCTCAGAAACTCTCCAAAATTTTCATAAAAAGTAAATTTCAATTTCACACACAAAATAAGTGAAAAAATAAAATTATTACTTTCCAAAACATGTTTTCTGTCTAAAAGAAACTGGATGAGCCCTAATTTAACGTGGGATCAATGAATTTTATTTATGTCATTGTCCAAAGGAATAATAAATGATCAATGAATTTTATTTATGTCATTGTCCAAAGGAATAATAAATAGGAAATTTTTATCATTTTTTATGTTAACTAGCTTAGCTGATGATTGTAAGTTCTTTTTAAAATCATGTATTCAAATTTTGCTTATATCAAAAATTGCTCCACAACACTAAATATTCACAAAAATAAAAAAAATAATTATTTTCCAAAATATATTATCTATCTAAAAATAATCAAAAGTACCAACAATTTGAAGATCAGGAGAAAAAAGCACCATTTTTTTACCTAAAGAATCAAATGGTTGTTTTGATTGTTTTACATTTGTGCAAGAAAAAATTTTATAGCATGTAATCATCACTAACAGATGTCTACATTACCACAAAATTTTTTACTCCTTTGGAGCCATTTTAGTTCTCAAGAGATTATTACGTGCGGTCACCGAACTGTCTGAAGGTCAATCAAGACGCGCCACCTCGTCAGATATATAGCAGTACACAGTAATGATATAAAACGTATTGATGATTTGGCATATCTTTATTGACCTCCGTATGGCATCCATGACCACAATATTAATTTCGCCTCCTTGGAGTAAAAAAGCACTGTTCTTTTCCCTAGAGTGTTAAATAGCAGTTTGGATTGTTTGTCAGTTTTGCAAGGAAAAAATTTAAGGCAGGCACGCGATCATTATTTAATAATTTTCTACATCATTTCCATAAAAAAAAAATCTCCTCTGGGGCCGCTTTAGCTTGTCTCCTTCTTAAGACTATCTTATCTATCAGTGCAAAAATCGAACTTGGCATGCTCCTACATTGTACTAAGTATTCTGTTTTTTTGGGGGTTAGTACTAAGTATTCTAACCAAAGAAGCAATACATTTATTCCAAGACCAATGATTAAAATACACTCTGGAAATCCCGTCCAAAATACTTTATAAAGAGACAGCTATACTTCCAACAAAACTTTCTGACATAAACGTCAAATCCTGACTCAGCCTTTCAGCTCCTAATCCTCTGCGTTTCTCCGCATCAATGAAAATTATGATGCTGCTTAATAAAAAAATCTGTTTAAGGATATTCGGATGCAATTTATGTGACGATTGGCTTAAAAATTTTAGATTTATATTCCAATTAATATAATTGATAATATTATTTATTAAAATTAATTACAACATAAATTCAAAAACATTCTAAGTCCATCGAAACAAAAATTAAGTCAAGATATTTTGAAACATAATTTTCTCTTTTTAAATAAAATACAAATTAAATGGAACGTAAAATAAATTTATGAACAAGATTTAGTAATATTTATTTCGAAATTCATTTATTAAAAAACTAAAAAATTTTAACCTCATTTCAAAAGTTATATTATAAACTAAGATAATATAAATGCTTACTTTATTTAAAGAGTAAAACAAGATACAAGTACTAAATCTAACCCTAATAGTTCCCGATTTTCACGATGAAACCTCCCTCGTCAACAATTAGATACTTCCTCAGCTAATCCAATAAGCATGGTCTTCAAATGGATCACTGATGAGTCAATGGTCGGAGATGATATACCTTAACGAGATCTGGCGGGTCATTGCACTTTCAAACCCAAACAAGGCAATCGCCAATTTGCTTGCGATCATAGGAAAATCATGATCACAAAATAAAAATAATTGCAATTCATCAATTGGATCCTAAAGCGAGCAAGATCGAGGGAAATTGAGATAACAAGAAAAATATAATCAAATTTTGAAAAAAAAAAGTTTCGATTAGAAGGGAAAAAAAAACTAAAAACTAAAAACACAATTGATTAATGAAAATAAGAGAACTTTTATCCAAAAAAATTACTAAACCCAAGAGGTAGAAGAACGTACAGGATTCTTGTATAAATGTAAGAGAGAGGGGCTGAGGAACTCGGAGCGCTTTAGGAGAATCTCAGCCGTCCGCGGGCCATCGTACGGAGGAGGAGAGTAGTCGAACGGGGGTAATTTCGGTAGGCCTGCATTGTTCTTCCCGGAAAGGGTTTCCACCTCTGCCTGCGCCGCGGCAAGGCCAGAGAAGGGGGAGCCGTTCTTGCCTCGCCGGAGAGGAGAAAGCCACCGGAAAACCGCCCTCTGCATGTTTGTTAACGAAATGATAAACCACCCTTCTCCCTGTTTTCTCCCGTGTCGTCCTCGCTCCACTTGCTCTCTGCCTTGAACGATTTAACAATGGAGACATCGTCGTTATGTATAAATATTGCGTGAGGTTAGCGGAAGGTCTGTTTGCATAATAGAAATTTTCTTTTTTTAGCGGTGATAATTTCATTGTCTTCTCTCATATAATAATCAATTTTTTTAGCATTTAGCGATAAAAAGCATCCTAATATGCACGAAATATATATATATATATATATATATATATATATATATATATATATATATATATATATATATATATATATATATATATATATATATATATATATATATATATATATATATATTAACAAATAAAATAAAATAAAACGAAAAAGAATAAAACGATAATCAATAATGCTAAAAATAAACGTGATTCGAATCAATGATTTTTTTAAGTGATAATGATAATATTCATTGCTTTATATAATCTTCAATGGAAGCACAATGGATTCATTTACTTCTTTGAATAAAATGATAAATTGCTTCCTTTCCCAAGGTGAAATTATTTTGCATAGGTTAAACCTTCTTTTCTATATGTCTCGTTATGTGGATCAAATTGAATTGACTGAACTAAAGTTTAACTCAATTAGGCCAATTTGGAAAATAGTTTGATTGGTACAATTTTTTAATTTTAAAATTAAGCTAAATGATTTAGCTGATGAGCTAAATGATTTAGCTAATTCATCAACCAAACTAATCAAACTAACTAAATGAAAATCCGAGTGTAAGTGAGTTAAATATCTTACCATAAAATCACCAAGTACTTATTGATGTCTGAAATATCTTGTGAGGATTTTAAGCGTAAACCATGAGATTAGATTATCCCAAGAGATCTTATGGATGTGGGACAAGTCATTCTATAGGTGATGAAAGAAAGCCAATAATTCCTTTCAAAAATAACTGAGTTAATTAGGTGTGTTTGGATAACTATATGGAGCTTTTTAAGTGTGAATTTGAAAGAGGAACTTGCTAATAATTGTAATAAAAGCTTTAAAAATGTGTTTGAAAGGAATAATATTGCAATGGGTTCTAATAAGAAGCTCCTATAGATGCGTGCAAGAGATACTCTTACAACATGAAATAATTAAAAGCTTCTAGAGAAGGTTCTAGGACACATAAACATATAATGGATGTAATTGCTAGCCCTAAAATAGATTTAGTGAGACATAATAGTACTATGGGAGATTATAGGAATTTTTAAAAAGTAGTACGAGAGAGATAATCTTTTTATGAGATGAAAGAGGGAGCTCCTAAAGAGGAGTCTAATAGACATAATCATTTTATGGGATGTAATAGGATGCTCATAAAGATGTTTCCTAAAGACATAATTCTATAATGGGATGTTATAGGGAGCTCCTACTATGGAATCTAAGAGACATAATCTAGTGTGGGATGTAATAGGTAGCTATTAAAGCGAAATTTCTATGAGATATAATCTTATAAGTAGATGTAATAAGGAGATAGAAAAGATGAGTTTAAGAGATAAAATATTATAATAGGATGTAATTGGGAGAAATTAGGTGCTTTAGATACATAATCATATAGTGAGATGTAATTAGGAACCCATGATGAAGAGTTCTAGGGAACTAATCCTGCAATTGGATATAATAAGGAGCACTTGAGGAGTAGTATGAGAGACATAATGATAAAATGAGATGTGATAAATGGCTCCTAAAGAGGATCCTAAGATGAAAAATGGTGATACAATTGTTGAAAGAGACAAGTTCAATCTATGTTATAGTTGTTTGACCCACTATCTTAGGTTTTGGTAAAGCAAGTTAGGCAAGAGATGAGCACTAACAATAAAGATTTCTCCCCTTTAAATCTTTTATTTTCCCCTTCCTTGTTCTTATTTCCTTTGAACTCAATGCATGGTGAAGGAGCTGAATTTTCTGGGAACAAAGATTGTGTTAAGAAGACTTGTCAATTATGATTTTAACGATTTAATTAACAAAGCTGCTGCTAAACTAAATTTGTGGGGAAATAAGTTAAATGCCTCTTTTCTTTCCTTGATGATTTTTTGTATCTACTCACTCTCTTGTTCCTTTGAGAATTTTAAAAGAGGTAGATAAAATATGCAGAAATAAAAGAGATGGGAGTTTTGGTATTCATTATGTAGCTTGGAATGTAATATGCAAACCAAAAAGCAAAGGAGGTAGAGGGGTGTAGTCGGTGCTGGAGAGAATTGGTCCACTAAGGGCCAAATTAGCGCTCAAATTTAATTCAAATCCATCTTCTTTGCTGAACAAGACATTAATCACTAAATATGGGAATGATCTTTGGGATGGCGGAAATAGATACAATTCCTCTTTAACTTGGAAAATCATTTTGAATGGAGCAAAATTCTTGCATCCTCTTATGAGATGAAAAATATGTAATGGTCAAAATGTGAATACCATGAATGATGTATGGATTATGGTTAAATGCATAAGCAAATGGCCTACATTTACTTCAGTTTTAGATCAACATTGTTATAATATCTCAGCATTTATTCGAAATGGAGAATGGAATGTTGACAGGCTTAAACAATATTTTGGTTTGCAACTTGTAAACTTAATCAGCCATGTCCCAATCTATTCTACAATTGAAAGAGATTGTATGGAATTTATTATCAAATGTTCAGGAAAGTCAGTTGCTGCATTAGCGTTTGAGAAAACAAGAGAAGATGACACGGAAGTCTTAAACTGGAGCTGGATTAAAAAACTAAAATTAAGGCCACAAATTGAATTATTTTGGTAGCGTCTTTGCATTAATGCTTTACCTTCTAAATGTTTTCTTCATTGTAGAGGGATTATTGAATATAATGGCTTCCCGAGGTTATGCCATGATGTGGAAGATTCTGAGCACATAGCTTTGAAGTGTGAAATGATCAAAAACGTATGTGAGAAGTTGGAAAGCTGGAACTTTCGAGTGCCTGTTTCAAATTCTATGAAAGAATGTTTGAGCAATTTATTAAATCTCTCGGTACACAATCCTCTAATTGGGAATCTGTATTGTTCATTGATATTTTGCTGTTGGAAAAGCATAAACAAAATCAGTCATGGTGGTAATGAAGATAGTTGCTCTTTCATTGCAGCTGATGCATTAACTATGCAATTGGATCCTTTCAAAACAATCCAGTATGGAAAAACTGGGAAGCTAATCAGCATAATGTGCTGGGAAAGTCCTCTTGGCTTCCTCCTCCTCCTGGCTGGATTAAATGCAATGTTGATGCTTCTCTATCCAATAATAATTTAGCCAGAGTTGGACGTGTATTCAGAGATGACAAGGGTAGATTCTTTGGAGCATTCGGTTTCAGCCTCACTCATTGAGATATTGCTCAAGTTGGAATACTTTATAATCTTTCTTTAAGAAATTATGTTCAAAGACTGGATGCTTGATGTTAAAGGCTTTATGATTGAAGAAGACAATCATAATGTTATACTTCTTTTTCAGATGGCTCTTCAGAACAATTTTATTTCAGAAGAATATCTAAAATCGAAGGATTTAAGTTTTCTTAAAGGTTTTAAGCAAGTTTTTTTTTCATTTTCTAGAAGAGAATGTAATAAGTTAGCCGATGTTTGTGCTAACTTTGCTTTTCGTTCATATTTTTTTTGGCAAGATCTGAGTGATATTAGCATTCCTCCTTCTTTTCTTCATTTGTTGAAGGAGGAATACATTTGTTCTTAGTTGATTTAATAAGAATTGCTCATTGCATTTTCTCAAAAAAAAAAAAAAAAAAACTCAATGCATGCTTCATTATCCATTGGATGGATTGTATTTTCTTAACATACTAGTATGATTAAGATATGCATACAAGAATACACTGTTATACACAAGTAATAAGGAGTGAGTAAAGTTACATCCCATAGAGACTATCAATGTCAATTATTTAAGTTAAGTTGATTATAAATTTATCAAAATAATTGAAATTGGTGAAGATTTGTGATTGTTTACCTCATTTTTATTTGGTCAGGTTTTATTCCTTACCACTCATCCTTAGTTTAGTTTAGACCCCACCTGTAGGGACTTTAGAGGGCAACCTAAAGACTTAGTTGGAGACTAAACCTAGACCTTAGGAAACTTCCAAGTGACACTTCTAAACCTTATACAAATTTTATTAAAAAAAATCTAAACCTAAAGCCCTTTACACACAAACTAGATACCATTACATTCATTAGCTATATTTGATCAAACTCATTCTCATGATCTTAAAGTTGAACCAAATCATCTTATTGCCTCTCTTGAATATATATGACCCATTCATAGCCCTGCATACCCTAAAACCATTTAATTGAATTCACATTTCTTAAAATACCTAATAGGTCCTAAAACCATGAAATCATATTTTGACTTTCCAACCAGAATTGAGTTTAGCCATTACATTTTGAATGCTCTAAGAATTTATTTTATTCATCCTAACCAAGTCATGGTTAAAGACAAATTTACCAAAACATCCCTAAACATATAATGTGATATTTTCAACATTAAGCTATGTACAAACATTGGATTCACAATCTAAACCCTTCATAAACTTCAATAAACCTAATTAAAAACCATTTGAATACTTGGTTAGCCATGGTTGACCATGGTAGACCAAATTTACCACATATGAACCATTTGATCCATACACCTCACTCCCATGTTCAAACCCAGTTAAAGTCATGGGAGGCCCCTTAATATACCAAATCACTTCTTTGAATATGATAGAGCCCATTGGACCCATTGATAAGCCATAGTGAATCATGGTTGAAAAAGTCACCCATGTAACCCATATATAACACATACATCATGCCTTTTGATCTATACTCAAATCATGATAGCCTTTTTATCTAAACCCATACCAAACATCAATATACATCTTAAGCATTATATCTTAGCCAACCAACCCCATGGGCTGACCTAGGTCAACCATTGAGGTATCCCAAAGGGGACCCAATGGGTAAAAAATAATTTTACTTCAATTCACCCAAGTTTAACTCTTCCATTTCACTCTACATACTTCATACAAATTAATTTCCAAATCATGCCCCATAGCTTGCTAGTCACTTTGCTCGATCCCATTGAAAATTCAAAAAGTGAACCCAACCCAAAGAAACCCATCATGCTTGAAAATGACCTCCTTCACGTCTCTATCCTTAAAAAATTTAGTTAACCTGGCAGCATCCCTGAGCAATCATTGCAATCCCAATGGCCCATGACAGCTAGATGGATTAAGTTTTTCAAAATAACAAACTATATAGAGGATTTCATTACATTACCTTGCTATTTGAAACTTCCTTGAACTTTTCCAGAGAAAACCAATCTTCCCCTTCAATTCCCTAGGCTACCAGACCCCTCCAATTGCAAGTTTGAGTGAGCTCTGATGAAAAGGTGGTAATGCAAATCCAACTATCTTCCTCTAGCTTGTTTTAGGCCTCAACTTCTAAAGGAAACTTATTCCGTAGACTTAGGAAAACTCATAGGATTATGAAGCCCCATCGGTAGAACACACCTTTGAGGTATATCTCAAACTTGAGCTCAACATAATAGAGGTTCTGACCTTTGTTATAAAAATGTTCAATCCACGAGAATTTCATAGAAGGATTTGTTCTTTTTTTTTTCATTAAGATCCTACTAGATTATTTTGAAGCTAATATATGCATTCAAAATCCTAGGTTAATTAATTTTACACAGATTAACTATAATCAAAGCTAGAGGTTGAAGAAGAAATCAGGTCCATCCATTTCCTATTTTTCTTTTACATCCCTGATTACATCAAACAAGATGGCTTCAAACCTCCACATGATTTGGTGCTTTGTCTGTTGTTATACGATCTTAGATTGAATCGATGTTATTCAACCTGAGTTGTCCTTGGACCCACTACATATTCAAATAGTGAATTAGAGTGCACCGCATGGAAAGTGCATCCCGAGTCAGCTTCCAACCATGTAATTCATGTAATTTTGGGATTTTAAATGCAAAAAATCTAATAACACTTCAAAAAATGATTTATCCCAATCCAATGGAGCAATTTTTGTGTATGACCTCCCTATGCATTCATGAAAAATAACACTATCCAATGATTACCTATTTGTGGAATGTAGTTTTGTAGATTCTACTTAATATAATTAATACAAAAATTTATGTTTATTTAATTATTGCACATCTTTATCTCAATTAGGCCTAAAATTAATATAGGATGATCTATGTGATGTTATTAACTTCATAAAATTTTCCTAGATGTATTTGAGACATATTATGGCCTCCATGGGTTTTTGAAACTCAAAGTCATTATTTTAATTTAGAAATTTAAATTGTTATAACTCAAAATCCATCTAGGATTATTAATTATTTTTATTTTCTTGTTAGGTTTTTGTATTAAAATTAGATATCCATTTACTTCACTTTAATCCAAGCCCTTATATGTCCTAGGAAATTCACTTAGTTATTAGGGTTAGACATCTTAGGAAAAAATTAAAAATCATCTTCTCATTCAAATGCTTTAAAATTTTCACCTATAATTATAAGGTCTTCAGGGACTTTTAAATTTAATTTGGTGAATATTTGAATCCATTTTTTTTACTCAATTACTAAACCCTAAAATAAACCCCACATAGAAACATAAAAGAAATCTTAACCACAACTTTCTGCTTGTCACACTCTACTATGGTTTTGCCCTAGCTGCCGTCGTTACCCTCCTCCGTTCCTTGGCATGTTAAATGCCTCATCACCTTGGGTTTTATTCTCCTCATTCCTCATATTTTCATTTCTTTGGGTTTTCTTGGTTAATTGTTCCTCCTCCGATCAATTTGGCTCAGACAACTGCTAATCAGCTGTCTGATTGTGGGTTATTTAATCGATTTTCATCTTCCCTTTAGTTTCTCGAAGCATTATCTCTTCTTTGTCTAATTTTGTCAGCCTTAAACTCATAACACACCATGGCCTTCCACTGTTATGGATTTTGGAAGCTGAAATGTTTGCTCTTGCTCAACCCTTCGAGTTTGCATTGGTTGGTAAATTTTCAAATCGAAGACTTCCACTTGAAGTGATTCATAAGTCTTTATTTAACCAATCTCAGGGCTACATATTTTTTATATTTCCTATTTTATTTTTTTGTAATCATGATTATTGGGTTGATAATTACATTATTTATAGTGATTGTATATAATGATTTTGGGTTATGTCAATATATATTGATATTTTTGTGAGTCGTATCATATTTATATTTTTCATTATATTATCTGAATGAAGTTAATAAGCTCTGGTTGATGATTAAGAAGATACAAATTTAAAATTCTTTCCTAATTTTATTTTGGAGCATGATTAGGTTCAATAGATTATCTTGGGTTCACCCTTCGGTCAAGTGGATCAATTATACAAATTTGGCAAACTAAGATTTAATTTAACTCAATTTATATATGGTAAACTTATCCAAAATATGTTTTTAATCAAATTGAACAATTAGATCAAATTGATTAAAATGGTCAAATCAATTCTATATCAATTCAATTGGGCTAGGTTTGGTCAATGGGCCTAGTGATGGGGTAACCTAAACAATTTGGAGTATGGTGAATCAATTCAAGTCAATGTGAATGTATGATTGATGGAAAGTTGATCAAATCAACCAATAAGGTTTAAAAAACTCAACTGGGTCAAATTAGATTAGATGAATCATTGAGCTAATCTGAGCTTGATAAAAGATCAATTAAGCTTAAGTGAACTATGGCTAATCAATTAAACAGAAGCCAAATGTTGAATTGGCTCAATTTGGTCAAAATGGTCAATTGGGGAAATTAGTCTAATGGTTCAATTTTGGTCAACTTAGGATTATGTCATATATGGTTAATCTAAGAAAATTAATTTAGTTCCTTGGATTTAATCAAATTAGGAAATTTAAAGGTTTTTATCATATAAGATTAAATTGATTTGTTTGGGCTAAATTTTGTTCCATGGGTCGAAGCAAATTACACCAAGGGTGTGCTGGGCTCCATTAGGTCATAAATAACCTATAAAGACTATTAGGATGGGCCAAGTCATAGTTTCCAATTTCATAATCATGTTCAAATTAGCCTAATTAGATCATATTGGGATATGATAGGGTTTTAAGTGTCCAAACATTGTCCAAAGTATAATCACCTCATGTATAATTTGATGGTTTAAACCATATGAAAGAGATTTGTCTAGTTAAGTAGATCATTTTATTATAAATCACCAATTTAGTTTGAGGTTTTGGGTCCTTTGGTCCATTTGACCATAGGTCAAAAGTGGGTTCCATAAGTCATGCTCGAAAAGATCTAGTGATCAATTACATTTCACATATATATAATTGATTCAATGGGAAAGAGATTGAGTTTTTATACTACCAAATGACTCCGTTATAACCAATCAAAGTTAAGCTGGGATTCCACCTTAGGGCTAGCTAATGTCAAATGTTTCAATATGATAGAATTTGAAGTTTAAAATTAAATAATCCTCTTACGAGAATGTATATCTAGCTCAAGTTAAGGACTTACTTAATATTTCTTATTAGATTAAACTATGATTAAATATACTATTAAACTAAGATGTTAAGATGAATTCATTTTTAAATGAGGTGTAGCTTAGATCATCTCTAAAAAACACTAGGATCAATTGAAGGGAACTAGCCAAATCAAGTTTGAATGACCTGGAGTAAGATGTCTTACTTAGTCACAAGCATGAAATATTTATTTTATATATGTCAAAAATTGGTTGCTCTTATAAGAGACTATTCTAATTATTTGGAATAGAGGGAGGAAGAAATTATGTTAATTGAATTTGTAGGTATTGCAACATTATTCATAATATAATCAAAATTATTTCTCAACACTTACTAACTTAGCACAAACATATTTTCCACTTTTACTTTTTTTTCTTCTCATTGAGTTCATTTCACCATTTAAGATAAACTTGAAGTTTGAACTAGGTTTCTTGATTATGTTTTGGATTATCAAAGCATGTACAACCACCAATAATATTGGTTTATTATTTTCTTATAGTAATAATTAGTACTAGTTATTAATTGAAGAGAGTGTTGTATTGACTTTCTTTCTCCTCTCAATAGCATCACAATTTTTAGTGCGGTATATCTCTTTGCCATCAACATAGCTTGTCATAAATATTTTTATCAAACATGTACAAAAGCTTGCTTTACCATTTAAAAAGTTTACATTTGAAGTATGTCTCCATAAATTTTGTTTAGGTTATTATCAAGACCATTGATGTAGTTATACACTCTATCTTCTTGTATAATAAAGTTATCTTCATGCATTTCAATTTCAAATATCAATTGATTTGGTTGGTAAAAATTAATTATTCCCCATAGCCCTTACGAGTTATTAGAGTAGGCTTCAATAGACATATTGCTTGTTTGATTGACACTGCTTGCCTTTTAAGTTAATACACCTATGTGGCTTTAGGGCCATTAAAATATATTGTCATGATAGTGTCCCACATCTCTTTTGCAGATGAAAAATGGATGTAGTTGTAATTTTTGAGTTTCAACAAAATTGATCTATACTTTTTATTTCTTCTTTTTCTCTCTATCTCTCTCTTACTCATTTTCATTTTTTATTCATATCTTAATCCTCTTCTAAATTTTCTTCTTCTCCCCCATAAATATGGTGATGAGTGTGAAAAGGGCTTGGGTTATGATGATCGATTATAAATCATTGAAAAAGAGGCTAAATGAAAGGGTATAATAGAAAGAAGAAAAAAAGGCATGCAAATAATATATTTCTAAAAACTATAATTTATTCCTCTTCTAAACTTAATCCTCTTCTAAACTTAATTAGCTTAAAAGTCTCAAAAAAAGGGAGCATCACCCCACGATTCCACAACTAGATGTTCTTATATTATGTTCATTCTATGATGCTTGATTCACACATGCTGATGCATATTTAGAATCAGCATATGAGATTGTAGTGGACATTCTCGTGTGTGTCTCATAGTTTTCACAGCGGTTTTAACCTCCACAATTCTCATATGTTGTGGCGGTTATAACCGTCACAATTCTGGAAATCAATTTATCTTCAAGATTTTAGTGGTGGTTATGACCGCTGTAAATCTGTAAGTTTGTAGTGGTTATAACCGCCGGGACAACTATCACTTCGTCAAATCTACTCGGCCAGTCCTTCAACCGCTGCAGATTGTCATTGCATTGCATTGCAATTATATCGGGGGTGCAACGGCTTTAGAACTGCTGCGAAAAAATTAGTTGTGATTATAACCATCAGTATAAGTCAAAAATTTTGCTGCGATAGTCATATTTTATGCTAGTGAAAAATATTTATAATTTTATGGTGCCAGAAAAAAAAAAACATTTATATACGCATGGCTAGTTTTCTTGTGCGAAGAAACTTTAACAATGAACTTGTGATAGAGCCAGATGAATTTTTGCATGATTTCTTAAGTTGGTGCACTATCAAATAATTTTCTATGTTGTGAATTTATTGAACCTCTCTTTCCCACGGAGTTTCAAAAGTTAAATAAATTATTATTTAACAATGACATATTTCCATAAATAAATTAGGGAGATTGTAAGAATTGATCAGCAGAAACAGCTTAACCTTATGTGCATATGAAAGCAACATTTAACAAAATGCCACCGACCTTTTCATTTCAAGATCAATTGTTGAAGCAGTGTTTTCTCTGTCACGTAGCATTATAGGCCTCCAAAATTAAGAAAGATGAAAGTTATAAAATTGGGTGGAAAAATATTGTATGAAGAGTTCTTGACAAAAAAATGTATCTGAATGAATCTGTAAAACACAAAACATAAATAAATTAATGAAAATGCATATTTTGATAAAGAAAATGCATATTTAATGAATATATATATATATATATATATATATATATATATATATATATACACACACACACTCACACACATTGTTTAAAATAGAAATGTAAATGTATAAGAAAAAGATTTACATAAACAAATCAAATAATTTGTATGTCTAATACATAAATTTTAATATTTACTTTCATATATATATCACCTAAATCTTTATATTATATGAAAAGATCAAAAATATTAAATTTTTTAAAATAAATACATATTTTTATGCATATATTTTAATAAAGTTGAGATAATAAAATATTTTGTAATTAAGTATTAAAATTTCTATATTAATTATATATTTTTATGTGACTTATATGTAATCCAATCATTTAAATTATACTTGAAGCATCAAAATTAAATTTCGTTATTTAACTTCAAGATATTAGGTTAGTGCGGGGCTACTATCAGAATCCTTATATCACCATCATTTCCACTACTATGATGCAAGCAAACTCGATCAAATATGCGACTAAATATTGTTTGCTCTCCTTAATCATCATTACTAAACATGAAAGTCTTTCTGCCATTCGAATCATTCAAGCTAGTCACGGTCACTTTGCTCGAATATCATTATTGAGACAGTATAATAACTGATAATAAAACAATGGTTGATATTCAAATAGAAATATTTATTTTTAACCCATAGATTGAATCCTATAAACTAAGGATCACTTATTAGTGGTGATAATATATAATAATAATAAATAGTTGGCATTTAGATGTTGCCCTTTTTTTTTTCCTTTTTGTATTTAGATGTTGCCCTTAACTATCTTTACGGTTCTTATTTTTTAATTGGTATGCGCTTGGAATAAGAATAGGCTCACGATTAATAGATACTAGAATGGGACAAATCAAACTTTTAATTTGCATGCATATACGTAGCCCATTTTCAGTTGGTTGGTAGCTTAGGCTACCAATCAAGACTTATGGAATTTTAAGTTTGCATATGTGTTGTGAGTGCGAGTTTAGGTTAATTCGCTCAAAAGTTCTAGGGATTTAACTACATAACACTAAAAACTCACATATTTACATATTTAACACATAAAACTACTAATTTACACTACAAACACCCGAAATCTCTTATTTCCTCACATCCTGCTCTCCGTTCCGTCTTTGTGACCCACGCGCATACCAACGTCCATTCACTCGCAGGTTCATCTCCTTCGCCTTTTCTCCATCGATTTTCTGCGTGTGAAAGCCCTTTGATACTTGTGAACGCCCATTTTCCGTGCCCTTAGTACTCCCACACCTTTGTTGTTCTACTATTCCGGTAAGTTTTGAGTTATTCCCTAGAATAATTCATGCTCTAAATTTATTTGTAGCTATGTCATTCTTTATCTGGTGAACACTAGTTCTTACTTCATTTTTTTTTCTTGTAGTTTCAAAGATTGGAGTTGGATGGAATACTTGTTTAAGAAGGCCCTCTATTTTCCTCTATTGAGCTACGACTTATGCTTTTTTGTTTACATGATATTTTTTATTACCTATTGATGCGATGGATTGCTGGTTGGTTGGCTTTCACATATTGATTTGAGTTTCTTCGGTTTCTTTTATTTCACTGTGATGGGTCAGTTGTTCCGTTGGTTGGCTTTCATAAGAACACCCTTTGTTTTGTGTTGTGTTGGAGATGTGAGGGAGTAAGAAGTTTTGAAACTCTTTCACTAAAGTTGTTTTCAAATGAAGTGGAGGATTTCTATAAGTATCTTGAGGGGAGGATTTATATATTTGTAGTGGAGAATTTCTATAAGTATGTTATAGTTGTGGATTTCTATGTTTGTGTTATATAAATTCAGGCAAAGATGAAAAGCAGCTCGATTTATGCTTAGTGGTTTATGCTCGATGGCTCCCTATCTGGATCATCTATATTGAAACCATGACCTACATCTCGTGGGATCATTGGAGGGCCATGGGATTAGTAGTAGGAGAAGCAACATGTATTATTGTTGTTTCTCTAGTCTCTACTCATCTCCATAGATGAATATTGCTTATGTCTGAGCCCAGTAATAATTGGTTGGATGTATGCACACGAGATGTTAGATGAAGTTGTTGTTTCTCTAGTGTCCCATTTGTTTTGAACTCACTTGGTTTATTTCCTTGTTAGTTTATGTTCTAAAGTTGCATTTCTTCATGTATTTCCCTTACATAATGAGTTATATGTTGAAACTTGTTAAATATGAGTTAGGTTGTTTGACCTAAGCTTTTGTCCCAACAGCTAACCGAGAGGGGGGGGGGGGGGGGGGGGGGGGGGGTTAATTGGTAATTTTAAAAATTTCCTCTTATTTTAATTTTGAAAAACTGATGAAATTGTTTTTGAAATTATGAAAGTAATTTTTCAACCACAGACAATAATAACACAGAAAAAAGAATAAAAGACAGCGAAAAATAAAAGACATAAGATTTATAGTGGTTCGGTCAAACACGACATACATCCACTCCCTGAAGTCTCCCACTTCAGGTATTGCACTATTACCACTAGTGTCTCTCCTTTTGCCCCCACAGAAAGGAGGAGAAGCCTTCACAAAAACTCTCTTCCACCACTACCCTGTGCAGTAGAAAACTGTCGTCCTTTTACACCTTCCAAGTATCGGCAGAGAACTATCATCCTTTTACACCCTCGAAGTGTCGGCAAAGAACCGTTGGCTATTCACACTCTCCAAATGTAGGCAGAGAACTCATCATCCTTTTACACTCTCCAAGTGTTGGTAGAGAATCGGATCCTTTTGAAAAATCTTCACACTAGAAATCTAGAAGAACAAGAGAAAAGAGTGAAGTAATCACAAATTACAAACATAGATCCTTACCTTTGAGTAACCAAGTGACCCTTCATGCTCTAGTAGTAAGAAATCTCCTTCAAACACTCTCTCTCACTCTCTCCTTCAAATTCCCTTAAGTATGCACGAAGACCAAATGACAAAAAGATTTTAAGACAGTCTAACTTGGACCTTTTATAGAAAAGACAAAAAAAATCATCCAAAAACTACATTTTTTAATTTCAGACCATCCACGATCGTCCCGTACGATCCAATTTCGAAAGTACGATTAGTGTAAAAACTGTTGTGTATGAACTTAATGTAAACTGGTACGAACTACCTTCATACTCGATCATCATTTTGTACGAACCTGGTTCATCTAGTACGAACAGTTATTCACAAAGTTCATTGGTATGAAAAAGCATGATGAATTTTAAGTTTCCAGAATAGAGAAGATCGTCCTAGGATGAATCATAAATAACGACTGGATGAATAGTTCATTTTGGCAAATCCAGAGCACATCGTCATGGGATGAATGATAAATATCGCTCGAACAAATGCATCCCGAGAGCATCGTCCTAGGACAAACGATAAATATCGTCTGGACGAACGCATCCAGAGAACATCATCCTGTGACGGACGATAAATATTATTCGAAAGAATGCATCCATAGAGCATCATTCTGGGATGAACGATAAATATTGTTTGGAAGAACTATACTTAGGAAAAAAAAATTTGCCCTCTCTTTTCGTTCCATTGCTCATTCGGGAGTATAACTGACCAGATCATCCCATATGAACATGGTTCGTATTGTACTATCAATTTTAAAAAATATGAATTTTAAATATCTCCCCCGGTGTGTGTGCTAAGTTACTCAATTATAATTATATTCTCTCAGACTCAATAAAATAAAAAATATAGACTTCAATTTATAAAACATTTTAAGCTGATCTTGATTTGAAGTCTTGAACAATCTGGAGTATGATTTTTTTGAAATGTTAGTACACACAAGAGCAAACACAATTCTTCAAAAATATGTTAAGAGAAAATAATAATCAAAATAATAATATTTGGAATCATTAAAAAATATACAAGTTGTAAAAATATAAAACATGCAAAGCTAAGTAGCAACTTTCTCAACATTCTAGATATTCGACACGTTCTAAAATAAATCTTCTATTACTACAACTTGCAATGTGTTATATATATAACATATCGTAGTGAGAATCACATATGTAGATTTTATTGTTGCCCTCGTAACAAGACAAAAGATGATCGATGTTTCTTTAGGTTAGTTGATGAAGGTGAGAAAACATCGTCAAACATAAGTCATTATCTGATACTAAGACCATTAGATGAAATGACTTTGGAGAATTTGAAGTTCGTTAAGCATGACTTGTTTCAAATCAAGTTGTTATTAGTTGTTTTGGTTGTACTCCAGTTGCTAACTCCTATGCGAGCTTTTTAAAAATAGATGTTGTAATATCATGAATTGTAAGTGTCATTGTAATATGAACTCTTGTATGATATTTTTGAAGTAGTGCAAAATGATTTCATTAATCTTTGTGAAGAAAATACTACATAACTTGTTCCATTACCATGCCCCTAATCATATCAACAAGATCAACCACAGGTTTGCTTCTTGCTTCTCTGATCCAAGCATTAATAGATTAGGATATATTGCTAGTGTTACAAGTATTTTTAATTTTAGTTGAAACATACTATTTGACCATTTATATTGTAAAGAAGTCAAATATGAGTGAACACCCGGGCTAATATTTTAGATTTCCTACAACTTCAACTCAAAATCGGCCTTTTGTAGGAATTTGCAGCTTTCCAAATTAAGTTTCACAACCTTCGATTATCAAAGCAACATAGTTGTTTCTTCATGTTCTTCCACAAATGATGCATGCACACCCTATATTTTATGTCAGGATACACATTTCAAATTGCTTATGCCAAGCCTTTCTCCATATCAGAAATAAAGGGAAGTGGGTGTAATTCAAAAGCAAAGATTGTTTCAAATTTAAAAGAAACCAATGTCATACACTCTTTGATTTGTCTCAACAACTACAAACAGAACAAAATATAAACGGTTGCAACCATCAAGTTAATTAGCAAATAGGAGAACACCCAAGTACTTTGATTTTTGATGACAAGCTTCAAGGCCAACTAAGGTTCAAAACCTACAATGAAGCCTTCAATGCATACTTTGAAGCTCACATAAAACCTCTTAAATGAGTAATCATCAGCATCGTAAGTGTATTTAATATGAAAGCCTAAATTCTAGTACTAAGCTCACTTCTTTAAGAAGGGAACCATTTGTAACTTTCATCCACATCACCAAAAGTTGTTGTTCGTGCTACTTCTCTAGTGCCACAGTCGCATATGTAACAATGATAATCCATCTTTTGTCTCCAAAGTATTGTTAATGTGCTTCAGTCACATATCAAGATTTTTCTTCACAATAATTTGTATTTCAAGAGCCACCCAGTTTGATGTAACAAATTTATTTTCAGCTCTATTATCATATTTAACCCACAACTACAATCAAACGACGGAGGTGTAGAATGGAGTTCTCACAGAAAAAATGTGCTCTCACAAACATTAGAGCGCTTTCTCATGCATGAAATTGATAGAGAACAGGGTGAAGGATACGAACCTGCGAGCGAATGAGAGATGGCATGTACGTGGGTCATAGAGACAAAACAGAGTGCGACATGGGAGGAAATAAGAGATTTCGGGTGTGGGTAGTGTAAATTAGTAGTTTTATGGGTTAAATATGTAAATATGTGAGTTTTAAGTGTTATGTTGGTAAATCCCTCAAAAACCTTTGTATGAATATGCAAATAGAGATGAAAACAAGATCGATAAAGCTCCATCTGAACTTAAAAAATATAAGTCATTATTTTTATAAAACAAAACATCCTATTATCATATTTAACCCACAACAACAATCAAACGACGGAGGTGTAGAATGGAGTTCTCACAGAAAAATGTGCTCTCACAAACATTAATCCAGTAGAAATATGGTTCCAACAAGTTTCAAATCATGACTAAACACTTAATTAAATATTTTTTGAACAATGCACGAATCTTATTCAAGCAAGTCTTCAAATTTTATTTGAATTATATATGATTGAATATATTTTCAGCAAGTTTTGATCACTTGATTGAAAATATTGGAGCCATATTCGATTGTGGTTCGAATGCTTGTTCTCACATGAATTAAAACTATCTCTTTGATGGCGTATCTAGCTCCGTATGTTTTAGAGCTCACTCAAGATTATTTGATTAGCTTGGATTATATGTTACAAGATAAATTGATTAGATAAATTCTTACGCACACCCTTCGATCGGAGTCATCCTTAAATACATTTTCCGGCTAAGCTTAATCATTGTGATCGTCTTATCATATTTCGCGAGTAAAGATATACTAAAATGATAACGAAAGCAATAATAGAGAAATCTAAAATGTGAAGGGCCGGAATGTCGTACTTCTCATGCAAAGAACATGTAGGTATAGGAAGGATGTTTTGATTTGAAATGAATGTTTCTTTGGGACGATTTTATTATTATTTCTTAAAGTATTTTTCTAATAAAAATTTTTTGTTTTATAAAAATACATTATTTGTTGGAACCATATTTCTACTGGATTATACTCTATTATATCTACCTCATAGACTTTTACATCATATTATTATGACTGTACTTTGACGTATCAGTCTTATAGTTTTTTTTTTGAATCATTGCAAATTGCATTAAGAACTTGGAAAAGAAATATAAAAAAAAAAAAGAAAAAAAAGTGATAGCAAGTCTATCACAATCTTTCATGACCATCTTAGTAAAATATGTAGGAAGATTATTAAAAGAAGCAACATCCCAATGAAAATGACCAAAACATTTTGGTAAGCATAGAGTTCATTCTTCAAGTTCCAATAAATTCTGGATTGATTAGTGATCGGTTGGAGCTGAAGTCTAAAATGACTGGGAAATCTATTGCTGGGCTTATTTCAGATAATTTGACACAGATTGCTCGATAGAGAATACGCATTGAAACTACATCAGAAAGCTGAAACTTCTACCTCGTGTGGAACTGTTTTGGTGGCGTCTGTTCTCAGATGCAATCCCAACTTTTGCATTTTAAATCACATGCTGGGGCTTTCAGATCTTATTTCCTGCTCGAGAGGTTGTGGTGTGAAGATGAGAACCATATTGATTCTTGTTATTAAACTTCTTAAAAAATGGGGATTTCAAGTACCTTCCTCTTCATCATTGTTAGACTGCATTAATAAGCTGAAAGTCCTGTCGTTGTATAATCCATTTGTGGGAAATTTATACTGTTTAGTAGTGTTTCATTCTTGGAAAAGGAATAAACTTGTACATGGAGGGAAAAGGAATAAACTTGTAGATGGAGAGAAAGAAGATGGTGTGATGATGATTGCGGCAAATGTTGTATACTTTGCTTCGGTTTCTTCCCTTACATTCATTCAGAAAATTGGGATGCTAATCAGCTACTTCAACTATCTTCTGCTTCTTGGCATCCTCCTCCACGCGAGTGGATAAAAGTAAATATTAATGATTCTATTTTAAGATATAATAGAGCTGGTATTTGTAGGGTGTTCAGAGATCATAAGGAAAGGTTTTTGATGGCATTTGGCTTTATAGGGCTACATTAGGATGTAGTTCAAGTGGAACTAATTGCCATCCTTTCATTGGGAAAGATTATTCAAAATTGGATACTAGAAGCTAAAAACATAATTATTGAAGGAGATAACTACAATGTCATCAAAATTATTTAAAGTTTGTTTGAAGGCGCCAAAGCTACGTCTAAGCATTTGTAGGATAGTCCTTTTGTTAGAATAATTAAATATATTAATTATGCGAGACGTCGCAATAATTATTTAAGAATATATGTTTAATTATATAAACCATTATGTGGCCCATATATTTGAATTATTGCAATTTAATTATTTATGTTTAAATCTTATTGGTCAAGAAAAGATAATTTGATCATTCGTTTATGGACCGTTTGATCAAATAATTCCTATGAGCAATTATTATAAAATAACTCCTTTGAGTTATTATAAAATACTCCTATGAGTTATTGTAAAATAACTCTCATGAGGGGTTATTATGAAAAATACGTAGGAAATAACTATTGGTCCTCTCTCTCTCTCATAAGTAGGAGTTATCTTGCTCCATACAGGACTAACTCATGATAGAAGAAAGTGAAGGGAGAAGGGAGAGAAACCGTAGTTCGAAATTCGACGAATTCAAAATGAATCAAGGTATGTTTTTCTTCCGATTCATGATTGTGAAAATTATCTTGTTTAAGATCTTGAGAATTTAAGACTTATGTAAATTCAAGTTTTTCATTTCGATTTCTTTTACATAAATTATGATGCGAGTTTATGCAAAAAGTTAGAGAACTCCATTAAGTCTTACATGTGGTATCAGAGCATGGTTGAAAACTAGTGATTTTCCTCCGTTTAAGTTTTTCTTTAAATTCTTCGATGATTATTTCTAATAAAATTGAATTCATATTATTTGTTATCGATTTCAATTATTGAATCATAATTTTGTCTTGATTAATTCATGGCAAATTAATTATGTTTCTATTTTTGCTTTTGGAAATAATTTATGTTATTTATTTCATTATGAATGGATTTGTCATATTAAAGTTAACGACGTAAATTCATATTTCATTTAAAGTGATTTTGTTCGTATATGTAATTATATACATTAAGTATTTTCCTTATGTATTTCATTTATTTGAAATAATCATCATCATAATTATTTAATTTGATATTTGTATCAAGCATAGTTTGTTAATCACCAAAGTGGTCAAACTAGAAAGTTTTCATAAATATCAATTAGATAATATTTAATTACTCGTGAGTATGCGATGCTATTAACAGAATAACACAATGTTATATAAAAATTTTATCACGAGTAATTAACATTCAAATTGCTACAAAATATTTAAGAATCGCCCAAAGGTTGATTAGTCATTTTGTACTATTGGATATAAATGTGATAAATTATCATACTTAATTAAATATATTTAGTATATCCAAAGATAACAAATATATTTAATTTGAGTATGTATAATTATCAATTATGAGGATTTTATTTTAAGCATCAATTATGATTATCATTGTATATTGTAGTATCACCCAAAGGAGAACTTCAATATACATTTTATTGATTAATGAAATGTTATCTGAATCTATTTTATGTTAAATCATCGATATGTGAGAGTCTTGTATTTTATTTTGCAGCATCTAATTCTGTAATTCTTCATTCGCAAGCTTCATCTATTATAAAGTTCAATGGGCTTAATTATTCTGAATGGAGTGAACAAATCCAGTTTAATTTAGGTGTTTTGGATCTGGATTTTGCACTACTTAATGATAAGCCTACTTCTCTTACTGATATAAGCAGTGCTGAAGAAAGATCTTTTCATGAAGCTTAGGAAAGATCAAATAGATTAAGCCTAATGTTTATACGGCTGACTGTAGCAGACATTATTAAGCCAACACTTCCAATAACAGATAATGCTAAAGAATTTATGAAGTCTGTGGAGAATATTTCTCAATCTGAGTCTGCTGATAAGTCACGTGCTGGAACTTTAATGGGTATGCTAACCACCATGAAATTTGATGGTTCTCGTACTATTTATGAGCACATTACTGAAATGACTAATATAGCAGCAAGATTGAATACTATGGGAATAAAAGTGAGTGAAAGCTTCCTTGTACAGTTTATTATAAACTCATTACCTCCTGAATATGATCCATTCCAAATTAATTATAGTACTATTAAAGATAAATGGAATGTGACCGAATTACAAAGTATGCTTATTCAGGAGGAATCAAGGCTTAAGAAACAAGGAATTCACTCAATTAATCTCATAGATCAACCAGATTTTAAAAGAAAATCAGGAAAGAAAAATCTAAAGGGCAATAAAGGAAACCTAAAGCTTAATGTGACATCTGTCCAAATCTAAAAGTAGGAACCAAAGAATGATAGATGTCATTTCTGTCACAAGCGTGGACACTATCAGAAAGATTGCCTGAAACTTAAGGCTTGGTTTGAAAAGAAAGGTAAGCCTAGTGCTTTTGTATGTTTCAAATCAAATTTGACTGAGGTTCCTTATAATACTTGGTGGATTGATTCTGGTTGCACCACTCATGTTTCAAATGTGATGCAGGGATTTCTTACGACCCAAACCATAAAGCCAAATGAAAAGTTTGTCTTCATGGGAAATAGAGTCAAAGCTCAAGTTGAAGCCATTGGAACATATCGTTTGATATTAGATACTGGACATCATTTAGATCTTTTTCAAACTCTTTATGTACCTTCTGTTTCTAGAAATTTAATTTCTTTATCGAAACTTGATACATGTGGTTTATGTTTTAAGTTTCGAAGTGGATGTTTCAGTTTATTTAAGTGTAATCAACTTATTGGTTCTGGTATGCTTTGCGATGATTTATATAAACTAAAACTCGATAATTTATTTGCTGAGACTTTATTAACCTTGCATCATAATGTTGGAACAAAACGTGGTTTAAGGAATGAAATTCTGCTTACTTGTGGCATAAACGTTTGGGACATATATCCAAAGAAAGAATACAAAGATTAGTGAGTAATGAAATTCTTCCTGATTTGGATTTCACTGATCTTGGTATTTGTGTGGATTGTATTAAAGGAAAATTTACTAAACACACAATTAAGAAGGCAGCCACAAGAAGCACACAGCTTCTTGAAATCATACACACTGATATATGTGGACCTTTTGATGTGCCTTCATTTAGTGGTCAAAAATATTTTATTACCTTTATTGATGATTTTTCACGTTATGATTATATCTATTTATTGCATGAAAAATCTCAATCAGTAGACGTTCTTGAGGTGTTTATTAATGAGGTTGAGAGGTAATTAGATAGAAAAGTGAAAATCATAAGGTCTGATAGAGGTGATAAATTTTATGGAAGGTTTGATGAATCTGGACAATGTCCTGGTCCATTTGCTAAATTTCTTGAAAGGCGTGGCATTTGTGCTCAATACACAATGCCTGACACACCACGACAAAATGGTGTTGCAGAAAGATGCAATCGTACTTTAATGGATATGGTTAGATGTATGTTAAGTTATTCTTCTTTACCCTTATCTTTGTGGATGCATGCTTTAAAAACCACTATGTATTTGTCAAACAGGGTTCCTAGTAAGACAGTTTCAAAGACCCCTTTTGAACTGTAGACAAGAAGAAAACCTAGTTTAAAGCACCTGCATGTTTGGGGTTGCCCAGTAGAAATAAAAATTTATAATCCACATGAAAGAAAATTGGATTCAAGAACAACCAGTGGTTTTTTCATTAGTTATCCAGAAAAATCTAAAGGTTATAGATTTTATTGTCCTAATCATAGTACGAAAATTGTTGAAACTGGAAATGCTAGGTTCATTAAAAATGGTGAAATTAGTGGGAGTATAGAACCTCGTAATGTAGATGTTAAAGAAGTTGGGGTGAAAATTCCTTTGCCCATGACTTCTAATAAAGTTGTTATTCCTACTGTTGTTGAAAAGTTTGACAATATACAGGATGAGCAAATGAATGATTATACATCCCAAAATAAAATTATCACCAATGAACCTATAATTGATGAACCACAAGAAGTAGCATTAAGAAGATCTACTAGAGTTAAAAGATCTGCTATTTCGAATGATTATATGGTTTATCTTCAAGAGTCAGATTTTGACTTAGGAACTGATGATGATCCAGTTTCATTTTCACAAGCCATAGAAAGTATAAATTCTAAGAAGTGGTTAGATGCCATGAAAGAAGAGTTAAAATCAATGGATCATAATAAAGTCTGGGACATCGTTGAATTGTCTGAAGGTTCTAAAAGAGTTGGGTGTAAGTGGGTCTTTAAGACCAAACGTGACTCAAAAGTCAATATTGAATTATATAAGGCTAGACTTGTTGCCAAAGGTTTTACTCAGAAAGATGGTGTTGACTACAAAGAGACATTTGCTCCAGTTTCTAAGAAGGACTCATTAAGAATTATTATGGTGATAGTAGCTCATTATAATTTAGAGTTACATCAAATGGATGTGAAAATAGCCTTTCTTAATGGGGATTTAGAGGAAGAAGTTTATATGGATCAGCCTGAAGGGTTTTCAGTTGAAGGAAAGGAACACATGGTGTGTAAATTTAAGAAATCAATATACAGACTTAAACAAGCTTCCCGACAATGGTATCTCAAGTTTAATAATACCATCACTTCTTTTAGATTTAAAGAAATTACTGTTGACCGATGTATATATCTAAAGGTCAGTGGGAGCAAGTTTATAATTTTGATTTTGTATGTTGATGATATTTTGCTTGCTACTAATGATCTTGGTTTATTATATGAAACTAAGAAATTTCTCTCAAATAACTTTGAAATGAAAGATATGAGTGAGGCATCCTATATGATAGGAATTGAAATATTCCGTGATAGATCACAAGGAATATTAGGATTGTCTCAGAAAGCATATATTAATAAAGTTCTTGAGAGATTTAAGATGGAAAATTGTTCAGCAAGCATTGTTCCAATTCAGAAAGGAGATAAATTGAGCCTTATGCAATGCCCAAAGAATGAATTGGAACATAAAGAAATGGAATAAATTCCTTATGCATCTATTATTGAAAGTTTAATGTATGCTCAGACTTGTACTAGACCAGATATAAGTTTTGCTGTTGGAATGTTTGGTAGATATCAAAGTAATCCAGGGCTTGATCATTGGAAAGCTGCAAAGAAAGTTTTACAATATCTACAAGGAACAAAGGAATACATGCTCACTTTTATAAGATCTGATCACCTTGAGGTGACTGGATATTCAGATTCAGATTTTGCTGGATGTTTGGATTCTAGAAAATCCACATTTGGATATGTGTTTCTCTTAAGTGGATGAGCAATATCTTGGAAGAGTGCGAAGCAGTCCGTCATTGCTGCATCCACAATGGAAGCTGAATTTGTGGCATGTTTTGAGGCCACAATTCAAGGATTATGGTTGCGGAATTTAATTTCAGGACTTGGAGTTGTTGACAGTATTGCCAAGCCGCTGAAAATTTATTGTGATAATTCCGCAGCAGTCTTCTTTTCTAAAAATGACAATTATTCAAAGGGTGCTAAACATATGGAATTAAAATACTTTGCCGTTAAAGAAGAAGTTCAGAAACAAAGAGTATCATTTGAACACATTAGCACCAATTTTATGATTGCGGATCCATTAACTAAAGGGTTGCCACCGAAGACATTTCATGAACATGTTGTTAGGATGGGCATTACTGAAAATCCTTATTAAAATTATGTTTATTTTCTCTTTATAATCTTTTGATACTTTGAGCTCTTTTATGTTGTTTTTGATAATTAGTGTATCCTGTTTATTATGATGTGTACACATAAATGTTTATGTGAATATTGACGGGATTTGTCTTTGTAAAAACATTATTGCTGGACCATTATGTGTGTATCTTATTATGCTTCATATTAAGTATAAGATTAGTATCGTGATACATGGAAGGAAATGCATCGAACTAATGATGTATGACCGCCATGATTCGTATTAATTTTGTACTTAACAATGAATTTATGATTTGACCAATTTAAGAAAAAGGATTTATATATTGCGCTTATGTTAATTAAATTATTAATTGAATAATTTCATATGGGCCAAGTGGGAGAATGTTAGAATAATTAAATATATTAATTATGCGAGACGTCGCAATAATTATTTAAGAATATATGTTTAATTATATAAACCATTATGTGACCCATATATTTGAATTATTGCAATTTAATTATTTATTTTTAAATCTTATTGGGCAAGAAAAGATAATTTGATCATTCGTTTATGGATCGTTTGATCAAATAACTCCTATGAGCAATTATTATAAAATAACTCATTTGAGTTATTATAAAATAACTCCTATGAGTTATTGTAAAATAACTCTCATGAGGGGTTATTATGAAAAATCCGTAGGAAATAACTATTGGTCCTCTCTCTCTCTCATAAGTAGGAGTTATCTTGCTCCATAGAGGACTAACTCATGATAGAAGAAAGTGAAGGGAGAAGGGAGAGAAACCGTAGTTCGAAATTCGACGAATTCAAAATGAATCAAGGTATGTTTTTCTTCCGATTCATGATTGTGAAAATCATCTTGTTTAAGATCTTGAGAATTTAAGACTTATGTAAATTCAACTTTTTCGTTTCGATTTCTTTTACATAAATTATGATGCGAGTTTATGCAAAGAGTTAGAGAACTCCATCAAGTCTTACACTTTTTTCATTTCTTAAGGATTTTGATCAAGTTATTTTTAGTTTTTCTAGCAGAAATTGTAATAAGCTAGCTGACTTATGTGTTAACTTTGCAATTTTATTTTTTTATTAAGCAATTTTATTTGGGATGACATTTCTAGTATTTACATCCCTCCTTCGTTTTTATCTTTGTTAAAGGAGGAATGTGATGGGTTGGACAAATTAAAGATCCATTAGGTTGTAATTTTTTCTTTCTTTTTAATCCTATTTGCATTTCTTTCAAAAAAAAAGAAAGAAAGAAAATGACCAAAAATAGTTAATGAGGCATAATAATCCACCACCTTATTACAAAGAGAAGAAACACATAAAAAAATGACCTTGTGAAAATCTTTGATAAACGAAAAATCCATCTTCATACTTTGCAAATCCAACTTTTTATTCCCATTCATGAATTTCTGAAAAAAATCATCACGTTCCAATTATCATCCTTAATTATGATACCTTGCATATCATACATCCAATCTTGAACCATATAAGATATTGCACAAATAGCAATCAATTCCACTCGAGCAATATCTCAATGACAGTTTCCTTCCAGAAGTGCCTAAAAATCTTCCTTTATGATCTCTTACAATACTTCTAATTCACACCATATTAGACATAATGAGAGCAATATCCACATTGATTTTAATCCAAGGAGGCCGGGGTTGACAAAAAAGATAATTCAACTGCAACAACTGCTAACGTAGGCGAAGTTAACCCATGAACAATGCGTAAGAGCATTAAGAGCTCTGCAAGACAGATACACTGCGCTCTAATACAATCTTACCAGCTCAGAATTAAAATAAATCTTCCTTTTCAATTCAAGAATACACTCAGCCCACGAAGCAAAAATAGGATTATAGCTGTTGTGTTAAATTTGTACATTACAACAACTTAGTTCTGTCTCTCATTGTTAAATCCAGTACCAACACAATTTATAGTATGTTAGATCCTGATCTAGAAATGATTACATGCCCTATTTGAATCATGTTTAAATCATTTGAGAGTTATGATTGAACAAATTTAAAATCTTATTCAAATAAAACTTGAGATTCGTTTGAGACAAGTTTTTTATTATTTTTTGAAACAGTTTTTTATAATTTTTGTACCAAAAAACCTTTCTAAGAATTAATAAAAAAAAAGTAATCCGAAACGAAGCCTTAAACATTCAAATCTTGCCCATATATAGTTCAAACTCTATTTGAATCAGTATCATTTGTAATGACTTTTAAATAAATTATAAGTGGTTAAAAAAGAATATTTGGATTTAAATCAAATTTTAAGGTTTATTTTATTAAAAATAAAGTACAAATTAATTTATTATGAGGCATACCAAGCAACTTACTAAATAAGAAAATCCTAAAGATAATAAATATTACTTTTAGTCATATCTTCAAAAAAGAAATGACGACTCTATTTTGGCTTGCACAATCAAAACAACATAAGAGACGCAGATATCTGAATTTACAGTTGTACACTCAGAGGAAAACTTAAATAAAATTTATTGAATACCTTTTTTTATAAACCGTAATCGATATAAGATATAAAAACCATAGTACGTACAACATACAATAGCTTATCTTATACGCTAGCATTTTGCTTTTCCAATGCAAGAAAATGGTGAGACTATTAAGTGCAGAGTCTGGAGGATGGGAGAAGCGTTCGAATTTTATGAGTATGTGTAGTAAAAGAAAAATTATTAGGTGCGGAGTATACACCATCTGCGCAAGTATTGGGTAACTAACGGTACCCAGCGGTATCCAGTGATACCGAGTGCCGGTACCTAGCTAGATATAGTGTTTGTGCGGACGGTTCTCCCCGTCTGCACTCCGCACCTAATAAACTCTTCTAGTAAAAACACAGCATACATAGTAACTGTAGTTTTACTAAGCACACTCACATAATTCAGACCCAGGTCGAATTCGGACTCCAAACATAATAATTTTTCGGAAAAATGAGGGTATTAACTCACGGTTGAGAGTTTTGATATATTAATTTGTACTAATACTATTAATATCTATACTTTGTTGACCATTACTCCATAAAGAAACACCCTAATGAAATTCTTGGAAATGGTGGATCGGATATGAATCAACAATTACTTTGAAAATCCACCCCTTTTTCTTAATTATTTTCCACTCACATTGTTGTGTCACAATTTAATTGGGCTGTAGAGCCATTCTTTGATGTTAATCCTGGCATACAACTTGTTATAATAAAACCCCATAATAATATTATAGAAAAAAAAAAAACTTATCCACTGTTTTTTTGTCTTCTTCGTCATTTAGCACTTGTTCTTGTTAAAAATGATGAATGATTTATAAAACATTAAACTTAAAATATTTATATAAATCCTTAGGTTTATTTTTTATAAATGACTCTCAGATGGCAAGGAAGAGATCAATATAGAAAGAAAGGAAAATGGGATAAATGGGGGTGAGCCGCTTGTGGGTTACTATAGAAGAAATTGTCAAAACTATATAAGAAATTTATAATTTGTTTTAGACAACTTTTTATTTTTATTTTGTTTTTTAAACTGTAATAATAGTTTTTTTTTTTTCAATAAATTTTTGTAGTAGAAAGTTATTTTTTATAGCAGCTCTCAAGTAAGTTATTTTTTTCTTAATAGCTTTACAATCACCTTTAAAAAAAATTGTATTCGCAGCCTTTAAATATGAAATCAAAGAACTTTTTTTTTTCTTTTTAACTCAGAAGTGAATGTGTTTTTGCTTTCAATTTAAAATTTGAAATCTAATCGTATTTCTTGCATATTTTTGTTTTGGCAATCCCACTTAATTCCAAAAGAGAGGAGCAATTAATTATGGATAATATGGAGGTTTAGGGCTTGAATTAAAAAAAAAAAGGTATGAATTATCTAGTTTTTGTAGTTCTTCCAAAAACTAGTTATATAATGTCAAAGCCTTGAATTGTTCTTCCATATGTCAATTATCCACTGATTTTCTTTTTCTATCTTGCTGCAAATTGAATTAAAAAAAAAGGTGAAAAAATGATCATTATCGTTGGGCCATTTCTTCATCAGATAAGAGTTTACTAGCAGGATGAGTAAAGGCTTACACGCTAGAGAAAATATATATGATTTTAAGTTAAGTGAGAAAGAGAGAAAAGAAAATATAGAGTGAAACGATATGAATTTTCACCAGATTGTGATCAAGAGTATAAAAATTGAGAAAACATAATCATTATTTATAAGTTTAGAATAGGATTTGAGGGCTACAAGAGTAGTCATTATTAAGATAAAAAATTGAAATAATATGAAAGAATACATGAAGCCAAAAGAGATAAAAATACATATTGATTATTGACTGAGGCTATCTTTGGACAAAATCGCCAACTTGTTGGATAAGCCTGTCAATAAGTTGGATAATGCTGTCAACTTGCTATATAAGTTGCCAACTTGTATGAATGAGTAGTTTCTATGTTTTAGTATCTAGTTTCCTAGCTTAGGCAAATAATTCCTGTTAAGCTCTACGCTATATATGCTCTGGCAAGTTCACTATAATGCTTGCATGTTTAGTGCCTTTTCTATTAGCACGCAACACTTTACCTTAAGATGCTCCTACTCTTATTTACTGTTTTACCTATATCTCTCTATATATTGTTCTTTGTATTCACTTTCTGGATATATGAATCACTTTTTCCCTTTCTCGTTATCTCTCCTTTCTCTGCTTAGTTCTCTTAGTAGCCTCCTTTGGCTGTTCTCACATGGTATCAAGAGCCTCTAATGGGGGATCATGATTCTGCTTCCTCCCTCCATCTCTCTTCCTCCACTCTCGCCGGCAACACCACTGAGTTTTTCATCTTGGCGCCCCTAAAATTTCTCATATCCAACATTAAGAACCTCATCCCTCATCCTCTCACTACCAAAAATTACGCAATCTAGCGAATTCAGATTCTATAACAGTTCTCCGCTAATGGCTATGCTGGCCATCTCACGGGCGCTACTCCACCTCCGTCCGACACCAAGTCTCAAGATCATGTCGGCTGGATGCTCATCAACAGCAACCTGATTTCAGCACTCTTCTCTACGATCTCGCCCTCAATACCTCACTATGTCATCACCTCCACCAACGCCCATGATGTCTGGACGGTTTTTGAATGCCGCTTGCAGTCCTCAAGTCATTCTCGTATTATTCAACTCAAGAACGAACTACATCATATACAAATGTAGAACCTCTCAATGCAGCAATATCTCTCGCAAATAAAGAATATCGTGGACAATATCGCTTCCTCCGGATCAAAAATAGATTTGGAAGACATCATTCTTTACCTCCTTAACAGATTCCCATCAACTTACAACTCCTTCAAGACTTTGATACGCACTTCCTCTCTTCCTACTGATCTTGATTCTCTCTACTCGCTCCTCTGCAGCGAAGAAATCCATGTCAATCAAGAAATTCTCAGATATCAGTCCACAAACTCCTCCGTATTCGCCCTCTATGCCACATCTTACAATCAAATGCGTGGCTGAAATTCACGTCGTCTACCCAAGAACAAGAACAATCCAACCAGGCCATCCTATCTGAGCCCTCAAGCCACGTCCCCCTCCAACCCGAGCAATTCGCATCCAACATGCCAAATCTATGGTAAATCAGGTCACATCATAATCAACTGCTGGTACAAATGCAATTTCAAATATGTACCAACTACAAATTATGGACCTCGTGCAATGCTAGCACAACCGACACCTTATCTAACAGAAGATTGGATTCTCGACTTCGGCGCTTCCACACATTTGACACCGGACATCACAAACATTCAACATCCGTATTCCTATCAAGGTCAATATTCTATTTCAGTAGGCAACGACTCCTCTCTACCTATCCAAAACTTCGGTCAAGGTCGCTTCCACTTTTGGATACTCCTCGTAAGCTTTGTCTGTGCAATCTTTTACATGTCCCATTTCTTACTCACAATTTGCTATTTGTATCTAAATTAACCTTCAACAATTCTATTTCAATTACGTTTGATGCTAATGGCTTTGAAATGAAGGACTCTCGGGATCATCGTCTACTTCTTAGTGGATGCCTTCTTAATGTCTTGTACCACATATTAATGGCTCCGGATGTCACACCGACCGCTCTTCAAGCCAGCACAAATTCAGCTCCACTATGGCATGCTCGCCTCGAACACCAGCACATTCGTCTCCTTACTACTCTTGCAAACCGCATTCCCAATTTTACAAATGCTTCTTTATCTTTTTCATGTAAATCTTGTAAGGTGGCCAAAAGCCACAAGCTATCATTAATAAAAGAAGTTCGGTGACCTCCTCCCCATTCGAGCTCATACACTCGGATGTATGGGGACCAGCACTGAGCCCATCCTTAGCTGGTTTTCATTACTATGTAATTGTTATTGACAAATTTACACAGTTTTCATGGATTTACTGAAAGTTCAATGGGGATGTTAAGCCCTATGAACTTAGTCCCAAACTAACCAAGAGGGGGGGGGGGGAGGGGGTGAATTGGTATTTTAAAAACTTCTTTTTAAACAAAGAAATAAAATCACATAAACCAAATCACACCACAAAAAGTGCGGAATTTAAAAGTGCGGAAGCAAGAAAAAAAACACAGAAATTTATAGTGGTTCGGTCGACTCGACCTACATCCACTCCTTGGAGGCACCCTCCAAGTATTGCACTACAAAAAGTGACTCTCCTTTAGCCCCCACGGCTAGGTGGAGAAACCCTCACAAGAACCTCCTTTTTGCTACCCCGGCAAGGCAGAGAACCTATCTTCTTTTGCTTCCTCCTGAAGCTGGCAGAGAACCAGAACCAAAAGCAAAACTCCTTACCTCTACCGACCCTTTCACGGACGAGAAACTCTAGACGAAGACGACGCAGAGAGATCCTTGAAGCAACCCTTGTGAAACCCCTCACAAGCTCCCCCTCACAAGATCCTCTCTCTCTCTTTCTCTCCTCAAGGTCTTCTCAGGTCAAGGCAGTAGCCAAAGGTCTTTAGAAACGTTGAACAAGAGCTCTTAAATAGAAGAGCTTCAAAAGAGCTCATTAATTGCAAGTTGCCGACAATATCGTCCAGGCCGATATGGACATCGGCCTGGCCGATCAGTACAAATCAATGAAGATCGGCCAGAGCATAGCCCTGGATGAAAAACTGGACGATTGAAAATTAGCTTGATCGTCCAGGCCGATATCACGATCGTCCTGGCCGATTAGTTCAAATCAGAGGAAAATTGTCCTGACAATAGCCCTGGATACGGGCTGGCCGATATTGATCGTCCTGAAGTAACTTAAGGTTTTTGACAAGATCGGCCTGGCCGATCTTGCGATCATCCAGGACGATCTGATCGTATCAATCATCCTTAATTACTCCCTTGATTTCCTGAACAATTATGACATAATTTGTGAATATCGTCCAGGCCGATCCGAGGATCATCCGGGCCGATAATTTAAAGATACAGTATACCATACTTGTCTATGGTGGCTACTTCTTTCTGTTTTGAGCTTATCGTCCTGGCCGATACACATATCGTCCAGGACAATCTGTTAACATCGGCTGCCTTAATTAAGAATCGTTAATTAGACTTTCTGTTTTAAGCTGATCGTCCAGGCCGATCAAAGAAATCGTCCTGGCCGATATGAGTAAAAACAGAAATTCTAAGTCTCTCAAGTGTGTGTGTGAAGGGTTACAAAGCATCAGTCTCTTTGACTATTACAAGTGGACTCAAAAGGTAAAAAACAAAAGTACAGACTGACTCAACCCTAAACCTATGCATTCCTGAACTTGGCTCCTTTTTGATTGTCCGATCTTTTGATTCCTGAAAAGTTAGAAGCACCAAGCTGTCCAAGAAAAGCAGTGTTTGTCAATCATCAAAACATAAGACATGAAAAATAGATTTGCAACAATCTCCCCCTTTTTGATGATGGCAAAACACAAGTAGGACAAAAATAGATTCATTAGAAAAACAAAGTTACAACATCAACTTTTTCCTACCACACCCTATCCTACTCCCCCTTTTTGTAATCACAAAAAGAGAGTCCAGAAACAGCAGAAAAAAAATCACGAAAGACTAACTACAAAAAGACAAGAAACAATAACTCAAAGCACAAACTAAAAGAACGAGGGATCCTGATCATCAGATGGAGGAGGTGGAGGTGGCTGCTGAAATTAACTAGCAAGGGTGGTAAACTGAGCATTGAACCAGGTGATGTCCTGGTCATGCTGCTGCTGCTGGTGAGCAAGAAAACTGTCAAATCGAGCTAAATCCTTAGCGCGGTGATGCTCGTAGCGGGCAATGTCCTCAGAGTGTTGCTGCTCCTGGGCAGCAACATATGCATCAAACTGGGTCTCCCAACGATCAAATCTCTCAATCAACTGATCAACCGGTGAGTGTTGGTGGAGAGGGACAGGGTCAGGAAAGGGAGCTGGAGCGGGAGCCTCCTCCTCTCGAGCCCCCTGAGGTTCCTCAGGGTGGAGACGAGTACTGTGAAGGGTGCTGAAGGAATTGTTTGAGTAGAAGGGAGTTGGGAGGTTTGGTGGAATATGATATTGAAGTTGGTATTTAGTTTCAAGAACATAGGCTATGATGTGTCCTAAGGCTAGATTTGGCTTTCTTCTGTGGCCTGGATCGCGAATTGTTGTTAGGTGATCAATGTAACGAAAAAATAGGTCCGCAGTGTTGAATTCCCTATGAGCCATGATGTAGAAGGTAGTGAGGGAAAGTAGAGGGGTAATGTGGACACGGTCGCCGGCTTTTGGAATGACGGAGGTGCGAATGACATGTTGGATTGTCCTAGTATCTCTGACTAAAGAGCTAGTCTCTCCAACATGGTAACGGACATTGGTCTGGCGAAGAAAGTGATTTGCCGTGGACCACTCAAAATCAGGGTCAGGGGCAATTAGGTGCAGCTTATCTCCGGTGGTGGATAGCTGTAAAAGATCAACACAGTCCTGATATGTGATTTCGACAGGGCGTCGATTCACATAGGAGGACAGGGCTGTGAAGGTAGAGTTGATGCGAAGGTTTGCAAAAAATTCTAGAAGGAACTCAGAATTGAAAGGGAAAACAAGAGACAGAATGAAGCAAAGGGAAGTGTGAGCGAAGAGATCCATTACCGGGTAAGAGATGTGGACCGGATTGATAATTCTGGAAACAGTAATTCCACATTCTTTATAACGATGATATGCGGCTTCATCTTCTGCTTCCCGGAAACGAGGGTCAACCCTTGCCCTCGAGGAACTTCCAGAGGTCTGACGGACGTGCTTCCCACCAGCTATTTGAGAGAACTTAAGCAAAAACACAAAGGAGAAAGGATGAAGAGTGAAAAAATCATGGCTGGATCGGCCTGAATTTAAAGAAACGTCCATATCGTTCTGGCCGATCGCGGAATCGTCCAGGCCGATATGTGTCAATAATTACGTACAGGCCGATTGGTCAAAAAGGCGGTCCAATCGTCTGGGCCGATCAGATATCGGGCAGGCCGATTAGACACAGGCTATCGGCCCAAGGAGTCAGTCCGGACGACCGTTGAAAAAGCAGATCGTCCGGGCCGATTGGGTGGATCGTCCAGGATGATGCACAATAATTGATCATACCGGCCGAAGTTAAAACGTTTTAAATGCTTGCCACGTGTATCGTCCAGGACGAACAGTGGATCGGCCCGGCCGATGGTCCAATAATGGATCGTCCGGGGCCGAATTTAAAGATCAAAACGTACTGACACGTGGATCGTCCGGGACGGTCCAGTGTATCGGCCAGGACGATACACATAGAATGCATCAGCCAGACAAATATACTATCGGCCAGAACTATCACCATGAGTTTGATCAAATCGTCCAGGATGATAATGTATCGTCCAGGACAATGAATTTCAGTAAGCACAGAAAAAAGGTCAGCAGATGGATTTTGGAAAGAATTTGTCATATCGGCCAGGATGATATAAATATCGGCCAGACCGATGTGACTTGAATTTGAAATCAAGAAAAGAATGATGATGATCAAGACCCTCAAAAATAAAACAAAAGAAAAGACAGTCAAAGACACAAAAATAACACAATGAAAACCAACCACCGAAAAATTTTTTTTTGTTTTTAAATTTTCTATTTTTTTGTTTTATGGAGGCATCATATGAGAATTCTTTTCATGAATTTAAACTTTTAAAGTTTTTTTTTTTAAGAGATCAAAAGGTTTAACAAAATCCAATCAGAAGAAGATAGAAAAACTGATTCCATTTACCCTAGATCGGACATCCTTCATGGTACAAAATTCTCTTAAAAACAACAGAGTCCTAACTCGGAATAACAAAAAGGATAAGAAGATCCAATCAAGGCTTGTTAACAACTAAAATATCTCATAAATAATAAACCAAAATAATTTTTCTCAATCATGGAAATTGAAATCAAATCTTTGAACGTATCACATAATCAATGAGTTTTCTAAGTTTTAAGAGTTTTACCAAAGAGATGATAGCTTGCATTTAGTGGGCTAATTTTATGCCTCTTGTCACTTTTATTGGCTCTTTGAGCATCTTTTGATTTTTGATACATTTTTGTGTATATAGCTTTCTTTTCAATTTGGCTTCATTGGCCTCTTTCCTTTTTAACTTTTGCAAGCTAAAAATTCTTTAATATACCCTTAAAAAAAAACTTAGTTGTGAGTATATCCTCCAAATATTAGAGAATAGGAGCTCTCTCTCTAACATAGGGAAGAACAATCCACAACACAAAATCAAAATCACGTGATAACTGCAATGGTAAGATTTCAAAAGCTTTAATGATATCAAAGAATTTTGACTATTATGCATAAGATGTTTTAATGTAGTAAGATTTAGAAAGAGATCTTAAAAAGCCATTGGTTAAACTGAGTTTAGACTTTTGTTTTATAGAAGAAAATCATGCCACTAAACAAAGTCAGAAAAAGGGAAAAACATCAACAGTTTACTCCCTTTAACCAATTTTAAAAAGCTAAACCCTATCTCCAAAAACTCCAATATTTAAAAGCTTGAGAAGTTTCATCATATGGAAGCCCAAGAAAAAAAAATAAAGACCAAAGTGAAAAAGAAAAAGCAAAAAATAAGCAAACTAAAGACAACACAAAGTGAACACAAAAACTAAAAAATAAAAGACATACAAAAACTAAAGATTTCAAGCAAGTGATAAAGCAACGGATTTAAGCAATTGAGCTGCAAGCCTCCTTATGTTCAGTTATCTTATGATTCAGTGATTGCAGTAATTTTTGCATCATAAGACGAAGGCAAGCATCTCAAAATCTTGTTAACTTTTTCATAGTTCGAAAGTTCTTTTCCTAGTGCATGCAATGAGGTAGCAATCTGAGTAAACCTAGTGTACATGTCAGAGGAAGAGACTACAAACTTGTGTTTCTTGGGAGAAAATCAAAGTGATGAGGAAGAGGTATGTAAACCAACCTATGATGAATTGTTTGAAATCTGTGAAAAAATCCATACATCATACAAAAAACTTAAGAAAACTCATGCTAGCCTAAAATTAGAACATTCAAATCTACAAAAAGAGCATGAAGTTTTTCTCAAAGATCATGCAAGAGAATGTTTAAACGGGATTGTTTAACTTCATTAGTGCCTTCATAAGTAATGCACAATTTATCCCAAATTTCTTTACCAGTTTTGCAAGTTGAAACACGCATGTAATCCTCAGATTTTAAAGCATAGAAAAAACAATTCAAACATTTCGCATTTAATTGAGCTAAATCTCGTTCATCAAAAGTCCATTCGGTAAAAGCAACTTTAGTTTTAAAACCTTTAATTTCACGAGAAGGTGGAGAATAACCTTCTTGAATAAGCATCCACATGCGATAATCAGTAGATTGTAAAAAGTTGACATGCGAGTTTTCCAAAAATCAAAAGGTAGGTTATCGAACAGAGGAGGTCGGGTAATAGAATACCCTTCCGTAGTGTTGCGATTCCCAAAGTTAGACATGGATCAAATTCAAAAAGTTTTCAAACTTTAATTTTCGAATCAAGCTCTGATACCACTTGAAAGTTCAATGGGGATGTTAAGCCCTATGAACTTAGTCCCAAACTAACCAAGAGGGGGGGGGGGGGGGGTGAATTGGTATTTTAAAAACTTCTTTTTAAACAAAGAAATAAAATCACATAAACCAAATCACACCACAAAAAGTGCTGAATTTAAAAGTGCGGAAGCAAGAAAAAGAACACAGAAATTTATAGTGGTTCGGTCGACTCGACCTACGTCCACTCCTTGGAGGCACCCTCCAAGTATTGCACTACAAAAAGTGACTCTCCTTTAGCCCCCACGGCTAGGTGGAGAAACCCTCACAAGAACCTCCTTTTTGCCACCCCGGCAAGGCAGAGAACCTATCTCCTTTTGCTTCCTCCTGAAGCTGGCAGAGAACCATAACCAAAAGCAAAACTCCTTACCTCTACCGACCCTTTCACGGACGAGAAAATCTAGACGAAGACGACACAGAGAGATCCTTGAAGCAACCCTTGTGAAACCCCTCACAAGCTCCCCCTCACAAGATCCTCTCTCTCTCCTCTCTCTCTCTTTCTCTCCTCAAGGTCTTCTCAGGTCAAGGCAGCAGCCAAAGGTCTTTAGAAACGTTGAACAAGAGCTCTTAAATAGAAGAGCTTCAAAAGAGCTCATTAATTGCAAGTTGCCGATAATATCGTCCAGGCCGATATGGACATCGGCCTGGCCGATCAGTACAAATCAATGAAGATCGGCCAGAGCATAGCCCTGGATGAAAAACTGGAGGATTGAAAATTAGCTTGATCGTCCAGGTCGATATCACGATCGTCCTGGCCGATTAGTTCAAATCAGAGGAAAATCGTCCTGACAATAGCCCTGGATACGGGCTGGCCGATATTGATCGTCCTAAAGTAACTTAAGGTTTTTGACTAGATCGGCCTGGCAGATCTTGCGATCGTCCAGGACGATCTGATCGTATCAATCATCCTTAATTACTCCCTTGATTTCCTGAACAATTATGGCATAATTTGTGAATATCGTCCAGGCCGATCCAAGGATCGTCCGGGCCGATAATTTAAAGATACAGTATATCATACTTGTCTATGGCGGCTACTTCTTTCTATTTTGAGCTTATCGTCCTGGCCGATACACGTATCGTCCAGGACGATCTGTTAACGTCGGCTGCCTTAATTAAGAATCCTTAATTAGACTTTCTGTTTTAAGCTAATCGTCCAGGCCGATCAAAGAAATTGTCCTGGCCGATATGAGTAAAAATAGAAATTCTAAGTCTCACAAGTGTGTGTGTGAAGGGTTACAAAGCATCAGTCTCTTTGACTATTACAAGTGGACTCAAAAGGTAAAAAACAAAAGTACAGACTGACTCAACCCTAAACCTATGCATTCCTGAATTTGGCTCCTTTTTGATTGTCCGATCTTTTGATTCCTGAAAAGTTAGAAGCACCAAGCTGTCCAAGAAAAGCAGTGTTTGTCAATCATCAAAACATAAGACATGAAAAATAGATTTGCAACATTTACTTTATACATTCAAAGCAGGAAACCTTCTCCAAGTTTAAACTACTTTGTAGTCTTATATGCACCCAATTCTCAACCACACCAAAAATCTTTCGTTCTGATTGGGGCGGTGAATTTACGAGCATCGCCTTCAATTCTTTTCTTCATGATCACGACATCCTTCATAAACTAAGCTATCCTCACACACCGGAACAAAATGGCACTGCTAAACGTAAGCACAGACACCTTCTTGATCTCCCTCGTACTCTCTTGCACGCATCTAATCTTCCAAATCAATTCTGGGCTGACGCTTTCTCTACAGCAATTTATCTTATTAATCGTCTCCCCTCCAAATCTATCTCTCTTAAATCCCCTTACCAAATTCTGTAAAACAAATAACCCAACTATACTCATATTCACACTTTTGGATGTCAATGCTATACTTGGCTTCAACCTTACACCCCCAACAAACTCTCTCCTTGGTCTCACGAATGCATTTTTATAGGCTACTCTTGCAACCATAAAGGCTACAAATGCTACAACCTTGACACACACAAAACTCACATCTCCCGACACATAGTGTTTCACAAACTCATCTTTCCCTACAACTCTACTCGTCACACTTCACCTCCTCACAATCAAAATACTTGTAGCCCCACTCCACCACTTCTTTATGTTCCCACTTCAACCACCTCACCTTTCCCTCATTCCCTTAACTCTACAACCCCTCCCATCACTTCTACCTGTGCCACTGCTCTCATCAATTCAACATCTACTCTCAACCCTGCATCCAACATAATCCATGAACCACTCACTGAATCTTCACCTTCACACCGTCCTACAAACCACATGTAAACTAGATCAAAATATGGAATCTTTAAACCCAAACCAATATTTTCTCTCCTCAGCAGCTACACTCCTCTCTCCACCCTAACAACCTATAATCAGGCGATCAAATTCGAACATTGGCGTGCTGCCATGGTGGAAGAATTCAATGCTCTTCAGAAATAAGGGACTTGGTCTCTCGTCCCACCTCGACCGAACAAAAACATACTCGGCTGTAAGTGGACCTTCAAAACAAAATTACTTCCTACAGGTCAAGTGGACCGCCACAAAGCTCATTTAGTAGCCTTAGGCTATGATAAAAAATTTGGAGAAAATTACAACGAAACTTTCAGCCCGGTCACCAAGATGCCTACCATCTGCATCCTCCTCACTCTTGCCCCCAATCGACATTGGCAAATTCTTCAACTCAACGTCTCTAATGCCTTCTTACACGATGATCTTCCCGACGACATTTATATGCGCCAACTGCCCGGATTCGTAGATCCTCACCCACCCAACTCTGTATGAAAGATGTACAACTCACTTTACGGCCTCAAACAGGCTCCAAGTTAATGGTTACAAAAGCTCACAAACTTCTTGCAATTCCACAAATTCTGGTTCAGTCCCTCTGACCCCTCTTTACTAAGCATCACATTGAAATTTACCTCCTAATCTATGTCAATGATATTCTTGTCACAGGAAATGATCAAACAACCATCCAGTCTCTCATAAAGGATCTACACTCCCACTTCGCCCTCAAGCAACTCGTATCTCATTCTTCCTTGGAATACAAGTTCAACAAACCACCAACGGTTACTTCCTCACACAACAACATTATGCCAGTAAACTACTCAACGAGGCCAGCTTTGCCGACTGCAAGGCATCTCCCTCTTCTACCACTCCAACCTCAAACTTCATTCCAGCAATAATCAATTGTTCCACGACCCATCTCTATATTGTCATCCTGCCGGATCCCTTCAATACCTGTCTGTAACCAGACCAGACATTGCATTCGCAACAAATCATGTCTGCCAACACATGCAACAACCCACCATTCAAGATTTTAAAGCTCTCAAACGACTACTACGCTGCGTCAAAGGAACACTATCCTTCGGTCTTCCCATCACTCTCTACGACTTATAACTCCAGACCTACACTGATGCTGACTGGGCTTCGGACAACACAGACCGAAAATCTATTTCAGTTTTTGCACATTCTTGGGACCCAACCTCATTTCTTGGTCAGTCAAGAATCAGGTCACTATTGCTAAATCTTCAACCGAGGCAGAGTATTGATCTTTATCCGCTGCCACATCAGACGTCATCTGGCTACGACGACTAGCAGCCAAACTTCAAATCAAACAACGTTCTCTGATGACCATCCTCTGTGACAACGTCTCAGCCATAGCTCTAGCAAAGAATATTGTTTTTCATGCCCGGACAAAGCATATCGAAATAGATTACCAATTCATTCGCCAACATATATCCTCCGACAACATCACTATCAAGCACATTCCTTCAAAAGACCAGGTTGCCAACATCCTAACAAAATCATTCTCGTCAACCCGCTTCAAAGAACTTGGAACCAAATTAACCATTCATTCCTCGAATGATTAATTTGAGGGAGGGGCTGTTAGCACGCAACATTTACCTTAAGATGCTCTTGCTCTTATTTACTGTTTTACTTATATCTCTTTATATATTGTTCTTTGTATTCACTTTCTAGATATATGAATCCCTTTTTGCTTTCTCGTTATCTCTTTTTCTTTCTCTGCTTAGTTCTCTCGGCAGCCTCCTTTGGCTGTTCTCACATTTTCTTCATATTCTATTGTGCTTCCTTGAAACAAATCGGCTTTATTTGAATTGGACTATTAAGATATTAAAAAATATAAATGGAGTTTCATTATCAAGGTAATGTTTTTAAACTAAGTTTCATTTAAATTAAAATAAACATGAATTACTTCACATAACTAACCTGACTATCAACCAACCTATCCAGCTCGTCTCGATAGGTCGCAAGACTTTCAACTGGTAATGTCTGAAGGCGTTCCTTGTTCCGCCTAAAAGCCATCCATGCTCATAATAGAAAATGTCCCGTCAAAGCTAAGAACAAATGACGCTCCTCTTTAAAACATAATTGCGCTACTGCGTTTCACTTATCAATTCCTATGATAAACCAACACAACCTCATTTACAACTAAAAAAAATTCACAAACAAACATAATTTATCATAAAAAAATATTTTAGACGAGAAGTTTAATCAAAGGTAAAATTTAGCTTGATTTTGATTATAAGAGATCTAGTAAATGCTTCTAACATAACATAAACATTGCAAACTGAGCTCAACTAATGGGGATTTCGTTGGGGTGGATTTGTTTGACCATAAGAAATAAATTCCCCTTCTAGAAGCGATCTTTGAAACTAACTGGATTAAGTTTGACCTTCTTGCCACCATGGTCTTGTCGGAACTTGCTAAAACTCACACCAGGACGTTGTGGGAAGGTAGGGAAATGACAATGTTTGGTTGCTCACACATTGCAGAAAATCAAGGATATAAATGTCAGACCATGCACTCTTCAGCAAAAATTAGGGTATTTATAGAGTATTGGAAGATGCATGGGGGTAGAATTTTAACCACCTGATGAGTTTGTACCAGAAGGTTGAACAAATTTGAATTGACTTAATGGGATGCAGGCAAATATGCAAGAGGAGCTAGGAGCTTGAGGCAGGCTGTTTTGATCTAATGGCTCATATGATAGGCACATGGCCTTAGGCTGTGGAAATTTTTGAGTAATCGATGGCCACCATTGGCTCTATAAGTGTTGGGTTTGGTTTAGGTAAGCTTAGGGTAGTGATTAGGTCACATGGGTAAGCTCAAGGCAGGCCAAATTCTCTTTGAATGAGTTTTAGATCATTTTGGGCTCACTTGGGTTAGCCTAATTGGGTGACCCAAGCTAGCCCAGAGTTTGGGCTGGCTAAGGTAGGTAGTTTAAGATGTTTGCATACAATTGAAGTGGTTTGGTATCACAACAAAACCCGAAAGACCCACTAATAGGATAGGTCTTATCGTTGTGATGTGATATGTGAATCCCAAGATCTATTTTAAAAAATATATATATTTTTTCTTTTAATATAGATCTTATAACAAACAACAGTCCATAAAGTCACTAAAATATCCGAAGGACTACAAACTAACTTGTCCAAAAGATTTGATATTCTTTCATCATGAAAATGTATATATAAAATCTACATTACAATATATTATTAAAGGCAACAAAATACTGAGCAAAATAGAAAAATAATTACAAACTCATATCAGAATCTTAAAACTGGTACTCAACTAGATCCTTCCCCTTATTAGCTCTTGAAAATAAGAATCAAAACATCTATGAGCTAAAACGGCTCTACAGCCGACAATTAAACTTAACTAAATTCTCAGAATTGTTTTTATTAAACATTCAATGAATATTAAAAATGGTACTGAGCAAACAAATGAATGAACTTATCTCAACTTTAGGCAAAATACCCAAGCAGTTTATATATTCCTCCCGAGAGACAGTTTGAGAATTTTGACACTTGTCTTATAAAATACAAAATTCAATAGCTCTGAGCAAAACATAGAGTTTGATAATTTTGAATATCAAACACAGTCAATAACTCTTATGCAATATATATATATATATATATATATTCACCAAAAACAGAGATTTTATTAGATCAAAAAGGGAAAGATTACAACAGCATAGAACTCAAAATAAAAAGAAAAAGGCAGATAACAACCTAAATTGGGCTCAGTGCACGGCCAAGGCTTCCAGCACCCCGAAGCCACGCACGGACCATCCAATCAGGTGAAGTCAGCTCCCCAACAAATACAGACTCAACGATCAACACCAGAGGTTTCCACCAGCTCGACGACGGTGGTACGAGCCTCAGCCACATCATAGCCCTCGAAAAAAATGACAAAAACCTAGCAACAAGCCAACCCAGAGCAAAAAAGAAAAAAAAAACATAAATTACAGCAAGTTCAACGTCTTCTACGACCCCTCCCACGGAAACGACCACGGGAGGCAGCCGAACAAACAGGCCTATCTTGAATCAAAGCAAATTCATTACCCGGATCAGATCCACCACAGAAATCCGGAGATGTCAAGCCACAATCCGAAAATTCAAACTCAGAAGAAACATGTAGCCAGTCTACATGGTTCATAATATGAAAACCTGAATTTTCACCCAATTGATTGGAAAATGATCGCGAATCAACCAAGTTTACAGGGACATCAATCAGATAATTAGAGCAGGTTGCGGTAACATCCAATTTACCCGCCCCCTCACTCTCAACATGAGTAATCACATTCGCTTGTGGTAGCACAGGAGATTCGACTACAGGTGTATCGACCACATTCACATTATTAACAACCAAAATAGAACCATTAGCCACACTTTTACAATTATTAACATTAGGAGAACTAAAAACGGGAACCACATCCATCACAGCCGTAATAGGAGGCACCAACGCATCAGACGAGCTAGCCAGACAATCACCAGCGGGCAAGACCTCATCCTCCCCAACCACAGAGGGCAAGGCAACAACCATTTGAGCTTTAACATTAATTTCACAATCTAAAACTCCTTGATCTGAAGCTAAAACATCATTCCCCGCAATATTATCACAAACAGGAATATTATTCGGGACAGAGGAAATAACAGGGATACCCGAGTTCACAATGGGAATCTCCTGGGGGACAGAGGCATCAACCGGAGACAATTTAGGAACAAGCTTAGGACAATCCAATTTCTTATGGCCCAAAGATTTACATAGATGACAAAAATTAGGCATACCCTAAAAAATGACTTTCTGCACATACCCCAACTTCTCCGGACCCAACCAAACAGAATGGGGGTAAGGTTTCGTAACATCAATTTCAACAAGAACACGAGCAACAGAGGGACGAGATCCAGAAGCCGTGGCATTATCAGTTTGAACCGGGCGTCCAAAAATCGAACCCAACCCAAAAAGGATCCGGGAAAGAGAAGAGGTGAGGACGTAAACCCAGAAATGAAAGCCAAACAGGGACGATTGGAGATTCCTCCGACAAATCCAGAACAGGGGACCATTTTATTACTTTCATAAAACATCCAAAAACAAAGTATGAGCGGTGAGCAAAAACCCTAGCATAGTCCAGATCATTGGAGAGCTTGATTAACACATTAGCTTGATCTAACAGAGTAACAGAAAAATCCCCAGACAATTTCAAGTTGAAAAAAAAACCTACGGATAGAATCTAACGCTGGCCGTTTAAGGGGAAATTTCCCCACCTGAGCAAACTCAAATGGCTTAGCAAGATGCAAAAACTCATCTTCAGAAAACCACAGCACTGGCATACCATGAATCGAAGAAATACGAAAATCCGAAAATCCTTTCGACTCATCGGAACCAGATAAAACGACTTTGAAGGATTTAGATTGCTTACCCGCTAGAAAATTAGGATCAAACAATTTTTTCGCCATAGAAAACGTACCGTCGGAGAAGAGGTAGGCGAAAGGAGGCGGCTAGGGAAAACGCCCAAAAAGGGCGCAAACCCTAGCTAACGAAAGAACGCTTTAAATCAAAATTATTATGAAAAAGTGGAATGTATATATATATATATATATATATATATATATATATTACCACAACATAACCTCCTCCATCTATTTCAGATCTTGAAAGAATCACCAATTTTAAGAAACTATTAAAAATATTTCAATGCATTATAGTAATTGATGCATAAATAAATGCAATTTAGAATTTACCAACATACGTTGAAGGTAGGCAATAAAAAACCCTACTAAATGAAAATGCATAATTTCAAAAAAATTACAAAACTATCAGACTTTATGCAAAAAAACTATTTTAAGACTTCAATTGTACTTTGACATTATTTTTTTTAGAAATCATTTAAAATAGTTAAAATCTCAATCTCTATATAATTTTCTATAATGAACACAGAAATTTAATAAAAATTTGAAATTTTTTTTATATTTTTGAAAACTGAGATAGGCAAAACGTAACCTAGCATGAGCCAAATAATTTCCCAACTGAACAGACTGAAAATTTTTTGCTCTATGACTTCCATACCCTAGCTTTTCTTTTCTCTCGCCTCTCATTTCTTCTCTTTTTCTCTTTTTTTTAGCTCTCTGTTAACAAAATGAAGAGGATCAAATTGGTTTTTAAAAAGTTTTTTTTTAATTAAAAATGATTTTATAATAATATAATTAAAGGATAAATTGGTAATTATTCTAATTGCTTAATTTTTAGAAAAAAAATAGATATATATATCCTGATTAAAAATGTTTTGAAAAAAATAGATATATATATCCTGATTAAAAAAATAGATATATATATCCTGATTAAAAAATATGGAATAAAAATGTTTTGAAAAAAAATTTATGATATAGCTAAGCATGCTTAGAATAATCAGGTGAAATTAATTTTAAAAACTAGCACCTAACATTCCTAGAAGACTCAGTCGTACCGATATGTGTCAATTTTTTAGAGAAGTGCTTGCTAAACATTAATTTATTTTTTTAATTTATATAATTAAAGCAAAAAAATATGTATATTATGATGAAGATGATTTATAATATGAACTTATAAAGACTTCCAAAATACTTTTTTACTATTGTAGGTCAAAACATTTCTTTTAAAATTTAAGTTTGTTACATTTGGAGGCTATGGTTCAATAACATTTGGGTTTATTCAAGTGTGATTTTTGTCTGGTTCAAATGGCTCATACATGGTCAACATTGTCAACTATGTTGATCGAAGTTGAACAAAGGATTCCAATGATCTTGGGTGAGTTCACTGAAGTATTTAAAAGGTTTAGGATACCATGCCAAGGTTTGAAATATGTGTGAACGTTGAAATGTGAACGTTGAAATATATATATATATATATATATATAATGTGAACTTGCTATACAATTTATCTATACAAATTATATCTAAATATGCCACATAAATTAGTCATAATTTATATAAAATTATATACTTACATATAAACTAAATTTATATTAAAAAACAAACTTAAAGATTGAAGATATTTTAAACTTAAATTTACAAAAACAATATTACACATGAAATATGTTTATTTTTTAGTCACAAAATCATATGATTATACAATTAGTATATTATTATTATTATTATTATTATTATTATTATTATTATTATTATTATTATATCATTTAAACTTTTTTTTTTTTTAATAATTTTGTTATTAATTCCGCATCTAGTTCAACCTCAATTGAACCTGAACCTCAAATATCTTATTCTTCTGATTGGTCTACTCTTGTTATCACATCCTTAGTTATAAAATTGTATATGCTTGATGCACGTAATTGTAACTTGTCTTCTAATTTTTCTCGAATGTTTAAAGCTAATTAAATCTTAAACTAACAAGTACGTATAAATTTGGGATCCAAAATCTGCTAATTAAAAATCTGAATGTCCAAATCAATAGATTAAAATGCACTGCATGCGCCACAAGAATTCACTCTCCCGCAGCTATTGTTTCATTTGTTTTTTTTTTCATGCATTCGAGTTGCTTATCGTGCACGTCCTTAATTGTGACTCCATTTCTGTAGGTGTTAATATGTTAGAGCTAGAGCATCTCTGTGCTGCCTATTTAAGCATCGCGATCTATTATATTTTATTTATCTTCTGATGACTATGATCGTTTGTTGTTTATTTTGGTACTAGAAAGTCACTTTCTATAAAAGTTAAAAAATTATTTTCTCTACAATAATTTTACAAATCAATAAAAAAACAGCCCAAACAACTCCTTAGTCTTTTCTTATTTTTTCTTAAATTAATGTAAATTTTTATCATTAGTCATTTCAATGAGAATTTTATATGCACAATTTTCTTTAATTATAAGATTATTTTCCAATTAGTTTAAATCTTTTTGCAAAGTTAATGATAATGATGCATTCTACAAATAAATTTTTATGAGAAATTTCTTAATAGTTTTATTACTTTTGTCTGCATGTATATCAGGAACATTGAATATAGACGTAATAATGGCCGAACTATAAAGACATCTTCCTATCAGTAGCAAAATCTAAACCTCTCCCATGTCATCATAATGAATGAAAAAGAATAAAAAATTTAAAGGAAAAACAAAGAAGACAAAATGTAAGAAAACCATACATTAAAAACAATAAACTTGCAAAAAGTATGATTGATTAGTTTAAGATGAGCCTTATCTTGCTGATTGTATGTGCACTATTTTTTTTTTTCATCTTAGTATTAAATAATTGATATACTTAGGCATCATTTGGGATGACTTTTTTATTATTTTGCTTTTAAGATCACAACCACATTTTCTATTTGGCCAATATTTTTTTATTGTTTACAAGAGATTTTTTTGCTAGGAAGCTGTTTTCTATAGCACCTTTAAAAAGTAACTTTTTCCACAACAATTTTACATTCAACTATACAAAAAGTTGCAGCCATCCTGAATGGATCCTTAATTAAATATAGTAATGATCACTTGTAAGTGATTTAGGCTTAGTTTGTGTGGCTTTCTTGCTGTTTCGTAAAGCTGCTGTAGAGAAATTAATTTTTTAAAATTGTTGTAGAAAATATCTTTCAAGCATTTTTTTTAACTAGAAAAAAAGCAATAATCCAACAAAAGTTATAGTTGCAGTCTAAAAAGCAAAATAATTAGAAATCTATCCCAAACGAACCTTTAATTAAAGAAGAAACTAAAGATCGATATACTTTCAAATAAATTTATGTTTAAAGTTAAAATTCATTATTCTTTGGATTGCATTATAATATATATAATATTGGTTTGTAAATATCGTGTAAGAATTTACATAAATTGTAAGCATTTAAAAATATATTGATGCTTTAATTAAGTTATAAAATGTCAAATTTCTGGATTTTATTTAGTGCAACACTACCAAGGAAAAAAAAACCTTCAAAACATAGAAATAGTTTCCTTAGTTGTCGTGATATGCTTATCCGGATTAAGATTATTGCTAATTAATTATATGTGAGACCATAATTATGGTTGGAGGTCCATTACCATCACACTAATCTAAAAAGCAATAAAGCTCTTTGGTTGCGTCCTTATGTTCACCGTTATCTTTGCTTGTTAACATAATTATTTTTCTTTGTTGAGTGCAGGTAATTAAACTGAAAGATTGTTAATCAATTCTCTGATAATATTTCTTGATCATTATAAGGACTTCTTTGGCTGTGATAAGGACTTCTTTCAAAGTATGTTATCATGATAAAATACATAATCATTTTGTTTTTAATAATAATAATAATAATAATAATAATAATAATAATAATAATAATAATAATAATAATAATAGTAATTGATGCGTCCTGGAATATTCGCGGCGGTAGAGAAATATATAGTTTAATGTCTTAGCATTGTACGAAGATCCAGCACACAAGCAGATAAGTGAGAGGGTGTAGCATTCATAAGAGACACAAGAGTATTTACGTGGAAAACCCTTGAAAAGGGGGAAAAGCCACGGGGCCTGGCCCAGTTTGAATGAATCCACTAGTATTTGTAGTCGATTACAAATGAGGCCCTTCCTTGGGAGAAGGCCTTGGATTGATGTAGAAAATGTACATCATATAAATTGCGTTACATGGTAGGAGTTACATATACATGTTTGTCTGGTCGCAAGGACCGTAGTCGGCAGGAGACCGGGGTCAGAAAGACTGTTGTCTGTTGATGGAGGTCGGAAAGACCATAGTAGGCGACAAAGGTCAGAAGGACTGTAGGCGGTAGGAGACAAGGAGTCGGGTGTTAGACCCAGTGTCACTTGGAAGATCGGGTGTTGATGGTCTGGCCTTGGGTAGGACGTCGGGTCTGAATGTCGGGCCTTAAGCAGGACGTTGGGATTAAGCATTGGGCCTTAAGCGGGACGTCGAGTCTTCATCAGGACATAGGGACTGAACGTCGAGCCTTAAGCGGGACGTCGAGTCTTCAGCAGGACGTAGGGACTGAACGTCGGGCCTTAAGCAGGACGTCGGGTATTCAACAGGACGTAGGGATTGAACGTCGGGCCTTAAGCGGGACGTCGAGTCTTCAGCAGGATGTAAGTACTGAACGTTGGGCCTTTAGCGGGACGTCGATAATATCTTTTGGAATAAGGATCATTATAAGGACTTCTTTGACTGTGATAAGGACATCTTTCGCTCTAATGTTAATTTGAGAAAGATAGATAAGCTTTATTTTGATTTTAATTATAAGGATTAGGAGCTCTGGCTTTCAATTGTTTTGTGATTTGCTGCCAACTATGTTCAAACTAGAAAGTTTTAGAAACAATTATAATAGAGAATTGAGATAAAAAGATATAATTATCAACTAATAAATAATTACTAAGAGTGATAGTGGTTAGAGAATTGGAGAATAATTTGAATTAGCATTGTGGTGGAAATCGAGTAGACGAGTGGATAGGGTTTGTATATGATAAAAGTTGATAATATGTGAGTTTTAGTTTAAAAAATCATTGGAAAATAATAATGTTTGAGATGAGTAATTGATTATAAGTAGTATTGTAGTGGCTTAATGAGCCATTTAGGATGGTTCAAGTAGGGCTTGTAGAAATTGTATAGATAGGCTTAGAACTTCAATGGTGATTGGAGTTAAAATTAGAAGAAGCAAGAAGAGGAGTTTTGGGGATACTAAGTTTTAGGGTATGAAATAATTTTAAAGTTGAGTAAGGGAAAATCTAAAAGAAAACAAATTGGATTCAAGAATAGGTTAGTATAGGGATTACACACCTATGGAGTTCCACTAAAAGAAAATCCACCAACCTATATGTAGGAGAGAGAAAACACCAATATCATTCTAGCAAGCAATAAACCATAATGAATCACCAACTTTAAACAAATTCAACTAAACCTCTAATTTCTATCTTAATGATTTAGATCTAATCATAAACTAAAAAATTAACAGAAAAGTTAAAAGAAATCAAAATCCACAAAAAGAGTAAGTGACCATGCATGCAAGTTTAAATGTGGATAACCACTCCTTGATTTATTGAGAAGATATCCAGAAGCATAGAAATGAGTAAGAGATTCACCATATTAAACCAAGATAATCTCAATTTCAATAAAAATAGGCTAAGATACCCAATTCATTTATCAATTCAAGAAAGTATGCATTATGTCAAAGTTTATCATATTAGCATGAAGACCAAGAAAACTGCATGCAAATATGAATGCCAAATAAGAAAAATATGTATTGCAAAATATCAATAAAATCGATTGGCTTCGTAGGATCATAATATATGATAATTGATAAGCAACTGAATGATAAGCTACTAATTGAACCATCACAGTCATTAGTTCATTAGGATTCAATACTACTCCATTATATATATATATATATATATATATATATATATATATATATATATATATATATATATATATATATATATATATATATATATATATATATATATAAAAGTAATGTTATTGTGAGAGATCATAAATAATATATTCCATACTTTCCTTACTTCTACTTTCTCTGCTTTCTCTGGTTCTCTTATTGGTATCCGAACCATAGAAGCCTAATAAGCTCCTTCTTCCCGATCTCTCATGGAAAAAATCAGTTTTTCCAGTAGAACAGACACTTCGGTAGCAGACTTCAACACCATGGCAGAAACCACAATCCCATCCTCTCTCAAGTTCCTTATGTCAAACATCAAATCAATTGCTCACACTTAGCTCACAAGTAAAAACTGTTATATATGGTGACTTCAAATATTGAAACTATTCTCAGCAAATCATTTCGCTAGATACCTCACTGGAGATCTTCCATGTCCACTCAAACTACTCATATATGCAACTGAAGCAACTGAGCCGAACCCTGCTAACACAAAATGGCAACTCATAAACCAAAACCTATCCGTCACCCTGTACTCCACCATCTCCTTAGCTATCCTCCCAAATATACTCAGAGTTGCTGCAAGATTTAGTACATGCTCGAGAAGCCACTGCAACTGACTAACATGATTGAGTTATTAAGCTCAAGAATGAGCTACACAATGTCACCATGAGAGACTAAACCTGACCAAATACCTCTCCACCAAAAAATCCTTTGTAGATAATATCACTGCAGCCAAATCCCATATAGACACAAAGAACATAATCTTATGTATTCTCAATGGCTTACCTCCCTCTTTCAAAGCCTTCAAAATAGCCATAAGAACTAAACTCACACCAATCAGCCTAGACGATCTCTACTCAATCATATATAGTGAGGAGATAAATCTTGTTGCTAAGAGGCTCAAGCTCTTGCAACTAGACATATCCTAAACTGGCTTTTTTCCCACTAGAAGCCGCTCATAACACTACTATCATTGTCGCTTCCATCCACAACACCAGCAACAACAAAATCACATCTCCACTCCCCCCCCCCCCCTAAAACCTGCTCCCCGTGTCATTTTCCAAATATGCAATAAAGTAAGCCACTCGGCCATAACATGCTAGTACATAAGCAATCTTAGCTACAAATTGAATCCATCCAATGTCCACACCAGTCTATACAATCTACATTAATCATCTCCCCAATCCATTGAGTTGTTTCGAGACTCTGGTGCATCTGCTCAACTCATTGCTGATCTCTCCAACATCCAAAATTCAATACCATACATAGGTGCTGATATAATTACAGTCGAAAATGAGAAGAATCTCCCCATCACCAACAGTGACAAAAGAACTTTACCAATGCCGCATCCTCATCATTTGCTTTGTCTCAATTAACTCCTTCACGTTCCTTCCCTAAATTACAATCTTCTTTCACTTCATAAACTTACATATGCTAACCATTAACCATTGTTCTGCTCACTTCACTGCTAATGGCTTCCTTTTGAAGGACCTCTCGACAGGCCAGATTCTACTTCAGGGTCACTTCACTAATGGCCTATACCCCATCAACTCTTCCACCATCAACACAACTCATCCGGTTCTCCATACTAAGCTCAACTCGATTGTCCTCTAGCATGCCCGACTAGGTCACTCGCAACACTCCACATAGTTCAGCTTTTCATCCTCTTCTTCTACTAGTTGTAATGCTTGTAATGTAATGTAGCAAAAAATCATAGACTACCATTTTCTCCAAAACTATCATGTAATTCCATGTTACTTTCTTTAATACACACAGATGTCTGGGGTCCTTCTCTCGTCCCCTCCTTAAATGGTTATCTTTACTATGTTGTCTTTATTGATGATCACTCAAAATTTACTTGGATTTATCCAATGCACACTAAATTGAAACTACCAATCACCTCATCAATTTTACAACCATGGTAAAACACTAATTCAACACATCTATCAAAACACTTTGCTCAGATGGTGGAAGTGAGTACACCTCTCATTTCCTAAATAAATTTCTAACCCAAAAAGGAATCCTCCACCAATATAGTTGTCCCCATACCCCTAAACAAAATGGTGTCTTTGAATTTAAACATTGACATCTAATAGAAACCACCAGAACTCTTCTTCATGTAGCTCATCTCCCTCATAACTTCTAGTTTGAAGCTCTCCTCACTGCCCTTTGCCTCATCAATAGATTTTCCTCTCTCAACACCAAAAATAAATCACCTTATCAACTCCTACAGCACAAAACGTCCACATATAATCCCCTCAAAATATTTGATTGTCTCTATTTTCTAGAGCTACGCCCTTAGTCCCCCAACAAACTCTCACCCCATTCCACACCTTTCATCTTTCTAGGATACTCCAATGTCCAAAAAGGCTATGATTGTTACAATTTAGAAACCTACGAAATACATATATCTCAGCATGTTACATTTCAAGAAACCATCTTTCCATATATTCACCCCACCACCAATAACTCTCATCCACTCACCCTACCACCTCTTCTCTTAATTCCCCACATTCAAACAATTTCCACTACAACATCCAGCTCTTCTATTAACATTCCCTCCCCAACTCCCACAAATAAATCTGATAAAAACTCCACCAGTAATCTTTTACCAGTTCCAATCTCCCCACAGTCCCTTCATACCCACACCTCCAACTAGCCACCCCCTGCACAAAATCGAAACCCCATGCTAACAAGAGCCAAAACTGGTCACCATAAATGAAAATTCATCTTCAGATTAACCTCCCAACTTCATAACCCATCTACACCAACCTGGTATACTGAAGCCTCCAAAAGACCACAATGGCGGCAAGCCGTGTCCACAGAATTTCTCACTCTTCAAAGACAAGGTACTTGGTCTTTTGTACCACCCACAATAAATGAACTCATCCTTGGCTATAAACGGACCTATAAAACCAAGCTTAAATTTGATGGCTCCATTGATCGCCTCAAAGCAAGACTAGTAGCTCAAGGTTTTAAACAACAATACATCATCAACTGGTCGGTTTGCCAACTTGATATCTTGAATTCCTCCGCCATGGTACTTTAGAAGAAACAGTCTATATGACTCAACCTATCGACTTCATTGATCTACTACATCCAAACCATGTGTGCAAAGTCCACAAAGCCATATATGGCCTCAAACAAGCCCCCCATCAGTGGTTATCCACCTTCTCCAACTTTCTCCTCTCTCACAACTTTCACTTTAGAAACTCTGACCCGTCACTTCTCATCTACACATCCTCCATCACTCAAAGTTATCAACTTCTCTATGTAGATAACATCTTAGTCACTAGCAATAGTTCCAAATCCCTATCTGATCTCTTGTTGGCCCTTCAACATTAATTCCTCCTCAAGGATCTTGGCCACATTTCATTAGTCCTTGGCATATAAGTGAACAGCCAACAAGATTCCTACCTAATCCAATAATCTCAGTATACATGTGAGCTCCTATACAAATCCAGTCTCTCTAATTGCAAACCTGTCGTAAGTCGCATTTCTCTGAAATTCTTCAACAAAACCGACAACTACCTACCATTTGAAAATCCCTCATTTTATCACCAACTTGCTGGCTTGTTGTAATACCTAACTGTTAGCAGACTCAGCATCGCCTTCACCGTCAATCATTTGTGTCAGCATATGCACAACCCACAACAACAACACTGCCAACAGATGAGAAGACTTCTTTGATACATTAAAGGAACTCTTTATCTAGGCCTACATGTATTCAAAGGAGAGCTTACCCTTCAATCTTATTCGAATTCTAACTGGGCATCCTATCCTAAATATAGAAAATCCACAACAGACCACTGTTCCTTTCTTGGTGCTACCCTCATCTCTTGTAGTGTCAAGAAGCAACCAACTGTCACCAGATCCTCTACAGAAGCTGAATATAGGGATATAGTAGCTGCCGCCTCAGACATAGTCTTGCTTCGTAGACTTCTTCATGATTTTCAAATCCCATATTTGCAGCTTACACCACTCTACTATGACAGCATTTTGGCGATATCCATTTCCAGCAACCCAATCTTTCACGCCCACACCAAACAAATAGAAATTGACTACCACTTCATTTGGGATAGAATTCGTCTCAAAGAAGTCATTGTTCACAATGTTAACACCAAGAACCAAAAGGCTAATATCCTCACCAAAGCACTGTCACCAAATCAGTTCTCTTATCTTCGTAACAAATTAACTCTCCATGCTCTGGATACTCAATTTGAGGAGCACTCGAATGATAAGCAAGCCACTCTTCACTGTTTGCCACTTGTTTTCCACTTCTATGGTTCTCTTGCCATACTCAATTTGACAAGCAATCGAATGATAAGCAAGTCACTCTTCACTGCACCACTTGTTTGCCACTTCTATACTGCAGTAGCATGCTTTCTATAATACAACTTGAGACGTTGATCTCTAACTGAACCATCACAACCATTAGTTCATTATGATCCAGTACTACTCCATGCATGTTATATATAAAAGTAATGTTACCGTAACAATAGATCATCAGTAATACATTCCATACTTTAGCTTTCTCTGCTTTCTCTGGTTTCGCATCAATAATTTCATATTATGCATTATTTATAATTTTATTACTTGTAATATTATAAGAACATTTTTATGTATGTATTTGAAGATCACAATTCCTAATATTTTTACTTATTAAACATCATAAGGTTTTATCTACTACCTAAGGTTCTATTTACAATTTTATTTTCATATTTATTTTTAAGTAAATGGCTAAGAAAAAAATTATGTCTATTAATAACAACTATCCAACAAAATTGATATTTTTCATTTCTTAAATATCATAAAAAAATCTCATGAATTCTATTTATTAATTAAAAATTCACTTTATGAAAATTTAGTAAATGGAGGTTTCATAAAGAAAAAGTAGCTGGAAATCCGCTTGAAGGTTTTGGTAGCGGGGGGCTCTGCTAGGGTTTTTTCTTCCCGCCGCCACTTTTTCGGCTCTCTGCTCTTCCCGCCTCCCCTCCGGCGCCTGCCGGAGGGAATCTCCTCTTTTTTTTTTGCTACCTCCTCCATGGAGCTCTCAGCCATGGATTTCCACCCTTTATCCTCGCATGCAGGAGGTTCCTCTTCCTCCTTGGCTGCGCGGAATTGGAAGAACATTGTTGTAGATGCTGATCCTGTTTCCAAGGATCTTCCGCTTTCCTTTCTCCCCTTGGAGCCTGAAATTATTCCTTTTGCTGGGGAAAGACTTGTTAAAGGAGCTGAGAACTGGAACTTATGCCTGGTTGGATACTCGATCTGTAGGCGTCCTTACTATGAAGCTCTGTTAGGCGCTATCAGGAAAACTTGGACGCTAAAAGGTTCGATGCAACTTCTCTCTCTTTCGGATGGTTTTTTTCTCCTTCGTTTTACCACGATGGAAGACTATGAAATGGCGTGGTCAAAGGGGGTGTGGTTTTTTCTTGGTAGACCTTTTTTATTGCAGAAATGGTTGCCTAAGTTTCGTCCCAAACGTGAAAACTTCACCTCCATTCCTATCTGGGTAAAAATCCACGATCTCCCTTTTGTCTGCTGGAACTCTGAAGGTATTTCTCGTATTGCTAGCAAGATTGGAATTCCTCTAGCCGTGGATGCTCTCACTGCTCAGCGAACCCGTCTTACCTTTGCACGTGTCTGTATTCAAGTCAATGCAGATGCTACCTATCCTGAAGAAATTCCGATTTCTATTGAGGAAGACGTTTTTAGCTTAAAATTCCAGTATGAGTGGAAGCCCTCTCCGTGTGAGCATTGCAAATCCCTGGTTCATTCCAGCGCCACATGCCCCTCCAAGCCAGTGACTGATACCTTGAATAACTCTTCTACTCCCTCTACTTCTAATGCACCTCGCAGAAGGAGTAAGAGCAGAAGGTCTCAAGGTAAGACCGCCCCTTCCTCTATCATCCCACGTACAACCCTCCCTTCTTCTGTCATTCCGTCTGAACATCAGCCCATAGTCTCTAAGCCAGCCACTTCTACTCTGTTACCTCCTACGATGCAGAATATTCCATCCACATCTTCTATACCACCTATGCCAATCTCCCAACCTGCTTTACCAGTTTTACCTGCTCCTTCCTCTAGTCCTGTCAACAACGCCTTTGAGGATCTTCCTTCTAACATCCCGAATCTAAATTCACCGCATGGCGACACTTCATCTTCTACTTCCACCCTGCCACACTACTCCACATCATCACTCAAAGTTCAGTCCCCGAACAAATTCGACGCCTTGAATTTGATTGAGGATGATCATGAATCCACTACTGACGGTTCCAATCTTGCTTTAGACAATATTGCCCGGATCAGAGAAAAAGAGAAAGACAAAGAGGTTATCCAACCTCCTTCGAGTAAGCCTAATAAGAATGCTAAGGGGAAGCAAGCCAAAAAGACCCCTGCTCATCTTCGTTAATTATGTCCGTTCCATCTATTGCCTGCTGGAATATTAGAGGTTTTAATAGTCCAGAGAAGGTGTTTTGTTGCAAGCGTCTGATGACTTCCTTCAAGTTAGACATGTTATGTATTTTGGAGAATAGGATTAATGTTTCTTCTCTTCTCAGCCCTTATTTTTCTGAAGCTCACTCGATTTTTCCTGCTGAAAAATCTTGCCACAATTTTAATCTGTCTGCCTCTGGCAGAATATGGATTAAATGGAATTCGACTAAGTTAAATTTTACCCCCTCTATTGTTTCCCCTCAGCTTATTTCGGGTCAGGTGGATTGTAGCTCCTTTCCTCCTTTCATTTTATCTGTTATTTATGCTGACAATAGTAGAGATGGGAGAATCCCCCTTTGGGATACTGTCAGGAGATGTGCTTCTTCTATCTCCTCTCCTTGGATCATTATGGGAGACTTTAACTGCTATAGATTTGCTTCTGAAAAATCAGGTGGAAATCCCCTCCCTCACAGCTATTTGGGAGAACTGAATTCGGTGATTTTTGATGCTAATCTCACTAAACTTAACTCTGTGGGCAACGTTTTTACCTGGTACAATCAAAGGCAAGCTAATCCTATTCATATTAGACTGGATAGGATTCTTATCAATGATCACTGGGCTTCTTCTTTCCCTAACGCCTTCTACTCGGTGCAAGCTCCTTCTTGTTCTGACCATTGCCCGTTAATTCTACAATCGACCGAGACTTCCCCTTCCCATCATCGTTTCCTTTTTTAGAATTTCTGGACTTCGATTGATGGTTTCTGGTATGCTCTGCTGGATGTTTTCACTGCTGCTGCTAAAGGTAACCCGCTTGCAGATTTCTATGCTAAGCTCAGGTTGTTTAAAAGTCATCTCAAACTTGAATCCTGGGCTAGTTCCAATGCTCTTCAATCTCAATTAGACTTGCTGCACCGTAAGCAGCTCCACTGTTTGCAGATGATAGACTTGGATCCGCTTAATGTTGTCCTCAATAACAACCTTAAGAACATTAATCAACAAATTTTAGAGCTCTCTAATTACCACGCCTCTTGGGTGATTCAGAGAGCCAAAGCTTCTTGGCTCTCTCAGGGGGAAGATGATCTCAAGTTTCTTTATGCTAAAATTCGTCGTAGAAGAGCCATGAACAACAGTGCTATCAATTTGGCTGCTTCTTCCAGCTTGAATAGATCGGAGTTTATTTCTGGTATCACTAACCACTTCCATACTCTTTATAATCCTTCTCCCATTGAGGATTTGAATATGGAATACTTTCCCCTTGGTAATACTCTACAACCTGATATTGCTATTTCACTTACTGTCTCTGTCTCTGATGAAGAAATTAGGAGCTCTATTTTTGATGGTGCTGCCTCATCCTCCCCTGGACCCGATGGTTTCAACTTCCACTTTTACAAACTGAGCTGGCATATTATTGGACCTTTGGTTTGCAAGGCTGTCAAACATTTCTTTTCCAAGGGTCTTCTTCCTGCTGGCATTAAGGCCACTGCATTAGCTTTAATTCATAAGACTAAACATGCCTCTTCTTTTGCAGACTTTAGACCCATAGCTTTGTGCAATGTGATATATAAAATTATTTCCAAAATTCTTGCATCCAGATTAAAACCGATCATGCCTTTAATTATTAAAGATACGCAAGCGGGATTTATCAAATCTAGAATATCTACGGACAACATCATTTTAGCTCAAGAGATTCTTTCTTTTGCTAATAAAGGAAAGAAAAATTTGTTCTGTGCCAAGTTTGATATTCGTAAGGCTTTCGATACGGTTTCAAGGGAATTTGTTTTGGCTAGGCTTGAACAGAAAGGGATTCCAGCTCTTTTTATATCCTGGGTTAAGGCTTGCATTTGTGATGTTAATTTCTCTATTATTGTTAATGGGGCTCTTGAAGGTTTCATTTCATCCTCGGCTGGTTTAAGACAGGGGTGCCCATTAAGCCCTTACCTCTTTTGTTTTGTGATGGACGCTTTCTCGTCTCTCATTGACAACAATCTTTTTATGGGTGCTCATTTTGGGAATTTTAAGATCACTCATTTGCTTTATGCAGATGACCTTCTTGTTTTTGGTGAAGCCTCCCCAGCCAACTGTGACACTCTGATGCAAATTATTTCTAAATTCTCCAACTCCTCTGGACTTTTTATGAATTTGGATAAGAGCTCCATTATGCTTCCCAATCACATTATCAATGACAACTCTACCTGTAGGTCTCTTGGCCTTACCCACAAGGAGATCATTAACTACCTTGGAATCCCTATTTCTTTTAAGAGGATAAAAATTGCTGACTTCTCCCCTCTTATGGAAGAAGTCTCCAGGAAGCTCTCTGGTTGTAATGCTAGCCTTCTGTCTTTTGCTGGCAGACTTCAATTTTTGAAGTTTACCCTCTTAAACTCAATTGCATATTGGATAAGAGGCTCTATCTTACCTAAGGCAGTTATTAAATTTGTTAGAAGGATTGCCTCTAAATTTCTATTTTTTGGAGATATTACTGTGGCTAAAAAACTCCACCTTGTTGCTTGGGACACTGTCTGCAAACCTAAAAACAAGGGTGGCCTTGGTCTGCCTAGCATCCCTGCTTTGCAATATGGGTATAACTGCTCTTTAATTCTTAGACTATATACTCGTAAATTCCCTTTGGCTGACTGGGTTTTTATGATATATTGTTCTCCTTGGAAGCCTCCTGATACTAAGGCTACTAAATTTTGGAAAGCTATATGTACTATTGCTCTTGATTCCAAGGCTAACTGGACTCATTTTGTTACACCCTCTTCCCCTTCTTCTTTTGTTTGGGATTACTGGTGTAACAAAAATAGAATTATGGATTTGTTTTCTTTGTCCAGTATTTTTGGCAACTCTCCTGTTAGCAAGTTCATTGTTGAAGGCTCTTGTCAACTTCCGATTAATATTCCTAGTGTGGCTGTTAATTTCATTAGCAGTATTTTTATTCATAATATTTACCGGGATTGTCTGGTTTGGGACACGGTTACTGGTAGAAAGCTAAATTCAAAGATTTTGTCTCAGATTATTATAAATTGCTACCTCTTTGCCAGTGGGATTGCTTTATTTGGCACAAAAAGCATATACTTAGGTTCTCGATTTATTCCTGGCTTTCTTTAGTTGGTGGCCTTAAAACTGCGGTTGAGCTTAATAGAAGAAATATTGATGTGCATATCTCTTGCTCGTTATGTAATTGCTATCCGGAATCCACTGGTCATCTGTTCTTTGACTGCTCTTATTCTCATTCAGTTATTACTGCTCTCATTCCGGATTGTGCCTCGATTCTTCTTAGGCCCAATCTTATGCAGTTGTTTGACTGGGTGAATGACAATCCTAATTATGATGCTCGTACAAAATGGCTTAAATATTTAACTATTTGCTGCACTTTATACTTTATTTGGAGAGAAAGGAATGAAAGAAGATTTGCTTTGACTGCTGCTTCCTCTACTTCTGTGTGTGTGAAGGTCAAAAAGGCGATTTTGGCTAAAGTCTTTAAATGGAGAGATGCTCATTTTATGCAGGATCTGTTTTAATGAGTTGCACACTTTTGTTCAACTGGCTCCCCTGTTTTTTCCTGTTCACTGCTTTCATAATTTTCTGTTTTTGTTGGAGGCTTTTGTGGAGTTTTTGGATTCGTCCCGCTGGGGTTATGGAGCTGGGGGCAATGATGCTCAATTGCTGGGCTGCTCCCAAGAAGGCGGTGGTTTGCAACCACTGTATTTGGACGGCAAGATCTGCAACCGGGAGCTCCGAATTTCTCTGGCTTCAGCAATTGGTTTTAACACTGAGCCCATCTATTCAGCTTCCAAATTTTTATTTTGGTGTTTCTCTTTTTGACATGTGTAAATTTTGAGGCTGTCATAGTTCTGAGGTGGTTTTTTTTCACCTCTTTTTTTTACTTTCTTACACATGTAACTAGTTTTTCATTATCAATGAATGGGCTTTTGCCCCTAAGCTTCCAAAAAAAAAAAAAAAATTTAGTAATACATAATTATTTTTTCCTATATAAGTGATAATTTATAATAATTATTTTTCCCTATATATCACCGTAAACTTCATCATAAATGCTAATGGCTAATTAGTATGCCAATGATATAGAATATGAAAGTTAAGACAACGCGAGTAATTTATTAAACTTATTAAAATCCAAGAGTTTGTAACTTTATAGAATTATCATCAATAATAAATAGATAAATAAACTCTTCATAATGCACCAACTAGCTGCCTTTCAACTCCAGGTTTATTTTTAAGCATTATTGAAAAATCATGTAAGAACTTAATAAACTTTGCAAGACTAAGGCGTAAATTTTTTGAGTACTTATAAATTTGAAAGCATTGTGCTCACAATTCATGATAAAGTCTTTAAAATAATAATAGCCTAACGAGGGAAAATAAATTCCACGTGAATTGAAATTTATTTTTCTATAATCAATTTCCGCATAGGATTTTATTTGAGGAGCATGATTCTTGATTAAATTAGGAATAGAAACAGAGTATTAAATAAAATTTTAAAAGAAGCAAACTAGGCAAACAAAATGACGAATTCCATTGAATGCACCAAACTATTTGGTGTATTTAGAAGGTACCAAACAGTTTGGCTCATTCGCCATGGAATGCATCAAATAGTTTGGCGCATTTCATTGAATGTGCCAAATTGTTTAGCGCATTGCTACAATATTTTTAGAACTTCATTTGGCTGACTAGACTTAATGCACCAAATGATTTGGTAGAATGCACCAAATCATTTGAGGCATTTTAAATGCACTAAATGGTTTAGTGCATTCTTTAGAATGCACTATTATATTTGGCTAGTTTGCTTCTTTTTAAAATTTTTTAGCTTCATGACCCTACTGCTAATTTAAATTACATATTATGCTCCTATTTATAATATTCCGCATATCATCCCAAAAGATATAAATGACATTTTTCTATCGATTTTAAAATATAAAAAGAATTCTTCATTTTTATAATCAAATACAGCAAAAATAGCAAAAAGAATAACATATTATCTAAAAAGATAGAAGTGATATTCTACTATTGATTTAAAAATGAAAATGGGTTTTAAAATATCGTCTATGTTCCAAGAGAATTTTCCCCTACTTTAGAGAACTAAAGTAAAGTTTAGTTTAAGCTAGAGTTCTAAGTTCCCTATAAAGACAAGCCCTTATAATTAAGTACATCTTAAGAGAAGCTCTTTAGAACACTCGATTTAAGCAGAGACTAAATATTTTTTGAATTCAACGCTTTATGCAAGGTTTAGAAAATAGGGATTTTTTTAAGAAGGATTGGATCAACAATGATCAATTCTTTATGGTGACCATAGGTTGAGAGGTTGGGAACAATAGGATTCCGAGAAGCTTAGAAATGTTCCAACCTATTCTATAATTGAGCTTTAAAATTTTAGGACACGATGATATTTTATATTTGAATTGATCAAATTTTTAGAAACGTAGGATCTAAGGTGAACCACTACATAGTAGTTATTCAAATCTATTCTAAAAATGTGTAAGAATTCGAGAAATGTGACTTATATCCTCAAAACCTAGGAGAAATAATATAAAGCCTGCCAATACTGGTCTTATATTTGCCTGAAGTGGAATGCCAGCTAAAACATCTATATGCTTTAAAACAATGAATTTATGTCTTTATGATATTAGCAATAGGTAAGCTATTATTTATTTAAGAGAGAGGGTTCTATAGTATTGAGATTCTTCTTTTTATCATGGTCTTATTTGAGCAGGATATGCTCAACTCAAATAAGACCATATTCTATAGTATTGAGATTGAATTAAAGGTTTATATTGAACATGCAAGGGCTCAAATGCACTAACTAATGCACTTAAAATATTTTTTCCTAACATAAAAATCCTAAAATTAACCAATGCAATTCTATGTGAAATAAGAAAATGGGCTTCCTGAGAAAAATCTAATACCAAAATGGTCGTACACCAATAGGAATAAGAAGCTTAGATCTGTTACTTAGGCTGCCCCTCACTTGATACAAACGAGTGTGAATTTTGTATACATAGTAAAAAGGTAAAATGTATGCCAAGCTAAAAGAAAAGTAATGTGTAGGTGCTTTAAAAGATAAATTCAACATAGGAGCCCAAAGTGTATCCAAGAAAAATACAAGCAAGTAAAAAAAGTTAGAAAAAAATAGGAATTCTAATGCACAATCAATATAAATGAATCGATCAATTGCATAAAAGCATATCAAAAGTCTCCATGTAGAAAGTAACACTCATGTATATAACCCAGAGTTAGTAGGAAATAAAAAGTTGGTCATGGTTCTTATGGAAGGAAAGGAATGATTTGAAAGTTCGGGAAGATTGTAAGATCATAATGAACTAACCTGATAAGCACCAAGAGTTTGGGAGGGGGTGTGGGGGGGGGGGGGGGGGTGGGGGGGGGGGGTGGCGGTGGAGCTGGTACTTTTTAAAATAATTAGTACAATAATAAAAATTCTTGCAATAAAATGATTTTTGAAAAATAATTCTTGAAGAAACAATTCTCCTAACACATGCAGAAGTGAATCAAAGTTTAAAATATCTTTCATTAAAATCACAAATATATTAATTAAGATATGATTTTTTTTTTCTTTTTCAAACCCCAATTTAACCTTATTTTAGTTGATGGTAAAATATGAGATTCTTGTAGAAAGCTCAAATTACAGAAATAAGAAGTGCAAAAAAGTAAAAAAAAAAAAACAAAAGAAAGAATACACTGTATTTTATAGTGGTTCGGTTAACCTTGACCTATGTCCACTCACCGGAGTCCTCCCCTTAGGATATTGCACTAATCACTATAGTGTCTCTCCTTTTTTCCCCATAGCAAGGCAGAGAAGCCCTTACAAGAATCCTTTCCACCAACCCTGGTGCGGTGGAGAACCAGAAGCTATGTCACCCTCCAAGTGATGACAATGAACCTTCAATCCTTTTTCTCCCCTTGGAGAAGGAACAAAACCTAGAATCCCTTTTTACCCTCATGGTTATGGAAGAGAATCACAATCCTTTTTTACCAACCTAATGATGGAAAGAACCATAATACTGTTTCACCCTCCTATTGCAGGAAGAAAGCTCTAAACTCTTGACTTTGAAGCTTTTCTCCTAACACAATCTTCAAGAACTCTCCAAGCCCACATGAGGAAGGTAGATGTAAACTTGGATGCAGCAACTGTGTGAATCCCCTCAAAGTACTTCTCCCTCACATATAACATAACCTTCTTCTTCCTCTCTAACCCCAAAGCTCTCAAGAAAAGATCTCCCTAAGAGTTTTTTAAATAACCAAAGTCTCTTATAAAAAAAGACTTCAGAAGATTTCTTAAGTAGTAGGCTTAAAAAATCTCTAATATTTCAATTTTATTATCTTTATTCATAAAATATGATCTGGTGTCGTACAATACGATCTGTTCAAAAACATGACCCATACATTGCAATGATAAGAGTTGTTAAGGAAAACTGTTCAATTTTAGCAAGCATATCATATAATATGATCATAATTTCATATAGTATGTTTAGTTTAATTTCACTCTATTCATACAGTACAATCATAAGGATGATTGAAAATCATCTATGTCGATCGTTCGATATGATTCACATCATATGGTATGGTTAGTGTCATACGATTGATTTAGGCTATATGGTGCAGTTCTATATCCCCCTGGCAATAAAGTAAATAAGTAATCCAATTATTTGACTATATTTATTCTAATTAACTGATTTTCCATTTAGATCCTTATTTTTGTGGGTAATAAAGCTCATGGAAATATTTATTACCTTAGCATTATCCATCTTCTATTTCTTAAGAATATCTTTGATATATTTTGATTGGCTAATGAAGGTTCTATCATCCCTTTTATTCACACTAAATGCAAGAAAATAGTTCAACGCTCTCATCATGCTCATCTGAAACTCTTTATTTATTATCTTTAAGAATTCATCACATAGACTCTTATCCATGGATCCAAACAATATATTATTGACATAAATTTGAGTAAGGAGTAGATTTTCTCGTACTTTTGTTAGAAATAAGGCGGTGTCTATACTACCCTTAACAAAGGAGCTTTCTAGAAGAAATGTGCTCAGTCTTTCATACTGAGCTCTAGGTGTATGTTTTAATCCATATAATGCCTTTTTTTAACTTGAACACATGATTTAAAAATTGAGAATTTTTAAAACCTAGGGGTTGCTCAATGTACACATTTACTTTATTCCCCTCATTCAGAAAGGCACTCTAAACATCCATTGGATACAACTTGAACACCCTTTTAAAGAAAGAAAAGGCTAACTACACCATAATGGCATCTAGTTTAACTATAGGGGTAAAGGTTTCCTCAAACTCTATTTCTTAAATCAAATTATACCCCTTAGCTACTAATCTATCCTTATTCTCCACTATACCATAGTCATTCATTTTATTTTTGAAAACCCACTTTGTTTCATTAATACTTTGGTCCTTAGGTCTCCTTATTATTTCCCATACATCATTTATAACAAATTAATTTAGCTCTTCTTGTATAGATAAGATCTAGAATTCATCGACTAAGGCTAGATCTATATTAGTGGGTTCTATCATAGATATAAATGCAGAATGATTAACCTCCTTCCTAAGTTCATGCCTAGTTTTAACACCTTAAAATGGGTCTCCTAAAATTAGTTCTTTAAGATGAATAGAATATTATCTTCATTCTCTATGCAAGGGCCCCTGAGGTTCTACTCTATTCCTTATGTTAAAGGCTTCTATCCGTTAGATGACCTTTACTTCTTCTTATGGTCTATATTTAGATGTTCTATCAAATTCATCAAATATAACATAGATAGATTCTTCTAATATAAATGTCCTCTTATTAAAAATTCTATAGGCCTTACCTATAAATGAATAACCTAAGAAGGCTCCTTCATCAAATTTGGGATCAAATTTTCCTTAAGGTTATTTCTATTAATTAGGATAAAATATTTACACCCAAAGATGTGTAAGTGAGAAAGGTTGGGTGTACTACCTTTAAGGAGTTCATAGGGTGTCTTATTTCACTTGGATTTAATATTTACCCTATTCAAAATATAACAAGCAGTATTTTCTACTTCTGCCCAAAAGTATATAGGGAGAGAATATTAAGCTTGCATGACCCTAGCAGCTTCTAGCAAAGTTCTATTTTTAATTTCTGCTATTATATTCTACTGAGGGATCTTAGGAGAAGAAAAATTTATGCTTTATTCCTATCTCATTATAATAAGATTTAAAATTTTTATTTTTTAACTCTCCACTATTAATACTATAAATAGTTATATTTCAGATCTTAATTTTCTTTGTATACATGTGGAGAAGGTTCTAAATTCCTTAAATGATTCACTCTTTTTTGATAAGTATCTAACCCAGATGAATCTAGAATAGTCATCAATGATTATAAAACTATATGATTTCTCTCCTAGGCTGGCAGTATAAATGGGTCTAAATAGGTCCATATGAAGAATTTCTAGAGGCCTAGATGTGTTGATGTCCTAAATGGAATAAAATGATAACATAACTTATTTTCTTATTTTGCAAAAATTATATAGGTGGTCCTTAGTGAAATCTTATTTGGGTATGCCTCTAACTAAGTCTTTATGGGTAATATTCCTAAGTGTCTTGATGCTTGGAAGACAGAGTCTCCTATGATATAACAAGTATTCATCAACCATAATTTTTAAACACACTAAATTAGAATATTAAATATAATTTAAATCAACCATATTTATGTTATTTATTATATTCCCTTTTAAGAATAATTTACCATTCAAGCTAATCATGTATTTTGTAGATAAAAATTTGATATCAAAACCCTTATTACATAATTGGCTAATGCTAAGTAAATTATGCTTTAGACCATCAACTAATAAGATATCTTATTTTATAAAATTCTTAGAGTAATTGCCAATTATACTTGAGCCAACCACTTTCCTAGTGGTGTTGTCTCACAGTATTCTGACCTAGCCTCCAACATGATGAACTGCTTCAAATCACTAGTCATGTACCTTGAGTATTCGTTGTCCAAATACAACATACTCTCACTAGGTCTTCTGTGAGAGCACTCCAACAAAATCATTAAAACATTAGATTTGGGAACCCAAGTGAATTTGGGTTCCACCTTATACTTTGATAAATGAGATGAAATCATGCCATGTTGTGATTCATGTAATTTTGTCTTCCACACTAGGTATGTCCTACGATGATTAGTTAAAGTGCAAGCTATATGACCTAGCATGCCCTAAGAATGATAGCTAACACCAGGAAAATGATTCACTAAACTATGTAGGTAGTGGTTCATCTTCCAAGGGTTATATGATGGATGTTGTGATGATGAGTTATGCCACTATGCCTAAGTAGGTGATGGCTTATTATTTTATAGTGTATTTAATTTTTCTTTTACGAATTCTTTTGTAATTTTAAGATATGCTACTTATAATTTCACTACATGCTCACCACTATCTAATTCACTTGCAAGTGTTTCTAATTCCTCAAAAGATTCTTCCAACTCAAGATGCTTTATCATCAAGGATTTGTAAGCATTAGTTAGGTCAACATGCTTCTTATATATTTCATCATATTCATCAAGTAAAGATATATTATCATTATCTAAAAAAGAATGCTCAGTTATAAGACTAGCATGCCCTTTATGCAGATTAGCAAAGTTATTGTTTAAGCTAGTATACAACTTCTTAAGTTTCCTATATAAAATCATAAATTTTCTTGTAAATAATGAAAAATTTATCATAGGACAATTAACATACCACATCTTGATCTTACTAATCAAGATTTTCATTAATCATAAGGTATAAGTTTGTTACCTCCTCCTATGCTTCTTGTTATGATGATTCTTTGGTGAAGTCGGCCTAAAATGCCTTATGTGTCCTATTCTTCCCCTTCCTAAATTTTTCCTTCTCTTCACCTCTCTCCTTGACTGGGTGAGTTTGTAGGTTGGGGTAGTCTGTTTGAAAATTCCTTGGTTTCTTGCATTCAAAGCATATTGTGTCAGTTGACGCTTTAAATTTTATTGCGTGTTTACCTTTGATCCATTATTATTGATGATGTTTTGCTTCCTCTTTTAGAAACTCTTGAACTGACGGGTCATCAACGTAATGTAATCATCCTTCTTCACTATAGAACTATCATTCCCCCAGTTATTTTCTTTTAGAGCCACAATTTTCTTCTTCTTCTTATCACCTGTAACAATTAGTCTTTGACTCACACCTTGATCATAGAAAATGAGTGACCCAAGCAAGTATTCAATTGAATAAGCATTTAAATCCTTTGATTCAAAAATAATAGTGACTTTAACATCATAAGAACTACGAGGAAACGTAAATATTATTAACCTTTTTAGAATTAGAGAGTTCTCTACCTAATGCATGCAAGAATGTCAGTATTTGGGTGAACCTAGGGTATATTTCAAATACAATCTCACTAGGTTTCATGAAAAATAGTTCATAGTCATGCAATAAAATATTTAATCTAGACTATTCATTACTTCCCTTATATGTAATGCACAATCTATCCCATATTTCCATCCCTATAGTATAGGTAGTACTAGCATGTAGTCCTCAGATTTTAAAGCATAGAAAAAAAATATTTCAAACATTTAGCATTCAATTATGCAAATTCTCTATTGTTATTTCTCCATTCAGTAAAGGGAATATTAGATTTAACAACATTACCAACTTGAGATGGAAGTGAATAACTAGTTTAAATCATATGCCAAATTATATAGTTAACGGATTTAAGAAATATAGACATGCAAATTTTTCAATAATTGAAAGGATTGTTTTCAAATAATGGTGGATGGGTTATTGAATAACCCTCTATAGTACTCCTATTTCCAAATTATGTCATTTAATCTTTGCTTGAAGATTTTAAAATTTAAATTTTAAGACCCGCTTGAATACCATTTGGAAGTTTAGGGAGGTTGTAATATCTCAATAAACTAACCTGAGGTGCACCAAGATGGGGAGGGTGAATTAGAAATTTTTTAAATAATTAATGTAATAAAAAAATTTATTCTAGATAATGATTTATGAAAAATAATTCTAAAATAAATAATTATCCTAACATTTGGGAAAGAAAATCAAGGTTTAAATATTTTTTATTTTAAAGCACAAATATAGTAATCAAGATATGATTTTTTTTTCTTTTTCAAATCTCAAATTAACCTAATTGTAGTTGATGGTAAGTAATGAGATTAGTGTAGTAAGCTCAATTTTTAGAAAAAAAAAAGCATGAAAAGTAATAATAAGAAAGGGCACACCAGATTTTATAGTGGATCAGTAAACCTTGACCTGTGTCCACTCTTTGGAGTCCTGCTCTCTGAGTTATGCACTATTCACTATAGTATGTCTCCTTTTTCTCCCATAACATGGTATAGAAGCCCTTACAAGAATTTCTTCCACAAACCCTAGTGCGTCATAGAACCGAAAGCTATGTTTCTTTGTAGCTGATGATAGTGGACCTTCAATCCTTTTTCTCCTTCTTGGAGAAGGTAGAGAACCTAGAATCCATTTTCATCTTCTTAGTGATGGAAAAGAACCACATTCCTTTTTCACCCTCCTAGTGAAGGTAGAGGACCGTAATCCTTTTTAACCCTCCTAAAGATGGTAGAGAACCCTAGAATCTTGACTTTGAAGCTTCTCTCCCAAGAGAATCTTTTAGAACTCTCCAATTACAAAAAAGGAAGCTAGATGCAGACTTGCCTAGGGTAGCCGTCTGAAACCCCTCACACTTTTTCTCCCTCAACCCAACCTTTCCATCTTCTTCATTTCTATCCCCAAAGCTCTCAAAAAAAGATTTCCCTCAAAGGTTTTGCAACAGCCATAGTCTCTTATGAAAGACATTAAAAAATTACTTATGTAATAGGCTTTAAAAGCCCTAATTTTTTAAATTATCCATCTCTGAGGTCATACATTAAGATCAATTCAAAAACACGATCCATCCAGTACGATGATAATAGTAGTTCAGATGAACTATTTAATTTTTGCAAACATATCATATAGCATAATCATAGCTTTGTACATTATGATTCATTTTAATTTTAGCTTATTTGTATAGGATAGTTATGGAGATGATTCAAAATCATCTATGTCGATCTTTTAGTATGATTCATATCAGACAATATAGTCAATATAACACCAACAGTTCATACAATATGATATAGATATCATACTATATAATTAATTCAAAATTAGGTTTCATCTAGTGCGATCTCTAGGATGACCTGATTTTATCTTTACCAATCATATGATATAATCAAGATCATACAGTGCAATTATCCATATTTAATTAACCATGATTTAATTGACTAATTATGGAGAATAATTTAATCAAAATTTCAAATATTATATAGTACGATTATAATTATATGGTATAATTAGTTCAAAATTCATTTTTCAGAATTCTTACTTAATTTTTCTAGTGGCTAGGGTTTCTCAGATAAAAAAAAAACCATACAGTATGATATGTATCATATTATATGATTAGCGCATTAACTTTAATGATTCAATTATTTGTTAGCCTTATTCTTCATATAACTAATCATTCGGTACTATTGTATTCGTACGGTATGATTTGTTTAAAAATTTTAATTCTCAAAATTTCCTGACCCTTGTTTTTGTATGTGTGTGCCGGTCACCAATTTTGCATTCTCCCTTACATAGTCAGACTCAAGAAATTAAAAAATATAAGAAATTTAAAATTGGAGACTCTTTTGATTGACATCCTATTCTACCCAAATTTGAGTTTTTAATAATCTTGAGTGGTTTATGTTAAACCTGAAATGTTAGTGTGCAAATACAAAAATAATATCCAATATATGCTTGGAGAATTAAACTCTCAATCAATAATGTTTGTTATCATCAAAATCAAAATCTAGGGATCCTGGATTGCAACATGATTCTAAGCCTAAAAACATCAAAATGAATCCTAACATTGTTATTTCTAGAGTTATAGACAAAATTCTTCAATTATTTTTTTTAAATCTTATTATTATTAAGAACTTTAAGGATAATAAATTTACTGATATTTTTTTTTGGCATCAAATAAAATCTTGTCATTAGTATTCCCAACCCTAAGAATGTTAAATGAATCAAATTAGATTAGCCAGTTTTTAAATTAAACTCTTATGGCTCTATGAACAATTTTAAATGTGGTCATGGAGGCATTATCAAGGATTATTTTGGAAATGTAATTATTACTTTTGATAGTAATCCCTCCTCAGTTATCATGGCTGAACTTTATTCTTTTTGTTATGGTCTAAATATTCGTTTGGCTTTGAATGTTATAAAAATTTGGGTGGAGTTTGCTGCCAATCCTATCATTTTTATGCTTAAGGATAGGGCTACCTATAAGCCCGACTTATGTTACATAATAATAGATATTAAATACTTTCTTGGTAAGTTTAATTTCCATATATCTCATTTCATTTGTGATGGTAATAAGTGTGATATCTGGTTTGCTAGTTGTGGGAATATTATCCATGTTTTTATGGAATTTAGGGGCAATAATTTGCCTCATTTATTAAAAGAATTGGTCCAATTGAATAAAATTGGGTTGTCTTGAGATTTTATCCCTTTTATCTTTTTCTCCTTTTTGGTTGCACTATTTTAATGTTCATTTTTTAGATGTTTGGCCATTGCGGGTCTTTTGTTGCTGCCCTGGTTGGCTGGTGAAGGCCCTTGTGCGTGTTTTGTTGGTTGTTTTTTTGTGGTTATACTATATTTCTTAATTATTTGTTTCCTTTAAGGTTCTTAGGGGAGTTGTGAGTTATTTTGATGGTTGTTGCTTGATCACTGGTTGGTATGCTAGCAGGTACTCTTTTTGTCACATTACTGGTGGGGTTTTGAGGTTATTATGTTTTGGCGGCTTCCAGAGTGCATCACCTATTCTTCTCTATACTGGTTAATGTTGATCCATTTTGGTTAGCATGTTATGGGAGCATTTTTTAATGGTTTTATGGTTTTTAAGGGTAGCAATTAGCCTCATTATTAATTGGTTTGGTGTTTTAGGATACTATAGGGGTGTGTTTGTTTGCCCTTTTTTTCCTTTTTCCAATTTGTTTATTTTACTTTGATTTTATGTCATTCTGAAGTTTGGTCCTTGAGGCCCTAGTGTTACTTTTCAGATTTGTTTGTGCATGCCTTATTGGTGGTATTGTTGGGTGGGGTCTTATTCATTATTATGTCCTGGTACCTTTTTTATTAGCAACTACTATATTAGTTTTACTTTTAATTACTGGTACTTTTTCTTCATTAACTATGGTTATTGGTTGGGGCTTATTGGTTGTTCTGGCTTCCTATCAAGTTTTTTGGGGTATTGTGGATTTTATTGCTGTTGGTTGCATAACTTTGGCTAAGTTGATTGGTTTGGGCATATTTCCTGATGGGTTTTCTAGGTGTTAATCTCTCTGAGTAAAGGGTTTGCTCCTACTGTATTCAGGTGGGGTGGTGCTTATTTCTCTTTCTATCTTGGTTGGATTGGACATATAGTAGTGTTTTTTTTTTCTTTTTTCTTTTTTCCTTTTTGACCTCCTTTTGGTTAGTTCTTGTATTGCTATTAATTATTCTTCTTTTTAGATTCTTCATGCAAGATCTTGTTATTGGGGCTCTTTATAGTAGTGTGGCATCTTTTTGAGGTTAGATTTTTGTTTCTTTCAATTTTTTTTTTTTTTTTTTTTTGCAGGCTTGATAGCATCCTCAGACTTTATCATTAACTTTTCTTGTGGATCATCTTTTTGTTCTAGCTGCTTACCGAATGTTTTCATTTTTACTATTAGTCTTTAACTAGTAAGGGATCCTAGAATCCATAGGTTTTTTTTTTTATTTTTTCTTGTAGCTCATTGTGTACATATTAGGTTTTCAATCCCTTTTAAGGACCTTGTAACCTCTGACACGTAAGCCCTTCTTGGGTTTTAACAAAATAAAAAGATCCACCTTAAATATGCTTGGATTGTGGCACCAAGATTTCATGCAACTCAATACTTAATGAGATTGTTTATGCTCTTGTAAACCTCAAGCTCTGTAGAAACAATCATCCTTCTAAAAGTCTCCTAAAACGCATTATCTTTGAAGGAAGAAATTTTTTCTTTTGGTCCTTTTACATAGGATACACAATCTAATTTTTTATTTTCATAATTTATTTACATATATCCTACAAATTATAATTGGAAGAATATAAAAGACATTATAAAGATGAAAAGTTAGTATAAAAAGTAATTTATATAATATAACATCATCATAACATCACAAGACACAATTGCTCTATTTTTAGTAATATAGGGAATTTTACCTCGCTTTTAGTTAATTAGGAAACCATGCAGCAAAAGCAACTATAAACATTTATATATGAATTTAAACTCATAATTAATTCTCTTTAATATCAATAAATAAATTTACTACCTATAGAAAATTGGATTAGAAATAAGTAAACCAAATGGTTTTAACTTAGGATATCTATCACCAAGCCATCACATAACAATCACAAACAAAATTAAATCAAAATATAGCACAAATAAACCAACATCACTAATCAAACATGATATAAAAGAATCACAGTTGGGTAAAGTAAATCACGCAAAAAATACATCACTCCTAGCCTAATACTACAATTAATTAGTTTCTAAATCAGTCTAAGTGTGTGCTAGTTTGTGTCCCTTGGATGTTTCCTACTAAGGTTTAAAGTTATATTTTCTATGATTTTAAATTTTGTTATAGGCCAAGGGATTTTTATTCAAGTTTAAATATTAATGAATTTTAATTTTATTATATATTAAACAACATAGAGTTTTGTATTTTTAACTATTTTTATTTAAAGAATATGCTAATCAATGAACACTGACTACAAAAATTTTATTAATTGACATATCCTAAGCACTAAGGGGTTGTAATTATTATATACGAAAAAGAAATTGAACAATCACATAAGGCTATATTTTTATATTGTTATTATATATTTCATTAATATTTAAAGAATATTATTTATGTTTACAGTTTAAAGCTTCTTTTAATGTGTTTGAATTATAATTGAAGTATATTATTTGATTTTATCATGAATATCTTTTTATTAATATCTTCAAAAGGGTTTCTTCTACTTATTCTATAGTTTTTCAAAAATGAAATGTTGTTGAGTTCATATTTTTTGGAACTTTAATGAATTATTTAATAAATTTACTAAATTTAATTTGTTAAAATGTTCTTATATACATGAGAGCTAAAGATTTAATGCCTAAGCTAAATGAATTTCAAATTTCATAACATGTGATCAATGATCATTAGTAACCTAATGACCAAATAATGAAAGTTTTTAGTCATTTTGAAATTATTTATAATTTAAGTGATTTATTAAATTTTAAATTCCTTAAAGGTCTAACCAAAGTTGACTTATGTTTAACTTTAGATTTAATGATGAAATTTTTATGAAATTTATTTTTATAGTGTTTTTATGTTTATTTAAAATGCATTGAAATTGAATTTATATTTTTTCTGATTTTTATTGAATTATATATGAATTTTTGAAATTGGTTTTACTTACGAAAGGTTGTTTATAAAGAATATTGGGTTTTACTAGTGACTCAAATGATCATGAAAATTTTAACATATATCATAGATGACCTATGAAATCTTTTATTTCTTTTTCCAAATATTTCATGGCTCACTAATGTTTTTAATATTTTTTTATGACTAAAAAGATGACATAGGAGTTGAGAATGACTGTGTCATTTTTTTATTATTAAGAATAAATGTGATGCACATGGTTTTGAGAATTTTAGAGGAATTAAATTAATGTGTCATACTTCAAAACTATGGGAGAGAGTTATAGAGCTTAGGTTCTGGCGTGATACTAATGTTTCTTAAAATCAATTTGGATTCAAGTCGAGTAGGTCTGATATAGAAACTCTATATTTATTTGGAGGTTTAATGGATAAGTAGATAGAGAATTAGGAGGATATACATATTATATATATTGATTTAGAGAAAGCAAATGATAAAGTTCCAAGAGAAGTGATATGGAGTGTTATAAAAAAGAAAGGGATTAATAATGGTTATAGTCAAGTCATTAAGTGTATGTAGGCAGGAGTTGTTACTTGTGATTTGGTCAAGTATTTTCCTACTTCAGATGGATTACATCAAGGAACTGTCTTACGCCCATATCTTTTTTTTTTTTAGTCAAGGATGTTCTCATTAGACATTTTGCATGAGGTTGTACCGTGGTGTATACTTTTTGTTGATGATATTCTTCCTATTGATAAGACTATAGAGGGAGTTGAAGGTAAACTTGAATTTTGGATGCAAACCATAGAGTCTAAAGGCTTTTGTTTGAGTAGATCTAAAAATGAATATATTGAGTGTAATTTTAGTAATAATAGATCTAGTGAGGGGATTGTGACTTTTGGTTATCAAGTCATTAATAAGAGTACACATTTTTTATACCTTGGGTCAATTATTCAAAGTGATGGTGAAATAGATAGGGATATTATTAGTAGAATTCAAGTTGGATGGTTGAAGTGGAGGAATGAATCTGGCTTGTTGTGTGATAGAAAAGTTTCCTAAAACTTAAGCAAAATTTCTATATGATGGTGTTTATACCTACAATGCATTATGGTGTCGAATGTTGGCCACTAAAAGTGAAGATTAATATTAAGTTCTCTGTTGCAGAGCTGAGGATGCTTAGGTGGATGAGTGGTTCTACTATTAGAGAGAAGATATAAAACGAGCATATACATGAAAAGGTTGGAGTAGCTCCAGCGGAAGATAAGATTAGAGAGAGTAGCTTAAGATGGTTTGGTCACATTAATTAGCAGCCTTCTGATGGCCTTGTTAGGAGAGTAAATGTATTAAATTTTACTTATGTTAAGGAAAGTAAAGGAAGAACTAAAAAAACTTGGTTAGATAATTTTAGAATGACCTTTCTTTATTATAATGCAAATTTAACTCTTAGCAGGATACAATGGAGAAATAAAGTCGTTTAGCCGACCCATCGTAATGGGATAAAGGCTTCATGTTGTCGTTGTAATATTTCATTATGGGTCTAATGCAATTTAGTTTGTATTTTAAGAATTTTTTGTGTTTATTTATTATTTTAATTTTTCATTTTTTTTTATTAATTTATTAGGAAAATTTAAGGATTGTTAATTAATGGCCAAAATGGACTCAAATTATCATGGAATTAATTTCATAAATCCTTATGGATTATAGAATATTGCAAATAATATTAGGGGACATTTAGAACTCTATGATTTTTGAAAGATTATAGAATATTCCAAATAATATTTTGGTACATTTAGATCTCTATGATTTTTCGAAAGATTATAGAATATTCCAAGTAATATTTGAGGACATTTAGAACTATATGATTTTTTGAAACTTTTGTATGGTGACCGCCCTAGAATTTACATAAATTGTCAACTCATTTTAGAGGTTGGATTGGGATAAAATTATTGGCTGAGTAACCCTTGTAATTGCACTTACAAAACTACATAAGTTTCATAGTCTAATCTATTTTGGATTTAAAATAATTGAATTTTTAATTTCTAGGTCAACGTCTAACCCAAAATTATTTAAAATTGAATTAAGGTCAATGGAGGACTCAAATTAGTCTAATAAAACTTAGGAATGTTAGGCATGCCATCAATTTACACTACACCAAATTTAAATCCATTCCTATGAGTTTAAGTTAGTCAATTACCCTAAATTTCACATGAGCTAATTTAATTATGCAAACTAAATTGTTTAACAGTTGTCCTTAAATTTTATTTTAATGGATAACACTCATTAAAAATATCTGTATAGGGGTCTAAACATTGAATTTGGTACATTGGATATATATATATTATGTCATTTAATTACAACATTAAAATAATTTTGAATTTCAAAGGTGGTGTCCAACTTGGTTTTTGTTTTCCACATGGCAGCAACTAATAGACAATTTAATAATAACAAGCCACCAAGCCAATTCAACTATAATCCTTATCATTCTATTTGATCCTAATAGTTTGATTTGAGATTGAATGACTAGGATTAAAAGTCCTAGAACTATGGATCCTGATATATTTGCTTATATGAAAAATTAAAATTATGCTATAAAATTGAAGGGATTGAACGGTCTTAATTTTGTCTTCAACCTCCTACACACAACCTAAGCCATCTAGGCATTTTTAAATAATCCATGCATTCATATTGACATAACCCTATCAAACTGATCAAATATGATTTATGTGTAAAAAATGAACAATCCAATGACTAGATCATCATTTATTTATCATTTTCTTCACAATATCAAACCACTTTTTGATTGCCTATATGTTTTTAAATTACCTCAATGTAGTGATTGAATGGAAGTGGATTTAATTGGGTTGTTTTTCTGGACAAGAGGAGTACTTCTCCTATAGGAATTGAGCAAAATTGACTCAATCACACTTGACCATCTCAACACTTTGAGCTCATCAGAGCTTGCTCAAAATCACATTAGGAGACCATTGAAGGTTTGGGGATCAACAGGGATTGATTTCTCACATACTTAGGAAGCTATCAAAATAAAATGTTGGGATAACTTTTCACTATAAAATTTAAGTATTTAAAGGGGATTGAAAAAAGGTTGGAGATGGAAATTCAGGCAAGGGTTGTTTTACCAGGTGATTTGGCTAATTTGTAATCCACCATTGGGATATATGTAGGTGTCCAGGAGAAGCACAGAACTTAAAGTGGTCTTTTTTGATTAATGTGCCAAGATGACCTACATATGGCTTGGATTATATAAGATTCTAGGAAATTCGTGGCTAGCCATGGAACCACGTGGGTTAGGCTAGGTTCAAGGAGGGTGATAGGCTTAATGTAGGATGAATTCATTTCTATTATGTTTTAACCCAATTGGTGTAACTTCAGTCAGCCTGATTGGGTGAACCTAGATAGATATGGACTGAAGATTATAGTTGCCTTGGAGACTCCCTAAAACACATGAGAATAGTTTAGTTGATGTGTATGTAATCCATCTAAGTTTAATCAAGGCTGAAATTCTTAAGTTTCTTTTAATGGTTCCTTAAGTTTGGTTCTACACCAAGATAAGGATTAGTAAGTACTAAGGAGGAGAAGGAAGGGTTTTAGACCTAATTTAAAAATTGTGGACTACACGTAATATTATAAAATTTTGATTATTGCTTTAATCTTTTTCATTACTAGAGTATCCTTCTTTTATATCATAGAGTTTCCCATCACAAACTACTATGGGATGATATTCTTAAGTAAGAATGACATAAATATTGATTTTAGGAGCATTAGAAGTCTCTTCAAATTTTTTTAAAATGTTAATTTCACTCAATAAAAGAGAAGAATTCATCAAAACTTCAAATTTTAAAGAAGAAAGAAGTTTTATATTCATTACTTGTTAATAAAATAGTTATCTTTTTAAAATATATCAATTAAAGGTGCCATTATATTGCTAATGTTTATGATAATTCTACTATAAAATGTTATAGTACATGAAAGCTTCTAACATAAAAAAATTGTTATTAACAAATAAATAATTAACTATTTATTTATTTGACAAGATTATCTGCTATGAGATAATACAAAAATGTTGCAATCTAGGAGCCTGGTATTATGATTTTGATGATGTGGGCTACAAAAATTTGTGTACCAACCTCTTTATGGAACCCTTCTTTTTTTCCATTTTCAGGCCATCATGGAGAATTTTAATGAGTAAGTGATGGGGCAAATTTTTAGAAGGAAGATTGGGTTTAAAATAAGACATTGTTGCAACTCGAGCTCACAAGTTTATATTTTTGATGATAATAAACTTTATGGCTCATATTATTTGCATTCTAGGGAGAATAGTTTATATAGTAAATAATTTGTAATATTCATTTATGTATATTTCATTTTTGTGTCAATTCATGTAATGGTGTTTGCTAGCTTGGTTTCCATGTGTACACACACTCAAGGGAGTATGATTGGATCTAAATTAGGAGTTCAAATTTTTGAACTAATCATACTGTATAACTTCTATTGTGTTGTACGATTAGCTAATCAAAATAAATAATTTTGATATTAATTCAATTTAAATAACTCGTATTGTACAATAAACATCAAATAGGACATTCTATAAAGATTAAGAAACTTAGCCACCAATTATAATTTAGGCAATGTTTTGAATTTTATTTTTTATTCTAATCGTACCGTATGTTATGCATCATATTGTATGATCTATAACAATCATGCCTAAATTAAACCTATGATTATGGGAGTAGTTATGGTTAATTTTTTCAATCATATTATAAGAGATGATTGGTGACGATTATAATGGATGACCTAATCATTACATGGGATGATATTTAATCGTCATCTATCTCACAACATGGAATAACATAATCCCAAAATTAATCATACTAGATGATCAACAATATCATATTAAACAATCAATACAAACACTTGAACAATTGTATAAGGCAAAGCTATTCGTACTTGCTAAAAGGGATATTTTGAACTAATCATACAGTACTATACTAGATCATACTAGATGATCAGTGCTACCAAAATTGAGTTTCTAGGGTTTTTTAAAGCCCTCTATTTAAGCTTTCTCAAAGGACTCATTATGAGTCTTTGGCATGCATTGAGTAATTTTTCTTATGCAGAAAATTTAAAGAGAGAGCATTGAAAGGGAGAGAGGAAAGTGTTGAGTTTAAAAAGGAGAAGATCCTTATGGGTTTCAAGGCATTGTGGAGGGCGTTTCACACGGTTGCTCCAACAAGCTTGCACCTTAGTACGATCATAGTCAAGGTAAATCTTAAGGAAAGTTTCTAGAAAAAAAATATCTCTTTGGTATTAAAGGACCTTGCTACTCTGCTGCACCAGAGAAGGTGAAAGTGAGGATCTCTTTGGTGTCAAAGGACTTGGCTACTCCGTCGCACCGAAAAAGGTGGATGTGATATTGTAAGGGCTTCTCTGCCTGGCAATGGGCGCTAAAGGAGGGTCACTAAAGGTTTAGTGAAAACCTTAGAACTATAGGTTCTAGGGAGTGGACATAGATCAAGTTGATCAAACCATTAAAAATTCTAGTGTGTTCACTCTAATTATTTTCTACACTTTTTTTTGTGATTATATGAGTGGGAAAAAATTACGATTTATCTTTTTATTATAAATTTAATTCTCTTTTATATTAAGTTATAGAAATATTTTCTTTTCATTAAATTTTTTTTTTAAATATCTAATTCACCCCCTCTTGATTAACATTTGGATTGTTCTTTAATGTCTAACAACATTCACAAACTTTCAAGTGGTATTAGAGCGGGATTCATAAATTAAGTTTTAAAAGACTTTTAAAAAATGATAACTGGATAACAATGAAAATTATAATACTACAAAATAATATTCAATCATGCGACCACCTATATTTCAAAAGATTTCTTTTGATTTTGGAAAATTTGTATGTCCTTCTTGCAATCAATTTATTATCAAATATGGCATATAATTCAAACTAGTTATTTTGTACCATCACGTATTATAGATGGAGTTAAAACTAATATTCTTTTTACTGATTGTCGTATAACAGAACAAATCAATACTCAATTAAATGCTAAAAGCTTGAATAATGTTTTTTATGCTTTAAATTCTGAAGATTGTATGAGAATCTTTATATATACTACTAGCAAGGAAATTTGAGATAAATTATGCATTACATATGAAGGTACTAATAAAATCAAGCAATCTAAGTTGAATATTTAAATTCATGATTATAAACTTTTTTGCATGAAATCTTATGAGACTATCTTGGACAGGTATATTAGGTTTACTCAAATAGTAACATCATTACATGCTTGAAGTAAAGAACTTTCAAACTTTAAAAATATTAATAAAATTATACATTGTCTACCTGATAAAATTAATGCTGAAGTCACTGTTTTAAATGAATCAAATGAATTAAGTGATTATTCTATTGATAATATGATTGGCTCACCCCTTGCCCACAAGCAAAGTGTGAGTCAAAGACTTTTGGATGCAGGTGAAACTATAGTGCTAAAAGCTGAAGACATTGATAAAAGTAACTCGATACATGATGAGAGTAAGGATATAACATCAATAACAAGTAAATTGGAAAATCTACTAAAGTACAATCATCAACATCAACAAAAGTGGAACAAATATAAAAATATGTAAGAATGCTAAGATTTTTTATGACATTATTTGCTTTGGATATAGAAAATCTGAACATATGAAAAATAAGTGACCAAATATAAAAACTCTTCCTACAAAGAAAAAGGGAAAAAATAAGCTAATTGTAATAAGAGCATATGATAAAAAGTTAAAAATTTCATGGGTAGACCTAGCTTCTGAATCATAAAACTAGGAGCAAGATGATGAGGTATATAATTTTATTTGTGTGCTTATCTGTGTTATAGTTTGTGCAAAGGTGTATGTTCTTTATTTTGTTTTTATTTTCCATAAATATTTTTATTTCCTATGTTGTTTTAGTGTTTTTATTGTATAGTAAGATACACTTGTAATCATTTATTTTATTTTCCATGTATGTTTTTGAGAACACTCTTTGATCAAAACGCATAAATCACATCTTACATTATATTTACATAAGATAATCGAATCACTTCTCTCTAATAATTTTTGTTTTCTTAAAATGAAAATCTTACCTCCTTTTTGCTTAAAATTTTTGATAAGTGATGATTAACTTCTCTAAATAGTTAAAGAAAGAGAAATTGATGACTATCCCTCTTCCTCTTACTCTTTTAGTGATGAAACTTCTTTTTGAAACAAAATCTTTTTTAAATTAAAAATTGGATATAGAAATAGAGATTTGCTTCATCTTCCTACAATTCTTTACCACATATGAATATTTTTTTTGCAAATCAATGAATACACTTCAATTTTTCTTGATGAAGTTGTTTATTTCTATCATGTGGATCATTTTTGAGTTGTGGTTTACTCTTGTTTGTATAAGAGAGTGAGTTATTCTTCTCATATATTTGTATGATAATATCACAACTGAAAGAACTCATTCTTTAAAGATTTAGAAATGAAGCAAGTTGGCAAAATATGAAAGGAGGTAGAAAATGAGCCCAAAATTAAAAGATGCACAATATCCACCAAATAATTATAAGATGTATAAAGTGTATCAAATTTTTAAAGATGCATAAAATGTGCCAAACATTGATAAAGAGGCACAAAATGAACCTACAACAAGTTAGCTCTCCTTTCTTTCAAATTTTTAAATATTAAAAATATCCATGTGCTAATTGATATATTCAACTCTTAAGTTTGAAAATCATGATTCTTAATTCATCTTTTTTTGCATTAATATTATATTAGATGTATTTTATGTAAAATTTTTAAGAATATTAAAATTTCTTCTCTAATTTATTTTCTGAATTTAATTTTTGTTTTGAAAAATTCTAACCTATAAGGAGCTTGAGTTTGAGTGAATAAAATTTGAATCTCTAACCTTCCCGAGTTTAAGCATTGTCAATGCATTTCTTACTAAGCTTTTGAATCAAATCAAGTGGTAATTTTTCCATTCCAAGAAAATTTACTAAAGTTAATTGATTCTTCTGAAACATCATCACCACCTTCACCTGATTTGGCTCTATATGATCTTTATTTTGTTATGATTGTTTAGTTTCAATTTTTTCTATATTTCTCTTCTTATTAATAATATAAAAGTGGGAATATTTATGTTTAATTTGCATATATTCATCTTGTATTTGCATTGGTTTATTTATTATTTAGTTTCTAAAAGTTTTTTTATTTTTTTATTATTTCTTTGCTAAAAAAAAGTAAAAGAAACTTTTTTGATTTCCCATATTTTTAATATAATTATCTTAGTGAGGGAGAGATTAGGTGAAAATAGTTTTAGTTTATAAATTCAACCAGTGATGTTTGCCATCATAAAAAATGAGGAGATTGTTATGACTCGAGATCATAAGTTAATCTTTTTTATGATAATAATCATTATGGCCCAAATCATTATGTCTCATAATATTTATATTCTATATTTGTTTGTGTGGGTTCTAATATTCAGGAACACTATGCACCATCCAAAAATAATTCAGGGCTGAGAATTGGGTAGAATAGGTTATATAGTAAATGAATTATAATATTCATTGATGTATTTTTTATTTCTTGAGTCAAGTCTTATAAGGGTATTTACTAACTTGGTGACCATGTGTACACACACTCAAGGGAGTAATATTAAATCAAAATTAGGAGTTCAAATTTATGTACTAATCATACTATACAATTTCTATCATACTGTAAGATTAGCTCATTAAAACAACTAATTTTGATATTAATGCTATTTGAAAAAATCACACTGTACAATAAACATCATATAGGATGATATGAATAAATAAAGAAACTCAACCGCTAATCATAATTTTGGTAATATTTTGAATTTTACTTTTGGTTTTAATCATATCGTACCATGAGCAACATACTATACAATCTATGATAGTCATGCTTAATATGAACCTATGATAGGAGAGTAATTATGGTTAATTTATTCAATTAGATTATACGGGATGATTGATAATGATCATACTGGATGATCTGATCATTGCACAGGATGATATTCAATCATCATCTATCATATGAGATGAAATACCATAATCCCTAAACTAATCATACTGGATGATCAATACAAACACTTGAACTAATCGTACATGACCATGCTATTCATACTAGCTGAAAGGGATATTTTAACTAATCATACAGTTTGTCACTAGATCACACTAGACAATCAGTGTTGCCAGAATTGAGTTTCTTGAGTTTTTCAAATCCCTCAATTTAAGCTTTCTCAAAGATTCAATATGCATTTTTAGCATACATTGAGTCATTTTTCTTTTAAACAAAACTTGAAGAGAGAGCCTTGAAAAAGAGAGAGGAAAGGGTGGAGTTTGAGAGGCAGAAGATCTTTGTGGGTTTTAAGGGAGTGTGGATGGGGTTTGACATGACTGCTCTGACAAGATTAAACCTTAATACCATCATAGTAAAGGTTTATGTTGAGGGATGTAATGGGAAGAAGAAGATCTCTTTATTGTTAAAGGACATGGCTACTCCGCCGCATCAGTGAACGTGGAAATGAAGATTTGTTTAGTGTTAAAGGACCCACCTACTCCACTACACTGAGGAAGGTGGAAGTTATTTTGTAAGGGATTTTCTGCCTAGCTTTTGGGGCTAATAGAGAGTCACTAAAGGTTTAGTGCAATACCTAGAATTAGAGGTTTTAGGGAGTGGACCTAGGTTGATCGAACCACTATAAATTCTTATATGCATGTTATGATTATTTTTTGCACTTTATTTTTTGCGATTATATGTGTAGGTGAAAACTATGATTTATCTTTTTATTGTGAATGTAATCCGCTTAGACATCAAGTTATAAAAAGATTTTCTTTCTTTAATTTTTTTTTTAAATATCTAATTCATGTGGGCCCTTAGGTTAGCCTCGAGCTTGTTCATTAAGGTCTAACAAAATTCACAAACTGTTAGACACTACCTATAAAATTTTCCCTCATTTTTAAGGACTTTATATCTTATTTCAGGTTTCCTAAAGGTGCAAACTCCTATAGTTAATTACCCCTCCAGATCATGATAGAGAACTTTTGATTAAGGATTGTTATCAAACATATATGTAAATATATATAGTATATGGTGTATAATAGTAGCCTTGATTTAGTTTTTTTGGAGAGAATTAGTATTTAAATTTTAAAAATTTTACTATCTTGCACTTAAAGTGAATGGTGGGGGAAGTGATGATGGACTCGATCAAGATATAATGGTTCCATCATCCCAGGTCATCATGGTCCCTAGTGTACTTAGTAAGAGGAGGCAATCGAGCCAACCTAATAGAAGAATCCTAATCAAAAGCAATCCTTTGGCTGCAAGTTTGAATGTTAATTAAAGCATCGTCGAACATAAACCTTATGATATATGGCTGAAACTATCTTCAAAACTTGGGAGATGAAGGGCTTGAAGAGTATTTTAGAAAGCAAAATCAAAGAGCTCATGCTACTCAGGGAGGGTTCTACCTATTTCTTCAAATAATAAGAGTATTTTTATTAGAAATAAAATTTCAGGCATAATTCCAAGAGAAATAAAATTAAAATCATATTTATCTTTTATACATTATAGAACATATAAAGTCAAATTTTCTTAATCAAATAATGAAAAGATATTGCCCTCAACAAGTTTACAAGAATGTCTAACAGAAAGGACTCCACAATTTTAATATATCTCCACCTCTAGCCACCACTTGACATACCTCATATTGTATAGGATTAACTTGATCATTTAAGCAGCATGTGGCGACATCTTATATAGAAAATTATTTGTACAAGACAATGATAAATGCTGATCATGATATGATTATATTATAATATATAATATAAGTGCTATAGCGGTGTATATCTATCAGTTCCTGAATGCTTTTTCGTGACTTGTATAGTATTACAAAAATCTGTTGTGTAAATAGAAAGCACTTTAGAAGTCAAGGAAATCAAGCAGCAATAACAAGACAAAAATGCTGTGGCCGGGCTAGACATGGGAAACATTCTTTGCGTTCTAGATAAACAGACGATAAAACTCAGAATCCCGAGGTGTTTGTCAAAAAGTACTTACAGCAAACTCATCTTTTAAAGATGGAGATGTAAAAAAAGGGTTGATATCTAATCCTTAACACTGATATATATCTTCCACCTATGTTACAAAGTAAATGGCAAGATTTTCAAAACGTGTGCTGCTAAAATACAAATCATTAATTTTAGATTTATTAGGAATTTAAGTTTTATTTGGAATTACTTTCTTACTGCTTCTTAAAGTAATTTTTTGATAAAAAAAAATATTTTTAGTAATAAGCTACTTTAAGAAGCAATAAGAAAGTCTTGCCAAAGAAAACCTTAATTGCAGGAAAAGGGATGCTAACTATGAAGCTTTGCTGATCAGAAAAATTCAGAGTCAAATTAAGATAAAAATATATTCTTAATTTGCCCAATGAATCTACATTCCATTAGTAAGAGGAGAAAAAAATGCAGAGATGGAGATGGAGTTGGAAGGTGAACAAAACACATAGAAATGGTCATATTTTTATTCTGATTTAACCATAAAGTGTAAGTCATTGATAATTTAGTTGAATAGACTTTCATCTAAATTAGAGTTCTGGTATTTGAAAACCTGCAAAAAAAATTTACAAGAAAAAACTGCCTTTAATATAAATTTTATACCATTTTTACCCAACCAGATCACTGTAAGCGTTAGATTCACCATAGATGAGCAAAATATGAGCAATATTGGGTATTTTTCTTTTATGTTTGTAATTAGGAAATTTTGTTAATGATAATATAACTCTTAGATAGTTAAAAAAATATATCTCCGTCCAGCAACTCCTATAATTATGTGGATAAAGAAACAATGCTTCCGAAGAGACTTGATGCATCAAATTATTACAACCAGACGGTGAAGGATAATTACGAGAAGATTCATTAGATGAATTTAAAAAAGCTGATGATTGCCTTTCATTTTGTATGAATGTTTTTCTCTTTAGGAGCATTCGGCACAAATGGATTACAAAATGAAGTTATGTAGATATCATAGAAGCTCTAAAAAGAGGAGTTGCTAGTTGAGTTGCTTCAAAATGAAGGAGTTATTACAAGATGGAGCTGCACTATTATGAAGGTCGCCATGAGAGCTTTTGTCAATAATTTGGCCATTTGAAAACCTCTGAACGTACAGTTCATACCTTCATGAGTTATGTTGATAGATAAATAAGTTGTAGGACTAGTGAGTACAATAAGGCATGTTCCAGTTCTAACAATTATGTTCCTTTTATGCATTGATTTGGATGATTTTGTCGACATTTGAAGTATCAATTATGTGATAGAATTTTTTTTACAAATTTTCAACATTTAGAGCTCCTCAGATCTTTGACATAATACTTTGAATTGAAATTGATGGTTATTGATCTCCATTTGATTTCTTCAGGATTCATGCATGCTTAAAACAAATTTTGTAATAGATAAATGGTGTCTTTATATGATCACCTTTTTACTAATCAGATCATCGAAGATATGTGTCATTGACTGCTGGTAGGTGGCACCGGCGTTCTTCATTCCAAAGGGCATAACTGTGCAACAGAATATGCCGATGAGCGTTCTGATTGATGTGTGTTTTTCATCTTTAGGTGCAATCTTGATCTGGTTATAGCCCGACGATCCATCCATAAATCATAATATATTATAATTGGAGGTGTTATTAACTAATGAATTTGACACTGGGAGCGAAAAGGCGTCATTCGGACACACCTTATTTTGGTCCCTAAAGTTGATACAAACACAAATCTGATCGTTCTTCTTCTTGAGAGGGAAAATGTTGGCGATCCAGTCAACATATTTTCTTCATGAATGAAGCCCACTTCTATAACCTTATATGTCTCCACAATCACTTGTTATTCCATCTCCAATTTTATTCTCCTTGGAGCTTGTTTGTCGGGCGTTTCATCACGTTTTATAGCTTATCCATGAACTGCCACATTAGGGGATAAGTTAGGCTACTCAGCATATGTCCAAGCATAGTATCCCCTAAATTCACAGAGGAGTTCTTTAATTTCCTATATTTGTTCTTCTGGTAGCTAGATGGGAATGGATGAAGGTCAGGCGAGGATCCTTTTTAGTGTGAGAGAATATAACTGAAAAGCGATAGGATTTCTTAGAGGATTCTTCAAAGTGTTAATCATCGAGAACATTATCAGTAAGGGTCATCCTTGTGGCCCACTTTTGATGAATTTCTCTAGTGGCAAATCTCTAGGGATACATACTTGATGTCACACCATTCTTTTCCATTTCTTTTTCATATAGAGATATAGCTTTCCATATTTATTTTCCCTTATGTGGGACCTTTCAACAGTGGATTCTTTGATATGTGTCAAAGTGTTACACCCCAATGCATAGCGTACATATATTGATGCTTTCTTTTCTCTATCATTATAATAGATGGTTTCTTTTACCTCTACCGAGAACTTTCATTGACGTCTTTTTCGACATAGGGACTAAGGGTGACACCATAATGTTCACCGTATAGAGACCATTATTACAGTTAATATTTTTTTAAGCTACCTAATAAAGAGAAAACTCCCGTTTCTAGAGAGAGAAAGAATCTGCGATTTTTGAAATTCTATTTTCCCGCAAACCGCTCTCGCCGCCGATGGTGGTGGAGAGTCGTCGACCACCTTCGACCGGAGTCGGAGATGGACGGAGCTCTTCATCCAATGATGTTAGGATCCTTCCAAGGAGTAATCATCTCTCGTCTCCCCGTGCCTTTCGAGACGCTCATTTGATGTTTGATCGGGAATCTAAACTGAGAACTAATATGAGCAAGTCGTTGGTGATCAATGAAGGAGGTTTTGTTCCTCATAAGAAGCAAGACTCTTGCACAGGTAAAGGGAAGAAGGACTTGTTAGAATCTCTGTTGTTCAACAATATGCCTTGTATTCAAAAAGAAGATGGCAAAGACAGCTCTTCATTTGGGAATGTAGCTACTGAAGATTTAAATGGAAAATTATTGAACTATAATGGAATTACTGTTTCCATTGCTGGATTTGAGAAAAATAGAATTGACGATGGATCCTTTTCTAAAGAAATAGAAGATTTAAATTACAGTAAATGCAAAGATGATGCGGAGGTTAATGAAGTATTGATAAACAAAGTGAATTCTGTAATGGTTTGTGAATGTATCTCTGTTGAACTGGGAAACCGTGATAATGTGGTTTCCATTCCTCTTGTTAAAGAACCGATCGGTAATGTCTGGAACAAGAAGACTAACTTCAGGAAAATTGATTTTGACTATGGGGCCAACTTCTCTGAAGATGTAATAGTAAAGTTACATCAACAAAGTGAGGCTGAAAATAATGAAAAACTGAAGAAATCTGCGGTGGTTAAAGTTTTCGGCGATAATGTTCCTTATAATGTAATTGGGACAGAGTTGAGAAGACAGTGGAATCAATTTGGAAGATTTCACATGACCTTACTTGGCATGGGGTGGGTGCTTTGTGCCTTTGAAGACCCCATTGCAATGGAATCAGTATTGTCAAATGGCCCTTGGTATGTGAATGGAAACATTATAAGATTGGACAAATGGTCTCCTACTTTTCAACCTTCTTCTCTCAAAGGATTAATAGCACCGGTTTGGATCAGATTACCAAACCTTCCATTGCAAAGTTTGGATAAGATAAATGTTTGTATAATTGCTTCCAAGATTGGAACCCCATGTTTGATAGATGAAAACATGTTCCAATGGGGAGGAGAGAGTTTGGCCGAGTTTGTATTAGAATCAAACTCGAAGAGAAGCTTCCTATGGGAATCTGGGTGGAAGGATCTTCAGGGAAATTCTATCAGAGAATAGAATATGAGAAGATTCCAACCATTTGCTTCAATTGTGGTAGAATTGGCCACTTGGGTAAAAACTGTTCTGAAAACTCTGTCAAGGCTATTCCTACAACCCCTAACAATAATGCTGGCTTATCCTATACTACAAATGTCAATAAAAAAGATGATTCAAAGGTGGAAAATGAAAGTGAAAAAGGATATGGACCCTGGATCCATGTTAAATATGGGAAGAAAAATTTCAGGAATAATAAGCCCAAATATACTTGGACTCGGCCTCTTCCTAGAGAAGAAAACAAGACAGTTGAAGGAGAAATTTCAATGAAGTCTAATGATAAAAAAGGGCATCTGCAGATGGAGTAATCATTGAAGACAAAATTTCCAATGGAAGAATAGAAGAACAAATCCTTGAAGATCAAGTAGATATTTCTCAGCAAAAAGAAGGAACAAAAACTAAAGGAATCATTGAAGACAACGGTAATTCTGTACCCAAAAATGACTACTTTCCTAGCACAAAAAACAAATTTGAAATCTTAAACATGGAGATTGAGGAAGGGGAATTTGTTAGAAACAATTCTGAAGCTATAAGAAATGATGAAGCTCCTATGTTTGAAAAAAGAATTGGTAATGATGACTTGAAGAAAGGTGCAGGAATTAACATGGAAAATGCTAAAAACACAGAAGAAGACTCTAGTAAAATAAAGAAGAGAGGGTCTAAGCAACTCAAAGGCTTAGAACCCATAAAATATGAGCCAAAGGGCAGAAAAATTGAAGTGGAAACAAAAGAAAGGTTGGGGACTCATTCCCCAATAATTCTATAATGTCTTCAATCAGATTTTGGAATTGTAGAGGAGCTAGGAAGTGGAAGGCTTCTCTTTACATGAAGGAGTTTATAAAAGACAATAGTTTGTCCTTATTGGGTTGGTAGAAACCAAGATATCTATTGTTGATAAGAAGATGGTTCAATCTGCTCTGGGTGATGATTGGGACTTTGTTTGTCTCTTCTGAAGGGTTATCTGGTGGAATAATGGTGCTATGGAATCATAATGTAGCATCATTTAATGTTCTTGATTCTTCTTCCCAATATGTCGTGGGTGAGCTAAATGTTTTCAACAAAGCTAGTTGGAGAATTGCTACTATGTATGGGAGAAAAGATGTATACAAAAGAAGACAATTATGGGAGAATTTAGAAAAGCATATGTCCAAAGACATTCCCACGGTAGTGGGAGGTGATTTCAGCTTTTTATTATCCAGAGAAAAAAAAAAAGGTGGTAGGAGTTTCACATTCTTTCTTGGGCCAAAGAAGTTGAAAACCTTTGTATATTATAATGATTTACATGAGGTTGCTTGTGTTGGACCAAAGTTCACTTGGTGCAACAATAAAATAGGAGCTGAAAGGATTTTGGAAAAACTTGATAGATGCTTACTCAACTCGGCGGCTTTGAACGTTCCCCATCAATTAAAGGTGATGCATTTGGCTAGGATCGGATCTGACCACTGCCCAATAATCTTAAACTTGTTAGGACAAAAATAAGTGTTCTAGAAGGTGATCAAATTTGAGGATGTTTGGACTTCTATTCCAGCATCTATGGCAATAGTGAGGAAGACTTGGACGGGAAAAACTCAAGGCAATCCAGCTCAATGTCTAAATCAGAAAATGAAGAAGACTTTAAGAGCTCTATACTACTGGAGCAAGGCTAAATTTCAAAAGCTTAATCAGTCCAGAGAATGTTTAAAAATAGGAATTCTAGAACTACAACAAAAAGAAGCTGAGAACGGGTATTTGACTGAAGAAGACGGATGGCTACTTACAGCAAAAACTGATGAATTGAATTCAGTTTTGGCTCGGATCAACACCTGGTGGATCAAAGAGCTAAAGTTAAATGGCTCGTGGAAGGAGATGCTAATTCAAAGTTTTTTCAAACGTATGCTAGTGCAAGGAAAAATTCCAACTTCATTCATAGAATCAAAGGGAATGACGGGATCATTGCTGAAGACCAAAATCAAATTGAAGATGTTATTCTCCAATATTTCCAAAACAAATGGGAAGAGAGGAGCTGCAAATTGGGAATTGGCCAAAATCGTGGAAGACTATTAAAGAAGAGGATGCTGAGTTGCTTAACAGAGAATTTTATTTTGAAGAAATGGAGAAGTTTATCAAGGAAGTTGGAGGGAACATTCCCCCAGGAAATGACGGTATGACTTATTCCTTTTTCAAATCATATTAGCAAATAATTAAGATTGATTTATGGAGTGCTTTGGAACATTTCTTCATTCATGGTAGAATGGAAGATAAGTGGAAGGAAACTATCATTGTCCTGATTCCAAAAATTAAAAATCCTTTGACTCCTTCTAACTATAGACCTATTAGTCTTTGCAACTCAATTTATAAAATTGCAGCAAAGATTCTTTTAAATGGGTTGTTGGTTATTGCTCCTAAGATTATTTCAGAAGAATAAGCGGCATTTATAAGAGGTAGATCAATCTCTGATCATGTATTAGTGGCCCATGAAATTTTTCATAAATTCAGATTTTCTAAATCCTCTAAAGGTTTAGTATCTTACAAAATTGACATGGAGCAAGCCTATGATTCAATGGGGTGGAAGGCTTTAGCCAAAGCAATGAATGATATTGGTTTTCCTTGCAAATTTGCTAATCTTATTTGGGAGTGCATTTACAATCCCAAATTCTCCCTACTCATTAATGGGAAATATTCTAATTGGATTGATGCTAAGAGTGAATTCTATCAAGGATGCCCTTTATCTCCTATCTTGTTTATCATGTGTGCTCAAATCCTTTCTAATGCATTTAATCAAAAAGGCAATTTGGTTGGCATTGGTATTAATAGTAAGGGCCCTAAACTTTCTCGTTTATTATATGTTGACGACATTGTAATCTTCTCTGAAGCAAACATTAGGAAGGTTAAAGAGATTAAATGTATCTTGTCTAATTTTTGTGGTTGGACGGGCCAAAGGGTTAACTTACAAAAATCTTGAATTAATGTTTGGGAAATTTGTAAAGAGAGACAAAAGAAGAACCATATGCAAGATGATGGAGTACAAAGAAGTAAAGGAGTTCTCTTACTTGGGAATCAAGATGGCACTAAGAAGAATGAATAAAATGGATCTCCATTTCATCCTAGACAAAGCTTTGAGCATGCTTAATGTTTGGGGTAACAAGTTCATTTCATTGGCTGGAAAAATAACTCTAGTCAAATCCGTTCTATTATCATACCCAACGTTTCATTCTACACTTTCACTGGTTCCAAAACAGATTTTGAAAGAGGTGGATAAGCTTTGTAGAAAGTTTATTTGGAGCAAATTCAAAGGTGAAGATGGAATCCATTATGTTTCATGGGATTCTATGTGCGAATCTAAAGAAGCAGGAGGACAAGGAATCAAAGCTTGCTTTAAAAAAGCTGGGCCTCTAAGAGCCAAATTGGCTTGGAATTATACTCAAAAAAGGGATTCCTTGTTACACAAAATCTTATTTCCCAAATATGGCCAAATTTTAAAGGGAAATTAAAATATTAAGGGAGGATCGACAGCTTGGAAATTGATCACCAATGGGGAGAAATTTCTTAAGAAGATAGTCAAATGGAGGATTGTTGATGGGAACTCAGTTAATGTATTCCAGGACATTTGGCACTTAGACAAATGTATTGACAAATGGCCTACATTTGTTAATATTATGGAAGGAAACTCCAAGACAGTAAATGATTTTATTTGTAATGGGAGATGGAATGGTTATGAACTTCAAAAATTCTTTGGCAAGTTTTTGGTGGACTTGATTAGTTCTATTCAGATTTTGGCAGGAGAAACTAAAGATTTTGTGGAATTAGTTCATGAAAATTCTGGGAAGACCATTTTAGTCTTGGCTTATGAAGCATTAGAAGAAAAATCTACAGGTTTTCCTATATGAAAATGGATGGAAAGAGCAAAGCTTATTCCTAAAGTTGGGACTTTTTGGTGGATAATTTTTCACAAAGCTATTCCTACTAACCAGTTCTTGAGCTGTAGGAGATTACAAGGATTGGATAGTTGTCTGAGAGGTTGTATGGAGGTAGAAGACATTGAACACATTGTGTTTAAATGTAAGAAAATGAAAGAAGCTGTGGATCATATTAACAGCCGGGGATTTGGTAATCCTGACTTCATTTCCCTTGAATCATGCAATATGTGGCTGAATGAACAAAATCAAGTTTTAATTAATCTCTTTTGTAATTTGGTATTCTTATCTTGGAAAGCTAGGAACCTTTATGTTCATGAGGGGAAAGAGACCATCTCAAGATTTATAGCTATGAATGCTGTCAGCTATTCAGCCGTTCAAAAACCTTTGCATTTCTTAAACTCAGGTATCGAGAATAATCAACCGAATAGGTTGTCCAATTCTTGGCATCCTCGTCCACCTGATTGGATTAAAATAAATATAGATGCTTCATTGCATAACAACTATAAAGCAGGAACTGGAGGAGTCATCCGTGACTAGGTTTTTAATGGCTTTTGGCAAATCTCTTATTCATTGGGATATTGGATCTTTGGAACTTCAAGCCATCTTTTCAGTCAAAGACATTATAAGGAGCTAGATGTATGATTACAAACGAGTGATAATTGAAGGATATAATAAAAATATCATGGATTTCATGCATAATTCGGTGGCCAAAGGAGGCAAAGGTATTGATGATCTTTGTTTTATTAATAGCTTTGAATTTATTATCTTTAATTGGGTTAATATAAAAAGCAATAAGTTAGCTAATCTTTGTGCTAACTATGCTTCTTTAAATTCTTTCATTTGGGATGAAATTAGTTGGAATAAGAATCCTCCTTATTTTATCAATTTACTTAAGGAGGAATCATATGCTTGTAAGACAGTTTTCTAGTTTGTTTTTTCAATAAAGGATTTTTTGGCTTTCTTTCAAAAAATAAAAAGCTACCATAGCACTTTTAATACTAGCCAAAGATGAAAAGAGAAACCTAACTCCAACAAAGTTGCCAAAAATCTAGGGGCTCCAAAAATTTTTCCCTTGCCTCCCAGTTGCTTTTCAGGGGAGTTTTAACAGATTATGTTTTGTAGTAAATTTTAAGAAGGAAGATGGGTTTATAGATAAGATATTAACCAAAGAATTGTCCCACATTTTGTGAGGACTTATGATTTTCTTGTAGGCACAACACCCTACAGTTAATTACCCCTCTTGATAATGATAGAGAACTTTTAATTAATTCTAGTCATTAATTGGATACGCAAAGATACATCCTTCTAGCATATAGTAGAAGCATATGCTTAGGTTTTTGAGATTAAATATTTAAAATAAAAATTTCACTATCTTATACTTAAAGCGGATGGTGGGGGAATGGATGATGGAAGTGATCAAGATCCTATGGTTCCATCATCCAGGGTCATCGTGTTCCCAGGTCTACTTAATCAGAGGAGGTAGTAGACCTATCATAATAAAATGATCCTTGTTAGGAGACATGGGTTGCTTCATTTAAGTGTATCATGTAGACCTGGGGTGGATGCTTTTCTAAGTGGACAAAGTTGAATCTTCCTTAACTAATGGAGGGCTTTATTCCCTATCGATTATATATTATTAATTTATATCTCAAGGTTTAGATGTAATTGGGGAGCATAAGGGATCCTTCTATACCCATAATTTGATGGTGCCATTTGGCGACAAACCACCCTATTCAGAGGGCCCTGGTCATAGTCATTTCCATGCAGTGCCATTTGGTGGTAAAATTGCTAGTTAGAGGTCTCTATCTTGGATTGAGATGAAATTTTGTGGACCTAATAGGTCCCCTACATCAATTTATAGAAACTTATATTTTTCATAGTCCATCTATAATTGACGAATTGCTAACTCATCATTGGTTCCTTTTGTGTATTAATTGGAGAAATATTTTATATATTCTTGTACATGTTTTTGTGTTTGTGGAGACTATCGTATGCTTCCTCAAGATGACTAGTATTGATTGTAGGGATTTTATCATGCTATTGCATGATACATGCATTCATCTTGTGCTGCACTATGCATATTTGTTCATGACTTTATCATTTGCAAATGAGTTGGTGTATCCATATGTGCACTGATATTGATTATCAGATGAATTACATTCATTGCATGCTATCTCTATACATACTGACTAAAAGATTATTGTATTCATTTTCATTTTATATGACGTTGAATGTAAGGAAACCAATGCGCTTTTTGTTTGGCTATGATCATCATATTGATTGCATGTTGAGACCTTCTGCTTACGAGGTTGAATGTATTTTCTTCTGTTTTGATGTTGACCATAGGTCACATTCGCATTCATTGCACATCAACTATCATTGCTCCTAGGAATGTTGTAGTATTCACTATTTGCTGTTACGTACAACATATCTTGCATCCACTCGTAGGTACATTATCTTGCATACAACATATCTTTCATCACTTCCAGCAAATAATTATATTCTTCATATGTTTTCATGTGTGTTTCCAAAGAGTTTTGTTGCGTTGATTGACAAATTGTTGCATATTCTTCATGTCTTGCTAAATAAATCAAATCACTAAACTCATGATACGTTAATTTCCTCTACCTGTAGGGCATGATAGGCTTCTTTTATGTATATGTGTTATATTCAGTATTAACCTCCTCATACATGCCGATCACTGAGTTATTATATTTTCTTCTGTGATCTTGTATTATTATTTATAAATGAGAGCATTGTATGCAATGCAAGATTTTTATCATCATCCCTTTAGCTCATTGGTCATTTGTTGTATGAATGAAGAAATCCTTACAACAATTTGTAGGAGCTCGTAAGTAGGTTGTAGCATATTCTCTACTAATGTTAGTATGGAATCCATTGTGCTTGTTATGATCTTCTTCATGAATAATTCATTGTCCTTATGTGAACATCACATGCTTTCATTATCTCTTGCATGTCGTGAATCTTATACTTACTTTTGGCATTGGTTTGAAGATTTAGATCCTTGTCCTTCAAGACTTTACACTTTTGACTTTGTTGTGCAATCATCAACTTAAGAGTCCAAAGTCCTAGTATCATGGCTTTGTAATGAAGCCCTACTTTTCATTATCTTTTGGTTTCTTGCAAACAAGCCATACTTGGAAGTTATTTATTTTCAAAGGTAATTTGCAATTTGTATGATAAACTTGGTATAAAATTCCTCCATCTCTCCATTCCAATTAAGATGAACACTACAAGTTGCTCGTTATTATTCAAATAAATTTAATGTCAAAGCTTGAAATGAATTTATGCATGTGTCCTAGCTTGTTTGCATGAGATTTAAATGAGTCAAATTTTCTTAATTATAATTTCATTCAAGTTGTAGTGATAATTGCTTAACCTTTATCAATTTTTTTTTGTGTTATTATTCAAATCAAATTCCTATGACTTATTCATTATGTTCAAGCTCAGATTTTCTATCAATTGTTCAAATTATAGTTTATGTTCAATTTAAGTTCATGTTTTTGTTAATCAATTTAGGTTATGTTGTAGTCCCTTGTGGCCTTGCAAGTTCAATTCAAGTTCATGCTTATTATTCAATTAGTAGTTTTGAAGTTTCAAATTATTTGAATTTAGTTTATTTGATGTTCAAACTAGTTTTCAAATAAAGTCCATTGTAATTTGTTTGAGTTTAAGATCATTGCTATTTTCATTCGAGCGAAATTCCATACTATCAATTTTCATTCAAATTAAGTCCCCTATATTAAGTTCAAATCAATTCCTCTTCTTTTTTTTCCAGTCCCATGCATCTTCAAATGAAATTTTGGTAGCTTGTCCGCTTCTCCTCCGTCTAGGAAACTATAAAAAACTGGGTAACTCCACCAAGCTTTCGGGTTGTGTATGGTTGGTGTCAGGCGACACCGATGTTGTACATCTTCAATCCCACCATGCTACAAGAGCGTGTTTAGCGGTTCCAAACTACCTGCTTAAAGAATACACGTGGCTTTCTCTACCATATCACGAGGGCATGGGCAAGTACTTAAGGATTCCACACCACACTATAAGAGCGTCTGTAAGGCTTACCCGTCTCACCATATGCATCCCATCAGAATTCCTCCTACCGTGTTATAAGAGCACGTATAGTTGTTTTTTTTCAGCTTGACACAAATGTCGAATGCAGAGATTTTTAAGTTAAAAATTTATACTTTTGAATTGAAAGTTTGTCAAGGATGTTAAGCCCTTATGAATTAGCCCGAGGCTAACCAAGAGTGGAGGGGTGAACTGGTGTTTTAAAAATTCTCTCAAAATAAAATCACAAACATAACCAAACAATCACCACAGAAATTATAGTGTAGAAATTTTAATGCGAAAAATGCAATAAGAAAGAACACACCAAATTTTATAGTGGTTCGTTCAACTTGACCTACATCCACTCCCCGGAGCCTCTTCTATGGGTATTGCACTAAACTCAGTGTCTCCTCTTTTCCCCCCACAAGAAGTTGAAGAAACCGGTATAAAAAACTTCTTTCCACCAACCCCAATGAGGAAGAGAACCAAACTTCTTCTGCTTCCTCCTGAAGTAGGGAGAGAACCCCTGATCAGTTGCTGAAGTAGATCTCTATCGAACCTCCAAGGAACTAGGGATGACGATCAGAGAAGACGACTCAAATCATTTCTTGGAGCTACCTTTGTGAAACCCCTCACAAACTCCACTCATAAGATCCTCTCTCTCTCCCTTGTTCTCCCTCTCCTCTTGGCTCTCTCAGGTCAGGACATCAACAAAAGATCTCCCTTGAGTAAACAAGAGATCTTTAAAAAAAAGGCTCCAAATTTTTCTTAATTTGTAATTAATAGTAAAATATTTTTTAGGAAGATCGAACGATCATCATGTAAGATTTGTACAAATTCAGATCAGCCAGGACGATCTAGGTGAGTCTAGATGATTAGAAGGTTTAATTATTCTAATCATCAGAGATGATTGGACATGTCCTGTACTATTAGTTCAAATCGGTGAATATCGTTTAGATCGTCCATGATAAATATCTGGATGATGGAAAACTAAACTAATAGTTTAGATCGATATCACAATCATTTTGGATAATTAGTTCAAAATGAGAAATATCGTTCAAAACATCGATCTGTTTGCATCTATGGATGATGGAAAAAATAATCGATCATCTATGATGATTTGGGTTCATCCTGGATGATTAGTGCAAAATAATACACATCATCCAGAGCATCGTTTAGGTGATCTAGGAAGAACTAAGGTTTGTTTAACTGGTCATCCCGGATGATCCTACGATCGTCCAGGACGATATGATCAAGCAATCAAATCTTAATTATTTTCTTTAATTACCAAACTAATTTAGGCATAATTTTAGTGCATCGTCCAGGATGATATCCAAAAATAAAACATACCTAATAGCTCTGGCAGTTGATTTTTTTTATTTGAGCCTTTCATCCGGATGATGATAATATCATCCAGGATAATTTTGTTAATTACAGTTGTCTTAACTAGGATACCCTAATTAGGGTTTCTATTTTTAATTGATCATCTAGAATTATTTGGGATCATTCTGGATGATATTATGAAAAATAGAAAAATCTAAAACAGACAAAAAATTTTCCCCCAAGTGTGTGTGTACATGGTTACTTAGCATCAGAACCCATATTGATACAATAGACTCAAGAAAAGGTAAAAGTCACTTGCCATGCATTACAAGCTGACTCAGTCCTAATCTACCCAATCTTGAGCTAGTTTGATTTGCAATTTGATCTTGTGGATCTGAAATGTTAGTAGGTAAGGCAGTCATAGAAAAATTGAAGTAACATAAATGTTTGTTATCATTAAAATTATAATTCTTGAATCCATATTCATAACAATATCTCCCTTTTTGAAGATGACAAATAATTAAAAACTAAATAAAACATGAGCAAAGTAAAATAGTATGAAAGACTAACTCAAACACTACCCACTACTCCCCCTTTTAACATCACAAAAAGGAGGACATAACCAGAAAAGAGATGTAGAACAGAAGATGAAAAAGAAGAATGAAAGCAAGTTTTTTTATCAAAGTACGAATATGATAAATTCTCCGTATGATTGAATTAAAAATTTGTAAGAATCAATGAGTTAACATCATCAAAATCCAAAAAATGGTAGAATAGCTGATCCTGTTAGCCCTAGCTTGGACTTCCCTCAGGGAAAATCATCTTTTGAAAACAAAAGACCTAACTCAGAAAAACTAATTGGATAAGAAAAAGATAAGTTCAAAATTTGGTTCTGGAAAATATCTTATAGAATAATATATCAAAGTAATTTGTTACAATCACAAAATTTGAAATCAAGCCTTTGAAAATATCAAGTGACACTTGAATTCTTCTAAGATTTAAGGGTTTGAAAGAGAATGAATCTTTTCTTTTGTGGGCTCATTTTAGGCCTCTTATTAATTGATTGACGCACTTTGCGCATCTTTTTGTTTTCGATATACTTTGTGTATCTATCAATTTTGGTAGTCATTACGCATCTTTTCATTTTTTTTGGGGCTCGTTTTATGCCCTTGAGATTTTTTGAAAGCTAGATCCCTTTTGAAACTTTTAAATACTCTTAGTTATTAGAATATTTTCCATATATTAGAGAATAAAAACTCACTCTCTAATGTAAGGAAGAATAAACCACAAAACATAAATAAATTCATATGATAAATGCAATTAAAATATTACAAAAGTTTGAAAGTAATATAAATGCTTTGAACATTATTTATATATATATATATATATATATATATATATATATATATATATATATATATATATATATATATATATATATATATATATATATATATATATATATATATATATATATATATATATATATATATATATAGTAAGATAGAAAGATCTCAATTGCAAAGTCTAGTTTTTAATTTGAGATAGATTTTTATTTAGAAAAGAATATTACACTGATAAAAGAGGTAAGAGGAAGGGAAACAATCAACGTTGTTTCTTCCTTTAACTGATTTAGAGATGTCAAACTTTGACTACAAATTTTCAAAACAAAAATAAGACATAAAAAAACATTTTAGTAGTGACCACAAAGAAAAAGAAGAAAAACAAAAATAACAGAACTGAAAAAATACAAAAAAATAATAGCAAATAAAAAGTGATATAAATAAATTTGAAATAAATAAAAGAGTACAAAAACAAAAATAAGTCATAAAACATACAGAATTCATCAAGTTCATGCATTTATGTCAATCACACTCAATCTGTTCCTTAAGATGGTAAGAGTGTCAAAAGCCAGTGGTTTAATAAAAATGTCAGCTACTTGATTTTTAGTTGTCACATGGTGTAACTCAATGTCTCTTATGGTCACATGGTCTCTAATAAAGTGATGCATTATGTCAATGTGTTTGATCCTGTAATGTTGGATAGGATTCTTAAAAATGCAGATGACACTAGTGTTGTCACAAAGGATTGAAACTATACATACATATAATCCTAAATCTAGAATTTTTTGCTTCAGTTAAAGGACTTGGGCCACACAACTCCCTAAGGCAATATACTCAGCTTCAATAGTGAAACGTGCGGCAGAGTTTTGCTTTCTACTAGACTAGGAGACTAAAGATTATCCTATAAATTGATAAGTCCTAGAAGTGCTCTTTCTATCCATCCTACATCCTACAAAATAAGAATCAGAATATCTAATAATCTCAAAAGAAGTGTTGTGCTTAGGATACCAGATTCCTAATTTTAGGGTCCCTAAGCTATATAAAAGAATTCTCTTAACTGTAGTTAGGTGGGATTCTTTAGGTTCAACATGAAATCTAGCACATAGACAGACACTAATTATTATATCAGGTCAGCTAGCAGTCAGGTAAAGTAAAGATTCAATCATCCCTCTGTACTTCTCTTGATTAACAGATTTTCCATTTGGGTCCTTATTCAACTGAACACTAGAGGTCATGAGAGTATTTATTGGCATGCTTTATCCATTTCATATTTTTTTAAGATGCCATTTATGTACTTTGATTGATTTGAAAAGGTTCCATCATCCAATTATCATATATTAAACCCCAAAAAGTAGGACAACTCTCCCATCATACTCATTTCAAACTACATACTCATTATTTTAGAAAAATCATCACATAGTTTTTTATCAGAAGATCCAAAAAGTATGTCATCAACATATATCTGAATAATAAGTAATTCATCTCCTACTTTTCTCAGAAAAAGGGTGGTGTCTATGCTCCCTTAAATAAACTTCCTCTTTAGTAAGAATGTGCTAAGGCTCTTATACCAAGCTTTAGGTGCCTATTTTAATCTGCATATGACCTTTTTTAATTTGTAAACATGATTTTAAAATTGTGAACTCTCAAAACCTCGGTGTTACTCTACAAACACATCCTCTTTTTTTTTTACTCTATTTTAATCTTCCATATTAAGTTTCTTATCCTTTTTCATTCTCTAAGAATTAATAGCAATTGATGCCAACTTTGATGTTTTCATAGGAGAGATTTGTGGCTTACTGCTGTGCTGGAAGGCTTTTCTAGATCCAAATAAAATAATATCCCCATCTTGGTATATTGTAAGGGAGGCACCCAATGGTAGCTATTCAATAGTACATATGTGATTGACTACCTTACATATTCTTTATTTTTCCTCATAGGTTGAGGTGTCATAATCATTTCTCCAATTTTTTCTTCCATTAAATCTCCTTCTCAAATCTATGTGAAATAAGCTCCTTCAGGTGTTTCATGTTTCATTCCTTAACTCACCTTCCTGAGTAGTTCAAGTGTGGATTACGTTTCATAACATTATGGAATATTAAATTTACTTTTCCTTAGAAGTACTTTTTATTATGTGATCCACTGGCCATGGTGGAGAGCATGCTATCATAATTACCCTCTCCTCCCCTATAGTAGTAGTGAGGGGGTAAAAATGACTCACTTTTAGAAGGGATAAGAGGAAGGAATATGGAGCTCATCAATAGCCTCAACCTCTAGTTAACCTATAGATTTCAGTTCAACAATCTTTTTAGCTTTGGTGATTTTCTTGAAGCGCTACCCAAGTAGTTCTTCCTTTTAATTTTATTGTTATAGGGGATTCCAAAAATTTCTGCTTCCTCAAATACTTATATTGGTTCAGTATTAATTATAGATTTTAGTTTCTTATCTTTCTTAGTAGAGCCTATAGTGGGTATGCGGGGGGGGGGGGGGGGGGGGGTGGACAATGACCTCCATTTTTCTCATAGGGAGTCAATCATCAACCAAACATTAATATCAGTAAGTAAGATGTATTTTACACCCTTAATAGCTAGATCTACTTCTACACCCCCATTAGCAGTCTGCTTGAGGGTTTGGAACCCCATTCTAAACTGAATTGAGTCATTATTGATTAACACTTCAACATAAAGGTCTCGATTTTGGGAAAAGATCAACTTATTAGCCATTATAGTGTAATTGATTGTCTAAAATTGAGAAAATATGATTTGAATTAAGGATTTAAAGTGGAATTTGAAAAACAAATCATTGTTGATTTTGTTTCTTATCATATTTGCTGAGGTATAGAGATATTACCCAACATAAGGTAGTAAGATACAAGAGTCACCTATGAGTTAGAGAAATTTGGATTCTCATTGCCTGTGTTAGGATACAAGGATTTATTGTCGATCAACTTGTGGCAATGATATCAAAGATTATTTTTAATAATTTTTAAAGAAACATTTGTTGAACTTTAAATAGATGGATCTTCTTCAATTTTTTAAACTCAACATATTGAGTTTCACGGAATCATGAAGGATTACAAAATAGACATGAAAATCCCAAGAATTGGTTTAACTCTTTTATTCCACCAATTAACTTCGGGTGAAATGTCAAAGCCTAAATGTTGTTAAAGTTTCCTCACTCACCACTCTTATTAATTTTCTTTTGATGTTGGCCACACTCACCTAAGAAAGAAAAGGGTAGAGGATCAACATAAGGAAGGTAGTCAAAACTACAGATAGAAGAAAATTTTTATAGTTAGTAAAGATGGAAAGACTGATATTCCCTAAGAGAGTTTTCACTTTTATTTTTGAAGCTTTCTTTTGAATGATTCAAAGCAATTAAGATTATAATTTCTTTCAAAAAATTAAATTTATTTTTGAATTTTATTTTAAAATCAGACATACCATTGAAAATGACAAACTACATCTGATGGAGGAGAATTTTTTTTTATAATCATATAGATTTAGAATTATAAATTTCATCTTGAATACCATAGCCAAATTAAAGAAAGAACTACATATTTAATGTTTATAAAGGTGGTTAAATCTTAAAGATCTAGCCCGAGGCTTATGAAGTGGTGGGGCTGAATTGGTAATTTTTAAAAATTTTCCCAACTTTAAAATAACAATAAAAATATTTTTGAAATTTTTTTTAGAAATTTAAAATACCAAATTTTAATTCATTGTGGAAGCAAACAAGTTTATCAAACTTATTGATTTAACTACAATGATATATTGATTTACAAAACTAAGCAATAAAATATTTTTCAAAAAAGTTATAATAGAAATAAAATAGAGGTAAAATAAAAATGCAAAAAGGAAAAAATTTTATAAGAGATTTTTATAGTGGTTCAGTCAACCTTGAACTAGGTCCACTCCCTGAAGTCCTCCGCTCTAAGTATTGCACTAACACTAAGTGATTCTATTTTTGCTCCCACAGTAAGGTGGACAAGCCTTTACAGACCCACTTTCACCAAACATGATGCGGCAGAGTGCCGAATGCTATGTCACCATCTCGGTGATGGTAGCAAACTTTGACTCATTTTTGTCCCTCTTGTAGAAGGTAAGGAACCTCAATTCCTTTTTCTCCTTCTTGGAGAAGGAAGAGAATCTCAACTCATTTTCTCCCTCCTGGTTAAGGAAAAGTACTTAGAGGACTTGACTTAGAAGCCTCTCTACCAAGAGAGATTTCAAAGACTCATCAAGGCCACATGAGGAGAAAGGGTGTAGGTAGCTTAGAGCAACCGTGTGATCCCCTCACACTCCTTCTCCCTCATGCTCAACCTCACATTCTTCTTCATTTCAAACATTAAATTTCTTCTAAAAGTAGATCTCTTAATGTTCCTTTAGCAGTCACACAATCCTATCACCATTACAAAGAGATTCTCTAAGCTTTGCTTAAGTATTGGGCTTCAATAAACCCTAAAAAATCAAGTTAATTGTCACTGTTCGTACAGTACGATTTGAGTTTGTACAATATGATTATTTTAAAAACTAGACCCATATATTATTATGTAAATAGTTGTTCAGTTGAACTATTTAACTTTTTGAACACAACATATACTACGATTCATAAATCGTCCAGTACAATTTATTCGTTTTTCTCTTATATTCATAAAGGAAAATTCTTGGGACAATAAAAAATCATCTCTGTAAGCCTTTCTATATTGTTATAATTATACAATATAATTAGTTGATATCAAGTAGGTGTTCTAGTATGATATGAATATCATACAATATGTTTAGTTTTAAAATCAAAATTTCAATTGGTACGATCATTGGGATGATCGAATTTTATCTCTATCAATTGTTCGGTATAATCAATATCATACAATATAATCTATTATCAATAATTTAAATCATGATTTTATTGATTAATTTTGGGGTTAATTTAAGTAAGATATAAATTTTTTTTACTTGACTTTCCTATTCTACCATTCTTGAGCTTTTAATAGCCTTGAGCAGTGTATCTTACATGCAGTGTTAGTAGTGCTCACAGATAGAGTAAAAATTAAAAATATTCAATAGGAAAAGTAACAATTCATTCAATAATGTTTGTCATCATCAAAATTATAGACTAGGGATCCTAGATTGTAACAATCTCCCCCTTTTTGATGATGATAAAAAAATATTGGTTAATAGGTAAGATAAAAATTCTTTTCTCCTAAGCTCCCCTCACTAGGAGATAGTTTTAAAAGTTAGGGGTTAAAATCTTTTTTAATGGATAAAAGAAAAAAAAAAAGATAACATAAAATAAAGTTAAACAATTACAAGATTCTATTAAACTGAAACATTCATCCAAACATATATTTTCTTCCTCTTTTGACATCATAATAAGAGGAGAAATAACAAACAACGTGAATATTACATGAAGTAAAAGTAATAAAACATAACAAACAAACCCTAAAGGTAAGTTATATCCTGATTAGGTGGTGTTGGTGGTGGTTGAAAGAATTTGTGGATTGAGGTAAATTGATTATCAATTGAGAAAAACCTTTCTCCAGACTATCACATTTCTTCCTCGAGGTACAGATGTTGTTATTGAATGTGATAGTCGAGTCTGGCTTCTAATTGCTTGAGCCACTGAATTATGTTGTTGTAATGGTAGGTTGGTGCATGTCGTGGTATTGGTGGCGGTGCAAGTCCACCTACAGGAGCAGCTTTCCCTTCTTTAGCAAAATCTAGCTCATTGTGCTTGTGCCTTTGATGGAAAAGGATAAGTAAGGAGGCCTCCATATAAAAAATGTGAACATTATTGGGAGGAGTGGGATAGTTAATTTGATATTTTTTGTCTAATATATATCCTATGACATGTCCTTATGCAGCATTTTTCTTTTTTCGGATATTGAGATGTTGAATAGGAGTCATATTTTGGACATAATCAAGAATCATCAGTGCTTGATCAAATTGGGTATTGAACACTATTTGTTAGGTAACTATGGAAAGTTGTTGCATTATATTGACACGATCTCTGGATTTAGGTATAATTTAGGTTCTATGGACATGCTAGATAACCTAAGCATTCTTATTTAATGGGTGGATTAAAAAAAAGGTGTGGTCTAATGGATGATGCTTATTTATGGCCGCATTCATAATAATCAAGTTTATAGAATTTCAACAAAAGTTACTTGTAAAGATAAGGGACTATGAATGAGGTCCTTCAGTAGAAAGACCTATATATTCCCCTAAATATTCCTCAATATTCTCTACGGGTTGTCGATAAATATATGAATTCATGGAAGAGGTTTCCATATTTTTCCTAAGGTTGGCTAAGAAGTCATAAAGTAGTTCAGAATTGAAGGGAAAAGCTAGTGTGAGTAGAAATTATAGAGTGGTGGAGTCGAAGAGATTCATCACCTTGAAGTTAATAGATGATTGATTTAAAACTCTAGATGTGATGATTCTATCCTCCTTAAACTTTTAGTAGGCATCTTCATCCCTTGCAGATTGAAAATGATCATCAGACCGATGAGAGGAGGACCTCCCCTAGGTAATTCTGTCATATTTGCTTCCACCAGCTATTGGAAAGTTATGATTCAGAGGGTATGAGATTAAGGGAGTTTAGTGAATTGAAAATTAGAAAGCCATCCCATTTATATATTTTAAAATATATCATATAGTATAATCTATTTTTGTATAGTACAATCGTAGAAGTTAAATTGTCTAGATGAATTATAAAAAAAAGTGGTCAAATTGTGCAGTAATATTAGGTATCATATTGAATGATCTTAAGGAATTGCATTCATCCCAAGGAATCGTTAGTATGGAAATTGATAAAAGGTTTCATATAATATCAATAAATTATTGAATAGTATGAAACACAATTATTATCGTACCGACTGAATTGAATTCATCCCAATCCCGATTGACATGTGTATCGTACAATACAAAGAGAGGTATCATATCATATGATTGGAAATAATTTTGTACCAAATGAATTGTATTCCTAAAAGATCAGTTACATGTAGATCATAGAGTATAAATAAAGGTTTGTATCGTATGATGTACATATCATGGATCTAATCTTAACTGTTGATTAAACTAAGGGTTGTGATCTTGCATCTGTGCATATCGTACAATATGGATGTGGATCATACAATATGATATAAAAAATTTTTTAAAGATTTTGTGAGTTAGTGAGGGGTGTGTGTTTTGATGAGGAAATATCTGAAACCATTTTTTTTTATCTTGAGTTTAGTATGAATGTCTATAACACCTAGTGTAGTCCTCAAAGTGCTAAAGGTCTCATAGGATATGGGTTTAGTGAAGATCTCTATTAATTGATCTCACATAGCTATTTGATGCAATTTTATAACTCTATAGCCTACATAAAATTTTATAAAGTGATGCCTAATATTTATATGCTTTGTGCGGGAATGCGAGTGTTGAATTAGATTTATTGTTATACAAATAGAACTATCGTTGTCACACATAATTAGAATGGTTCCTAGAGGTATTCCAAGATCTAAGAGTTGAATCTTTAGTCGTAAGACTTGAGCAACACATCTCCCTGCTGCTATATATTTTTCCTTAGCTATAGAAAGGGCTACTAAGTTTTATTTTCTACTTGAGTAGGATACTAAATATTATTCTATAAAATGATAGGTTCCATAAGTAATTTTTTTATCTACTCTATATCTTGCAAAATCAGAATCCAAATATCCTATAATTTAAAAAGAAGTGTTGTGTCTAGGATACCAGATTATTATGTTCGGAGTACCTAACATGTATCTAAGTTTTCTCTTAGTGGCAGTCATATGGGATTCATTTGGATTAACCTAAAATCTCGTACAGAGACATAGAATAAACATTATGTCTGATTTATTATTAGACAAATAATGAAGTGATCCAATTATCTCCCTACACATTTTTTGATATTGTGATTTTCCATTTAGTCCTTATCTAATTGAACAGTAGAGTTCATGGTAGTTTTCATGTCCTTAATATTATCGCTTTCATACTTTTTAAGAATGTCCTTGATGTATTTTCCATATATTGTGATTTTCATGTCCTTGATGTATTTATGAGCACATTCCTTCTTTCATCCATATGCTTTATACTTAATCTAAGAAAGTTTCTTAGCTCTCACATCATACTCATCTCAAATTCTCTACTCATTATTTTTAAAAATTCATCACATAGATTTTTATTTGAGGATCCAAATACGATGTCATTAACATAAATGTAGACATTGAGTAAGTCTTCTCATTCATTCTTTTGGAAAAGGATGGTGTTTATACTACCCTTAATAAAGACTCTATCAAGAAGGAATGTGCCCATCCATTTATACCAGGTTCTTGGTGCTTATTTCAATGGATACATGGCCTTCTTTAGTTTGAATACATGATTTAGGAATTGTGAATTTTTATAACCTGAGAGTTTCTCAACATATACATCCTCTTAAGTCACCACATTTAGGAAGGCATTCTAAATATCCATTAGATAAATTTTAAAACCCTTAAAGAAAACAAAGGCTACTACCACCCTAATGGCTTCTAGTTTAGCTACCGGGGTGAAGATTTCCTCAAAATATATTCCTTTGATCTGGTTATACCCCTTAGCTACTAATCTTACCTTATTCCTTACTGCTATTCGAGAGTCATTCATCTTATTTTTGAAAACCCACTTTGTTTAAATCACAATCTGGTCCTTAGGTCTTATGATAAGTTCCCATATGTCATTTCTAACAAATTAGATTAGCTCTTTTTGTATTGCTAGGATCTTGAATTCATCAGCTATGACTTTATCTATATTAGTGGGTTCTATCATAGATACAAAAGTTGAATGACAAACATCCATACTAAGTCCACATCTAGTTCTAACACTTTCATATGGGTTCCCTAAAATAAGTTCTTTAGAATGAATAGAAGAATATCTCCATTATGTAGGAAATATTTATTGAGGTTCCACTCTATCTCCTAATGCATTGGCTTCTACCCCTTGAATGACCTCCACTTCTTCTTCATCTGGTTTAGATTCAAATGTTATATCTAATTCATCAAATACTATATGGTTAGACTCTTCTACTACAAAGGTCCTTTTATTAAAGATTCTATAGGCCTTACTTATAAATGAGTAACCTGAGAAATCACATTCATCAGACTTGAGATCAAATTTTCTTAAGGATGATTTTGTATTAATTAAGATGAAGCATCTATAACCAAAGACATATAAGTGAGATAAGTTGGGCGTCTTACCCTTAAGCAGTTCATAGAGTGTCTTATTAAGTTTGGATCTTACATTGACACTATTTAAAACATACAAACAGTATTCACTGATTCTATCCAAAAATACCTAGGGAGTGAATACTTAGCTAGTATTGTCGTAGCAACTTCCAAATGTTGCAACACGAGCTCGTGAGTTCATATTTTTTATGATAATAAATATTGTGACTCACCTCATTATTTCTCCTAGTATTTGTATTATATATTTTTTTATGTGTACTAACATTTCAGTAACACCATGTACAATCCAATAAAGATTCAGAGATCAAGATTGAGTAGAATAGGTTATGATGGAAAGAATTTAAAATATTCATTAATGTTTTTTTTATTTCTAGAGTCAAGTCCTATAAGGGTGTTTGCTAGCTTGGTGACCATGCACACACGCACTCAAAAGAGTAAGATTGGATCAAAATAAGAAGTCTAAATTTTTTAACTAATCATAATATATGATTTAGATCATACTATACAATCAGCTCATCAAAATAACTAATTTTAATAATAATACAACTTGAACTAAGCATATTGTATGATACACATCATATAAGATGATCTGTAAAAATCAAGAAACTCAATCACCAATCATAATTTAGGCAATATTTTGATATTAATTTTTTATTCTAATCATACTATATGATATACATTATACTATGTGATATTAGTTAATTATACATAAATTAAAATTTTAATTAGGGGAGTATTTATGATTAATTTATTCAATGAAATTGTATAGGATAATTGTTGACGATTGTACTGGAGAATTCAATCATTGCATGAGACAATATTTAATCATCGCCTATTGTATAAGACAAAATACAATAATCCCTAAACTATACATATATGATGATTCCTAATATCATTCTGGACTATCAGTACAAACACTTGAACTAATTATATATAAATATGCTATTCATACTAGCTAAAAGGGCAATTTTGAACAAATCTTACAGTACGATCCTAGATCATATTAGATGATCAGTACCATTAGAATTGAATTTATATGGTATTTCAAAGCCCTATATTTTTTCTTTTTAAAAAAGCTCAGTAAGGGTGTTTGGCATTCATTGAGTCATTTTTCTTTTCGAGAAAACTTGAAGAGATAGCCTTGAGCTGGAGGGAGAATAGTACGGATTTTGAGAGAGGGAAAAGATCCTTGTGTTTTTCAAGGGAGTGAGAGAGAGAGAGTTTTAGATGGCTTCTCTGCTGAACTTTCACTTAAGTATAGTTATAGTCATTGATTTTCTTGAGGGAGGTTTTAGGAAGAAGAAGGTCTCTTTGTATCAAAGGATTTGACTACTCTACCGTATCGAGGAGGGTGAAAAGGATTCAGGTTCTCTTCCTCACCAAGAGGGTGAAATGAATTTTGGTCCTATGTCGCATATGGTTGGTGGAAGAGATTTTATATGGGCCTTTAGCCTTGTTGTGGGGGCTAAAATAGAGTCACTAAAGGTTTAGTGCAATACCTGGAATGGAGGTTTTTGGAGAGTGGACATAGGTCAGGTTGGACCGAACCATTATAAAATTTTGTGTGTTTATTCTTATTATTTTTTGCACTTTATTTTTCTATAATTAATTGAATAGGTAAAAACTCTAATCTTTTTACTATGAAATTAATTCATTTCAGAATCAAGTTATAAAAAGATTTTCTTTTTATTAAATATAATTTAAAATTACCCATTCATCCCCCTCTTAGTTAGCCGTGGGCTAGTTCTTTGAGGTCTAATGACCTTAATGAACTTTTAAGGGGTATCTGAGTGAGATTCAAAAACTAAGTTTTAAGTAACTTTTGAAAATGATCAATGGCTAACTTTATAAATCTTAATACAACGAAAGGATATTCAATCACATGATCACCTTTATTTTATAATATTCCTTTTTGATTTTTGGAAAATTTCAATATCTTCTTTCTTGCAATAAATAGAATATTAAATATGGCATATGATTCAAACTAAATATTTTGCACCATCACTTATTATAAATGGAGTCAAAATATATATCATGTTTATTGAGTGGAGTAGAGTAGAATAAACTTATGCTGAACTAAATGCTATATAATTAAATTGTTTTTTTGGTGCTTTGAATTTTGAAGATTATATAAGAATCTCTACGTGCATTAATGACAAGAAAATTTGGGATAGATTATGCACTACATATGAAGGTACTTATAAAGTCAAGTAATCTAAGTTAAAATGTTTAATGCATAATTATGAATTGTTTTGCATGTATCATCATAAGACTATCATATATATATGTTTACTAGGTTTACTCAAATAGTGACTTTCTTACATACTTTAGGTAAAGAACTTTTAAACATTAAAAAAATAAAAAAAATTACTATATTGTCTACCTGATAAGTTTATTTCTAAAATCACTATTATATATGAATCAAAAGTCTTGAATAATTATTATATTGATAATTTGATTGGTTCACTCATTCCCCACAAGCAAAGTGTGAGTCAATGACTTTTGGATGTAGATGAAACTATAGTGCTAAAAGCTGAAGTCATGGATACAAGTGACTTAGTAGATAATCAGAGTAAGGAGATAGCATCAATAATTAATAAATTTGAAAATCTACTGAAGTAAATGTATTAACATCAACTAAAGAGAGATCAAGGTAAAAAGAGTAAAAAAGTTAAGATTTCCTATGACATTATTTGTTCTGGGTGTACTAAACCATAACATATAAAAGATAAGTGCCCTAACTTAAAAACTCTTCATACAAAGGAAAAAGTGTAAAAATAAGCCAATTGTAATAAGGGAAAATGATAAAAAGAAAAAAATATCCTAGGAAGCCCTAGCTTCTGAATCATTAAACCATGAGCAAGATAATGAGGTTTCAAGTTTTGTTTGTGTGTTTGTTTATTTTATAGTTAATGCATGCATGCATTTTTTTAGTTCGTTCTGAATGTATTCATTTTTTATGTTTTTCTTTGTATTTTTTTTTAGAAAGATATTAATATTTATGATCTTTAACTTTATTTTCCATGTAAGTTTTATGTAGTCTCTCCGATCAACAAGTAAAAATGACAAATATTTTCATATTATAAGAGAATCAAATATCTTTATTTACCATTTTCATTGTGTTTTTGTTTTGTTCAAAATAATTTCTTGCTTTTGTTATTGGTCATTTTGAACCATATGAATGATAACTAATAAATGATGAGATTCAATGATTTTTATTATACTAACCGAACTGAGCATGCTTATTGATTCTTAAGCCTTGAATTGGAAACTTTAGTGAATTTATGTTACTGTTGGTTTTTTTAGCCCATTATGTTTATTTCAATGATTTTAGGTTAAGGAAGGGATCAAGACTAAGTGGGTGGAGATTTCTAGAGATCTGTAAGTTTTTTTAAATTTTCTTTTGTATTTTTGTTATTCATTTTTAGTCAGGAGCTTAGGATATATTATGTATTGAAATTGATCTCTTGATTATTATATATGATTTTGGAATAACTGAAATAGTGGAATATTTTGATGTATATAATTGTTTGATGCTTCTACTGGATATGTTGAATTATAATAAGGATTCATAGAAGTGTTTATATATTATTAAAATGATAAATAAACAATTCTTTTATGTTTAATTTTGAGGCATGACATCTAAGTCCACAAGTCAACGATTCTCATTATTTATAGCTTTTAATCTAAATTGTGCTTTAGTTGAGTATAAAAAAAATTACAATTGCACAAAAATTCCAAGTCTTCTAAATCATAACTAGAAGTTTTTTTTTTTTTAATTAAAGGTATTAAATTTAACCTATTCTATAAGTAATCACAAATTATTCCCTAGGATGAGTCTATTCTAGAAGAACTAACCTATACCTTTTCTAAAGCACATTTGGATAACTAACACCACTACAATCATCACCAAACATTTTATGAATCTAATAAATATAGTGGGAGAAAATCATGTGAGATAAAGACATTAATGATCCATGCGGACTAACCATGAGAATAAACATCTTTTCATATTTTAAGTGTTTGGTTTTATAAGTTTATGTAATTGCATTTATTTGGTGTTGTAAGTGCTATGTGGACATCAAATTATTGTATTTTTCTATTTTATTGTTCAATGCATTATGCTATGTCATGATAAATCTATCAAGGCTGGCCTTGCTAGATATTGACTGTGTATGGTGAAGGTTAAGAGAGTTTTCAAGTGAGCCTCTTTTTTAAGTTTTAGTTTTAAAAGATCTCCTTTGGAATGAAATGAAGTAATATTATTATGTTTACATGTTTTTGGAGCGAGTTCCAATGGGCTAGAAGGCTTAGTGGCCATCCATTCAAAGGAGGTTGCGTGAACTTCTTAGATTCCATAATTTTGGGGGAAGGTTTTAATCTTATGCATTTCCTTTTTATTATCGTTGTGTTCTAGTTTATTTAATCCATTATAAAATTTATAAAATCTAATTATATCACTCTATTTTAAACTATAATTGAACCCACTAGATCCAACTATGAAATTTGTCTTAACTTGACTAATATAGCTCCTCTTATTATATGTCCAACCAAAACTAAATTTTTGTTGATAAAACTTTAAAATAATTTACATATCCCATACTTCATCAAGGCTATTTTTTTCGTTATTTTAATCAAATTTCTGGTTAACAGGTTATCCATAGTTTTTAATATTGTTTGTTGTTTCTATCCAATATGTCTTTGTTAGTCACATATAAAATCCTAAAAAACTACTAAACACAACAATAAAACTCTAAAAAACATCCAAATTACGTCAAGGGGATTATTGACCATTTCTAGTTGAAAATAAAGATATCAACCCATTCTATAGGAAACCACAACAAAATCCCTTGAATTGGTCTATTTTATGAAGAAATGACCTCTAGGGCGCATTTTGTAAATTTAAACAACACTTATCCCTACTAAACTTTTCCAAAATAAAACAAGCAACATCATCATCTAATCAAGTCCAAGTTTGCTGGATTTTGATATTTTTACAAGGATAATTAATTGTTAGAAGTATGATATACATCTCTAAACAAATTATAGACCTTGTAGCCTTCCTTTCCTCTAAATTTTACCCAACTTCAAATTAATTCCTATATGAAAATTTATCCTGATTCTTCTAATTATACTGTAAGAGTGTCCTGTAACAAATAATTGATCACGTTAGACAAATTCATAGGAAACTTCTTTTGCAGGAACATAAGACCAATCTTTGACAGAAACAAACCGACAGTCATTTTTAAATGTTAACTACATCATCACATGTGATTTGGATCAGCTTGAGGATCATAGGTTCCTAGTGTTGTGGAGAGACAAATCACCTTTTAAGAAGACTTGGATCACCAAAGAGGGTTTTGAGAAGCTAGCAGCAGACAAAAGGCCTTCATCCCTGATCAATCACCCAGATAATGACCCAAATTCTTCCATAGCAACATCATCATCAGAGGAGGAAGAATGATACGAAGGAGAGAAGGATATATAAAAAATTATTGATTTTGTATCTTTTTTTTCTTATCATTATTTGTATTATTTAGTGTTTTCTTTAAGTTTAGGACAGGGGGTAAAAAGATTTGTTAACATTTATATTATGTAATATTCATTTATCTAAACAAAATCTATACTTACTACTTGTCTCAGTTTCTGATATAGTACTAACATTGTTCATTCTTATTGTCTCACTTTTGTTTAGCTATAATATCAAATTAAAGAAATCATTAGATAATAATTTTTTTGTTAATAAAAGTGTATAAAATTAAAGCATAATAAAACCAAATAACTAGTATGTTTAGTAAAGTTAATAATTTCTATTAAATAAAACTTAAAAATCACTTAAGCACCCAACTAATATTTTCCTAGGAATAATTAATTATGATATTATTTGAAATTGAAGATTTACTTTATTCTTATAACATAATTTAGGTGAGTACTAATACAATCACAAATCTTTCAATAAACTTTAGGGCAATCTAATTGTGATAAAACAAGTTAATGAAAGGACCAATTAGAGTTCAAAATCATTAATATAAATTTAGCTAAAAAAAGTTTTCTGTTGTTTAAAATAAAATAAAAATGTATTAATTAAAAAATATAAGCTAAGCACTATCAATGAAAATTTAGTATATATTCATCATAAAAATGAAATGTTTATTATTTTCTCTATATTATCACTTTATAAACCCTTAAGAAAAAATCAGCAATAAGGAAAATTGATTTAATTATGTTTAAATAAGAAGGTCTAGAAAAAAAAAAAGAATGTCTAGGTTATCTCTATTAAGACTATGAAAGTCACTTAGAAATCACCCTTGCACTTAAGAGTTTTATTTAGAATGGTGTTAGTAAGAATAAAAGATTAGGTAGCTATTAGTTATATAAAATTTGTTATTAATAATTTATGCATCAATTAAAATTATTAATATTTTAATTTTTTATTGAATCTAAATTCTAAACATATATCTGAATTGCTATAATAAAAAGAGGAAAGATGCTAATACATATCTAAATTGCTTGAGGATAATTAATTTATCTAGTTTGTGGGAAATTATTGAGTTAATAAAATAGTTGTTTTTAAGTTATGTTTTAAAGCAAATAGTCGCCAAAGTTTACTTTTTTATGCAGGAGTTTCTCTATGTAATCATGGTGTAGCAGAAACACAGTAGAGTACTGGTATGACAACGTTAAACCATGGCTAAACCACAACGGTATTAATTTATGTTAAAACTAGAAAATAAAGTACAACGGCACCAATGATTTTTGTTTAAAAGCATAGAGGATGACGATGAAGCTCCAAAATTCCAATGCCTCATTACTACACGATAAACACTACATAACCGCAAGTCTGGGCAGTTGGACACGTAAAGCATTATAGTTATTCAGTTTAAGGCTTCATTTGGAGCAGCTTTTTTAGTGCTTCTTGAAGTAGCTTTTAGTACAAAAAATAAATTTTTTTTACTAGAAAGTAGCTTTAAGAAGCAGTAAGAAAGCCGTCCCAAACATAGTTTTTTTTTTTTTTTGGTTAAAACCCACCTACGGGCCTACGCGTTAAATAAGGGAAAAAGTTACACAGTCCTTAAAGGGTTCTCTAGCTCACTAATGCTCCAAAGAGCTATAGGAAAAATCAAAAAGAAACCTAAGAGCCCGAGATCCCTACTACAAAAAATAACATTAATATCTAGTAACATTCTAGTAGTAAAAAAGAGAAGGGTAAAAAGAACAACTTTCAGCACGACCCTTCCAGCAACAAACGTACCCTGCACAAAATGAGCGCGGAGCTCCAAAAACCTGAAAAATAGGCCAGCAAGGATACTAGGGCAAAATAGAAGTAAGTAAAAGAACTTAACGACAGGAAAAAGATTCAAGCATATAAAATAGATCCCAGGCTTGCAATAGGTCCCCCGAATAATAAGCTTACTCATGTAGTAGCCAACAGAATACCTGTTACCGCAAAAAACAAGCCAACCATTGCTTAAACAAAAAGGCAGAAAATTGAGACCCAGAACCCATATGCTCCTTCCAGGCCTCCAGTAAGAAGCACAAAATAATCATACTAGGAATTGTATGCTGAAAAGGCAAAACCCATTGCAGCAAACAGATTTATAGCTAACGAACCCAATCCAGATATCCAAAAAATGAAAAATATTGCAGAGTCTCAGCATAGAAGTCCAAAACAGGAAAACCAGACCAAATGCTTTTAAACCATTTTCAAGTGAAATGACAATATGATTTAAACCATACAAGTAATTTTTAACCGAAATGAACACCAAAGCAAAAAATTCCATCAGGAAAATACCACCTGCAGGAAGAGAAATCAACCAGAAAATAGGGTAGATAATGACAGAACAAGAAGCAAAAAGACCAGAGCACATTATTGAAATCTTATATAAGGGAAACCCATCCGATCCAGCTTAATAAGCCCCATAATATCCCTAGGAAGGGAGTTTTCATTGAAATGCACAAAACCATCCATGCCACACCCCATTTTCGCTAGACCATCAGCCACAACATTACCTTCACGCATTATATGAGAGATATAAAATTGATACGAGATAAACAATGCTTAATATCTCTAATCATGTAAAAATTGTTGGGGTTATTCTTCAAATTGCCACTAATATATTGAATTTATAGTAAAGCATCAACTTCAACCCAGATGTTATTCAAACCCAAAAAGAGACAAAGTTGAATCCCATACTGCAAACTGGCAGTTTCCGCTTGAAGAGCATTATTACCAGATGAGGGGCCAGCATAAGCAATCACAGTTTTACCCTTATGGTCCCGGATAATGCCACCACACCCAGCAGTAGAATTATTGTAAGAGCCATTAGTGTTGAGTTTAAAGTAATCCTTAACCGGACATCTCCAGTACACCAATTTCTCATTTTTGATAATAGGTTGAAAACTGAAATTCAACCCCAACTCAATAGCAGCATTAAGACAATTATGAAAAGAGCTCACGCTAATTAAATTTGCACTATAAAGCTGAAGAATTTTGTTCTTAACTTTAGCAATAATATTCAAAGCATTCATACCATTATTGTCATGCTTGGAGGCATTGCGGCTCTCCCATAAATACCAACAGATGAGAACAGGAATAATATTTCTAATGTGACCTTTGATTGGAAGGATCCAATCAGTCATTATAGCAATAACCGATTCATAATGAAAAGAAGAAAGCACATTAAAAATGTTATCAAAATAAATCCAAACTTTAGTAGCAATCGGACCATTGATGAAAACATGATTAAGATTCTCTATATGATAGCAACATTGACATTTAGAAACAATAATGAGCCCTTTTTTCATCAAAAGCGAGTCAATAGGTAAATAATTATGGAGAACTCTCCAAAGAAGAAAAGAGTAAGTAGGAGGGATATTAAGCTGCCATATATGCTTGTAAAGATTGTTTTTAGGCAAAAAATGTCTAATCAACTCCCACGCTAATTTGGTATTAAAGCGCCCATCAGAAGATCTATTAAATAAAATACAATTTCATTCTCTGTAAAAATGTTAATCTTGGTAATCATATCTAAAATGTTATCAGGAATCATACTAGTAAGGAGAATCAGGTTCCAAGAATCGTTAATAAAAAAATCCTTCACTTTCAGAGTAGAAGTAGTGTGAGTAGATAACATATTATCAATAAAAAAATTACCAAGCCACTTATCTTGCAAGAAATAAATGTTCCCAGCACCCAAACCCCATTGAATGAACTCTTCAGCTTCCCATTTGATGTTACAAAGTCTTTTTCCAATTGATAGAGTCACCCGTTTTAAAGTAACAATTCAAGGGGTACTTAGCAGAGCAATACTTAGCCATCATGAACTTCGCCCATAAACTTTTATCAGATCTGAAAGAAAACCAAAGTTTATGGTTAAAAGACTTAGACATATCGATAAGGGTACAAAAACTAAGGCGACCCTCATCCTTGTTCCCAGCACAATTAGTCCACGAACTCCAAATAATAGAATGCTTACCATCTTTGGAACCCCAAAGAAACTTATTAAAGATAATTTCCATGTTCTTACAAATATGATTAGTAGGGCTCAAAGTATGCATCAGATATATAGGAATAGAGTTAAGAACATGCTTAATAAGAACAATTCTCCCACCATAAGACAAGAAATTGAAAGCCCACGAAGAAAGCTTCTTATGGATAATCTTGAACACCCCATCAAACAGATGCGACCGTTTCTTACCTTTATAGAGAGGCACACCAAGATAATTTATAGGCAGAACAGTCTTGTTAACACCAAAATTTCTGCCAATTCTAGTAATACGATTCTCGGAGATAGTCTCAGCAGGAATAAAACAACACTTATTAGGGTTGAAAATTAAACCACTAGCATGTTGAATTTTTTATTAGAAATTTAAAGAGTAAATTCAACATTTTCATGGAACCATTGGAAAAAATAATAACATCATCAGCAAAGCTCAAATGAGTAATGGGTAGGCCACCATTCATTTTGTAGTAAAGAGTCGGGTGAGAATGATAAAGATTATTAATCCATGAGAAAGATATTCAACAGCAATGATAAAAAGGGCAGAGGATAAGGGATCGCCTTGTCTGATACCATTGGAGGACTTGAAAAAGCCATGAGACTTGCCATTAATAATCACAGAAAAATGACAATTTTCAATGCAATTTTTAATAAGTTTTATAAAATTCAAATTAAACCCAAACAAATTCAAAATTTTATAAAGAAAAAACTTTTAAAATAACATTCCCACCCGAAATTTTAGCATTAAGATAATGAACAAGTTCTTGGGCAAGTAACACATTATCAAAAATAGATCTACCTTTAACGAAACCAGTTTGCTCTAAAGAAATGATTTTAGGAAGAATAGTAGCAATCCTATCAACAATAATTTTAGCAATAAGCTTATTAAAAAAGGTACATAAGCTAATGGGACGAAAATCATTCCAATAAGTAGCCCCATGAGCCTTAGGAATTAAAACAATAGAAGTGGAAGTAAAATTTTTTGGCATAGGGACACCTTCAAAAAATTCCCTCACAGCACTAATAATGTCATTTTTGATAATAGACCATGAATTTTGAAAAAACTTACTAGTGAAACCATCAGGACCTGCAACAGAATCAGAGTTCATATCCTTTAAAGTGTTCAAAATTTCCTCTTCATTTGGAATAATAGTCAACATACTATTATCAGCATTGGAAACACTGGAAGGCATCAAATAGAAATCGGTATTTAAATCATGAGTAAAATTATTGTTGAAAATTTTCTCAAAAAAATTAGTGCCTGAAGAAGCAATAAGATCAGGATTGGTAATATCATCACCATCCGGAGTAACAAGTTTATGAATAATCCTACTAGTCTTGTTATGATTAGCAATGTTATGAAAATAGGAAGTATTCTTATCCCCATCAACACAAAACTTAGCAGAAGCTTTTTGTTTCCAAAAACCTTCTTCCTTTTCCTGCAATTTAAACAAATTATACTTAGCACTGTTAAGAGTAGTAAGGTTAATATTATTGGCCTCATTCATATAAGCAAGATCAACCTTGGCCACATTACTTTCCTCAAGCTGGATGTTAGTAAAAACATTTTTAAAGATGCATTTATTCCACCATCTAAGAGGTTGCTTAAGCCTCTTAAGTTTGAGCCACAATCTCTTCATGCCAGTCACATTATTATCAGGAAAAAGATGAGCTTCCCAATTGCTTTTAACAATATTCTCAAACCTATCGTCAAGAAGCCACATATTCTGAAAGTGGAAAGGATGGAAAAAATTGATGTTAGTATTTAAAACATTGAGTAAAAGAGGAGAGTGATCAGAAAGTCTTCTCGTTAAATGCTCAATGTGGGTATTAGAATAAACAGAAATCCAATGGTCATTTAAAAGTATACGATCCAACCTCTGCCACATGGTAGCCCTATTCCAGGTAAAACCGCTACCCAAAAATCCAATGTCGTGCAAATTACAGTTTAAAATCATGTCATTAAAATCCTCCATAGCCAAAAAATTAGGAGGCTTACCACCTATTCTTTCGAAGCAATTAGAAATACAATTAAAATCACCACCCACCATCCATGGGGCATTGATAGTGGCAGCAACAGAAGAAAGTTGACCCCAGAGGGTTTTTCTACCCATTCTCGTGCAAGAAGCATAAACAAAAGAAGCAAAGCTAGAGATATTATTAATAATAATGTTAACATGAATAACTTGAGGATGATCAATGAGAACATCTAAAGTAATGCACTGCTTCCAAAAAATCCAGATCTTGTTGTTGCAATTAGCAATAGCAAAATCAAAACCCAACATTTTACAAACAGAATTCAGTTTAGTAACAGAAACAAAAGGCTCCAATAAGACAAGTATATGAGTATTGTTAATTCTGCAAAGGTTCTTAACACGATCTTCAGAAAGAGAAGCACCCACACCCCTAATGTTCTAAATAAGGGCTTTAACCATTAATAACTTTGTTAGAAGCTCTAGTGACCCGAGGGGTTTCATTAGGAACAACCTTTTTGTTTTTTCCTTTCTTTTTGGACTGAACTATGAAGTCATCCTCCACCTTCTTACCCTTATAGTTAGGATCAGACATAGAATTACCATTCAATTCGCAAAGATTGTCCACGGGTAGGATAATTTCGATAGAGCCAATTTCCCCTTCTTCCATAACATCACCCTCCATCTCCTTCAAATTATAATCCTTTTCACTAGCTTTATTTCCATATTGGTCTCGGGAAGTATCAATATCATTTGTAACATTAGTAAAATAGCAATGATCTCGATTACCTTCCACCAAAGGACTTTTATTCATAGGAGAAGAAATAACTTCTTCTCTTCGATCCTCAACCATAATATTTTCATTACCAAAATTATTAGTTTCCTCAATAACCTCCTCCATTCCTTTGTTACTGATTGTTCCACCCTCCATATTATTTTCCAAGAAATCCGTGGTATCGTTATTTGTACCTAAAGAGGTAGACTCTGTGTCTTCATCCTTATTATAAGGCTTAGAAACCGGAGGATTCACCTCACCCTCCAAAACCACATTGCTACCCAACACTCTCGTATCTCCACCGATCGAAACATACACTTTTTGGATTCCCACAATGTTCTTTTTCAGATGGGGGTGAGCAACAAAGCAATCTTGTATAGCATGACCATGAATCTTACAATGTAAAAAAAAATCTGGAACTTTTTCAAATTCTACCTTCTATAAATACCCACAATTTTCATATCCAATCCATATATCTTTTGGGTGTTTCTTAGTGATATCGATTTCCACAAGAACCCTAGCAACCGAGGGTCTTGACCGATTCGCAGTAGCTTGATCAGTTTGCAGGGGACGACTGAAAATGGAGCCTAACGCATGCAGAACATGAGTATTAAAAAAATGCAATCGTAAATTAGGAAATGAGATCCATATGGGAACAATGGGTGATTCCTCTTTCACATAAAAAAAAGGAGTCCATTTTAATAATCTCATTTGGCAGTTTAGAATATAGTAAGATCTTCTAGAAAAAACACGACTGTAATCAAGATCATTCGATAGCTGTATGGAGACATGTCTAGCATCAAGCAGTCCGATAGAAAAATTTCCAGATAACTTAAGTTTAGAAAAAAATTTCTAATTGCATCTAGGTTCGGACGCCTCACAGAGAACTTACCAACCAAAGTAAATTGATACGGACTAGCCAGTTTCAATATATGCTCTTCCGACATAAGAAGATCCGGAACTCCTTTAACAAGAGATTTAGTAAACGATATTACCGGAGCTTTAGCAGTACAAGATCCTGCCAGAACATCTTTAAAAGATCAAGATGTCAGAGCGGAAACGGAAGATCCAACCACACCATTCGCCTGGGTACCAGTTTTTGAAGGCGGAGCACCCCACACATCAGGTGACGGAGAAGATGTACTCTTCTCCATAAGGAGAAGAGAAAGCCAAAAATCAGAGCAGAAGAGAGAAACTGAAGCCAAAGAGACGAAAAAGGTGGCAGATCGACGGAGGATCGATCGCGAAGCGAGAAAGCAGGGGAGCTGCAAAATCGCCTAAAAATTCACCAGAGCAAAAAAAACCCTAGCGTCGTGGATCATAACTAAGTTGACGTCCCAAACATAGCTTAAGCGTTGTAAGGATTTGAAATATCTCTATAATGTCGTGGTCCTACTAAAGCAATTCGGTAATTAAATTTTTGTTACATATAAATTAGGAGCATAATTGAGAGGGGGGTTGATTTTTTTGTCTATTTTATATTTTTTTGTGTGTAACAAGTGCAGTTGTGTAGATTAGCAATGAGAATTCAGAGCAAATTTTTTTAGAAGAGAATCAGCTGAGTTCATGTATATTACCCTAGTTCTATCTTTCCAAACTACTATATTTTTATTTTAATCTGAAAAAAGTTGTGTTACTAAGTATGAAATTCAGTCACTAAAATTTGTCTATGAATTTAAGAGTCAACTATGGTGATATTTGAAATATTTAATTTTGTTTAGTAATTATCTTTGCAAATAATTATTTAAATTTTCATTGTGATTATTATTTTAGGATATTAGCAAATTATAAGTTTAAAATCTGCAATAAAATAATGATAACAAAGGAGACATATTGAAATAATTGAAGAGACTTGAAAAAAAAAAACATAGAAATATAAACATATCAATTTTAAGTTTTTTAGAATCATTAAGGAGAAGATAACATTGTATTGAAGTGAATTGATTAGAATAACCATATTTCTAATCATCACATTATTAGTTTTCCTATGAGCTTAGTAGATACTAGGAGTTAGAATTATTTTTTTTTCATAATTACACTCTGTAGACCTGATCAAGGAAGCACATTATTACTTAGTAAGTCATAAATTTAGTTTATTTATAAAACTAAAAGAAAAATCCCATAAAATACCTTTTTCTTTTACTTGCATCTTAAAATTTTATAGCATGCTAATGATTTATAAAAGTTAATAATTAATCTAATAATGATATGATCTTAATCCTCGTGGTAACTGAAAAGTCTATATAGGTTGTTAAACCTAACATAATTACTCCAAATCTAACCAAGAGGGTGGGGGGGGGGGGGTGTGAATTGATAATTCAAAACCTTCTTAGAATTTTAAGAAAACTGTTTAATAATTTTAGCACAATTTAATTTTTTTTTCAAAATAAAATTTTCAACCACCAAAATAAAAGTTCTAAAAATAAAAATGCTAAAAGGTAAAAAGAATACAAAAATTTATAGTAGTTGGGTCCAACTAGACCTACGTCCACTTCCTAAAAACTCTCTATTTAGGTATTGCACTATTACCAAAGTGACTCTCCTTTTGCTTCCACAGCAAGGTGGACAAGCCTTTAAAATTTAGGTATTGCACTATTACCAAAGTGTCTCTCCTTTTGCTCCCACAGCAAGGTGGACAAGCCTTTTAAATTTCCCTCTCTTCTACCAATCTCTGATGAGCTAGAGTACCATCATCTTTTCACACCCTCCAAGTGTCAGAAGAGAACCGTCCTCCTTTCACACTCTCCAAGTGTCGAAAGAGAACCGACGTCTTTTCACACTCTCCAAATATCGACAAATAACTGGCATCCTTTCACACTTTTTAGGTGTCAATAGAGAACCAGACCTTCTTCAAAGATCCTCCTTAGAACATCTTCAAAGAAGTAAGGAAGAGATTTGCAAAGAACACAAAGAGATTCTCACCTTTGAATAATCTTGCGAACCCTTCACACTCTTAATTTACAAGAACTCTCTTACAAACACTCTCCCAAATCATTCTCACACATTTGGTCTCTAGAAAAATGTAGAAGGATTCACCTTAAGTTAGTTTTAAGAACCTTCTATATGAAAGACACGAAAAAACTATCTAGAAAATTAAAAATTTCAATTTTGAGCATCCATGATCGTACAGTACGATCGACAATTATCCCGTATGAATAGTTCAAAATTTGCTTGTAGGATCCTATAGGAAACATTTTTGTACAAGCTAATCAAACAGTACGGTACAAATAGTTATAAAAAAAATTTCCTATTCATTTGGACAAAATGATACCCCATAATTTCATACTTTTGACATTGCCTGTATGAAGTTCATATCACCCCGAATGAACATTTATAAAAAATTTCAAATTCATCTGGATGAAAAAATACCCCATAATTTGTACTCTAGACGTTGTCTGCATGAACTCAAGATCATCTCGGATAAACAGTTCAAAAATTTGACCTGTTTGTATGGACAAAAATGTTCATATCATTTTTGTACTCTAGACGTTGTTTGTACAAAGCCAACTTCGTACAGTACAAATAATTCTTAGAAAATTTTTTCGTCCTTGCTTTGATTAACTGCTCTATGGACAAAATAACTGAATAGATCTTCCCGTATAATACAACATCATATAGTACTATTAGTTTAAGAAAATGTTATATTTTAATACTCTCCAAATATGTGTGTGTACTGTTACTCAATTACAATCACACTCACTCAAACTTAATAAAGTGCAAAATATAGAATCCATTTATAATGAATCATAATATAATCTGACTTGAAGTCTTCAATAGCCTAAAATATGATTTCTCTGAAATATTAGTACACACAAATAACAAAAGTAATATATCCAATATATGTTAGGAGAAATAATATCAAAATATTAATATTTAGAATCATAAAAAATACACATGATATGAAAACTAAGTTTTGAAAACTAAGTTGCAACAGAAACAATACTCACCTATCAATTTAAATATAGTTCCAATATCAAGAAAAAAATACTAACTTATCAATTTATTAATTGAAGTGACAGATGAACTTGTGTAGTATCGTTATAGCCCAATCATTGACTCACTGTCAAATTTTTTTTCTCATCATTGTTAGCCATCCCAAACTTACAATTTTCCAACTTTTTAGATCTTGTAAACCCTAATTATACTTCTTTCAATTATCTCTAATTGTCCAATTACCACCTCACAACATTGACTCTACTTTTTCAGATTTTCTTAGAAAAATAATTTAGCAAGATATATAACCTATCATGTCCAAGACATTTATTCACATCCCATCTTTAATTAATATTGAATCAATGTTCTCTACAATATGTTCTTGCATTTTTCTATTTTACTTTTTGTGCATTCAATAAGAAATCAATGGGATATAGTAAGAGAACTTAAACCATGAGATCCCACATAGAAGCTTGCCTAAATGTCATAAAATCCAATTCCACAAAGGTCACAATAGGGAGTAATTTCAAACATAGGCTAACTCACCAGTCACCTCGCCATAGGAAACTCACCAATAATGCTACTTAATGAAAGTTCATGTAGGTTGTTAAACCTTATAGAATTATCATAATGCTAATACAGAGTGGGGTGAATAGGTTACTAAAAAAAATTCTTAGATTTTTTAAAACCTTTTTATAACTTTTTCGAAAGTTAAATCATAAATCTTGAAACATATAGTTATTTATTAAAATGATTATCATAGATGATTTTTCAACCACAAAATTTTAAATGCAAAAAAAAGGCAAGAAAAATTAAAGGCAACAGAAGAACACAAAATGTTATTGTAGTTAGGTCCAACTTGACCTACATCCACTCCGCAAAGACTATTTCTCTAGGTATTGCACTAAATATTAGTGACTCTCCTTTTTACCCCAGAGTAAGGAAGTTGTTGACCCCTGCCACAGGACCCTGACCTATAAATGATCTCATTAGTAAAAGCTATGCTAAGGAGTTTATTATGCAGTGGTTTAGGAAGCCATCAAATGAGCCTTTGGACTACTTGGTACATAAACATTCCTCTTCTGTCTATAGTGTACCATGATGGTATAGGAAAGACAACTCTTGCAACATGTTTATGAAGATGAAATGACAAAGGAATTTGATCTTAAAATGTGAGTTTGTGTTGCCAACAACTTTGATGTGAAGAAAAGTCATTACATATATGTTGGAATCTCTTAAGAAGGAGAGACCTCTTTTGGAGATGCTTAAGGCACTTCAAAATAAGTCTTTGGGGTTGAGATCATGTCCAAAAGTTCTTACTTATGCTGGATGACATTTGGGAGGATGATGAGAAGAAGGATAAAAATAAATGGGAGAAGATGCTCGTCCCTTTGGATTATGTGAATTTTGGTAGTAGAATTTTGGTGACAATTCGAATGGGCTCAGCTGCAATAATGATTGCAACGATCGTTAAAAAGAAGACGGAAATATTTAGATTAGAGCGCTTGAAGAAAGGTCAATGTTGAAGCTCCTTAATCCTCATGCATTTGCTGATAAGAATAGTCCTAATGATTATAAAAGATTAAAATCCACTGCTAGAGAGATGATTGAAACGCTTTTTGGATCTTCATTTGTTGCAACTGTTGAGTCTAGTAATTAGGTTGTTAAGCCTAAGTGAATGTCCCAAGGCTACCAAGAGGGGGGTGAATTGGTAGTTTAAAAATTTTAAACCCTCTTTGAAGATTAAGTTGAACCGAAATAAAAATTTCTTTTAAAGTTTGTAGAAAAAATATTTTTCAACCACAGAGTTGTTAAAACTAAAATTTAAAGTGCGGAAACGTAAAAACAATAAAGTAAATGACACCAGATTTATAGTGGTTCGGTCTATAACCAAACCTACATCTACTCCTCAGAGGCACCCTCTGAGTATTGCACTAAAACCAATAGTGACTCTCCTTTAGCACCCACAGCAAGGCGGAGAAGCCTTTACAACACATTCTTTTCACCACTACCCGGTGCGGTAGAGAACCGTCGTCCTTTTACACAATCCCCAGTGCTGGCAGAGAACCGTTGTCCTTTTACACAATCTCAAGTGTTGGTAGAGAACCGTCGTCCTTTTACACTCTCCTAGTATGGACAGAGAACCCTACGGCTGTTTACACTCTCCAAGTGTAGGCAGAGAACCTTTCGGCTGTTCACACTCTCCAAGTGTCGGCAGAGAACCGGATCTCCTTGACTGATCTTCTCACAAGAATCTAGAAGGAAGAAGGAAAAGAGTGAAGTAATCCAAATTCACAAGTAGAGACTCTTACCTTTGAAATCCAAGTGAAGCCTTCTCGCTCTAGTGGTAGGAATCCTCCCTTGAATGCTCTCTTCCACTCTCTCCTTGGCTATTCTTTCAAGAGGCACGAATATCAAATGATAAAAAGATTGGGTGGCAGTCTAATTTGGACTATTTATATAAAAGACAAGAAAAACCGCCCAAAAACTGCAAGTTTTCAATTCTGTACGCACTGGATCGTTCTGTACGATCGTGGATCGTCCTGGATGATTTTACTTAAACGATCTGAAACAACCCTATTTGAATATGTGTACGAAATGTCTTCGTACAGATGAACGTCCTGTACGAACTAGGTTCGTCCAGTACGAACGGTTATTACTAGGTCGGTTCTAGAAACTGCTGAAAACTGTTCTAAGTCGGTTAATCGTTTGGACGAGAATATGTTCGTCAGGACAAAATTTTACAGAGAACCGATCATCCTGGATGATTATTGACTTCATCTAGACGACAATTTTCCAGAGGACCAATCGCCACGGACGATAATATATTTTCGTCTGGATGAAAATTTTCCAGAGACCAGATCGTCCTAGACGATATTTAATTTCGTCTGGACGAATATTTTCCAGAGGACAAGTCGCCACCGACGATAATAAAATTTGTCTGGACGAAAATTTTACAGAGACCATATCGTCCTGGACGATAATTAATTTCATCCGGGACGAATAGGACTTAGAAAAAAATTTTTCGAGCAAGTTCCTATTCGTTCCATGTGCTCTATAGGAGATAAATGTCTGATCGTCCCGTACGATTAGATATCATCACGTACGATTAGTATAAAATTTTTATGATCTCCTTATGTGTGTGTGTATGTTTTATTCACTCAATTACAATCACTCACTTTCAAATTTAATTCAAAGAAAAAAAGTAAACTTCAAATTGACAAAGTATCTCATGTTGAATTTGATTTGAAGTTATCGTAGTCTGGAGTCTGATTTTCCTGAAATGTTAGTACACACAAGAGCAAATATAAATCTTCTAAAATTGTTAGGAGATAACTACACATTTGAGCAATAATATTTGGAATCATCAAAACTACATAAGTTGCAAAAATGTAAAGCATTTAAATAGCACTTATTCTAACAATCTCCCCCTTTTTGATGATGGCAAAACAATTATTATTTGTATGGTATCAATTTAAACAAATCTCCTATCTCCTAAACTCCCCCTGAATTGATGAGTACATGAAAATAAGGAGGCATTTTGAAGTAAAGAAAAATATTTTTGTTTTTCAAAAATTTTAACACAAACAACCACAAAGTCAAATACTTGCAAACAGAATAATCAAAACACAAAACACAATAATTTCAATAATTTCTCCCCCTTTTTGACAGAAACGAAAAGTGAAGAAGAAATATACGAGAAATGTAAGTAATTATATGAAATTCATTTGAAAATTTAATGTAAATGGTGATTGACATAAGGTATGCAATTTTAAACTAAAAACATTAGATCAATCATAAAAATTCATAAAATTTAAGAAGTGATATAACATTGTAAGTAAGAAGATTTTTTTTAAAGACATGATTCAAATTAGACATTTGAGTATCGAAAATCATTACAAGAGAGATGTAAAAAAATTTATATTTTAAAGTTCAATGGAATATAAATGAACATAAGATCAATTTGAATTAAGAGATTGAAAGAATTTGGAAAGAAGAGAATTACCACATGTGGCGCTTTGCGCATCTTTTTCAAAATTTTTGGGGCACATTTTTGTGCATTTTTTCTTTGTTGGGCTTATTTTGTGCCTCTTTTTCACATTGCAAATCTTTGCGAATACCTTTTGATTTTTGTACTTTTTGTACAATTTTCAAGAGTAATTGAGACCAATTCTTTCCAAAATCAATAATCTAAAATTTGAAATATTTCTAAGTGCATAAATATCACTTCATCATAGAAATACAAAATAAGAAAACATCTAAATTGCAATAGTAATATTAATTTTTATATTGTCTAAATGAATAGACATGAATTTAAAAGTTCTAATTACAACAAGTTATAAACAACTTTTAAATTTAGAAAGACTAAATTTTCTAATATAGATAATCTCAAATTACAATCTAATTTAAGCACTATGAAGATTAAATGATACTAATGAAATTCAAAAAAATTAACCACATTCCAAAAGCAAATCAAATTTGAAACAAGTACACCATCCATTGATATTAATGAAAGGATTACACATTTCATAATATCTAAAAACAAGTAAGAAAATACATTGAACTTAAAAGAAAAAAACAAACATAAACACAAACACTTAACATTGAAACTGACACAACAAAACATGAAATATGAATACAACAAACACACAGAAATTCATCTCTACTGTTCTGGAGGAGGAGGAGGAGGAATGCCGCCAAAAAGGTTGAAGTAGGAGGCCATCAACATTACATTGGTATTAATTTCATGTACTTCATTTCTAATATTACCAATGTCTTGTTGCTGCTGCGTAAGTTGAGCATCAAATTGATCAAACCTTTGATCAATGTGAGTCTCTAATCTATCAAATCTTTCAATCAGATTCTGATAATCTGACTGAGGTGTAGAAGTTTGCTCTCATTCTTCTTCCTCTTCTGAAGCACTGGCATGTGCTTTTCCTTTTTCCTCCTTGAAAAGCAATCTGAAGGAAGCATCATTATAGTATACTGACTCTTCGTATTCTTCATCAGGATTCACTAAGTTGTATTTCTTTTCCAAAATGTAAGTGACTAAGTGTCCTAATAAGATATTCTTTTTCCTCTTCTGATCTGCATGTCCTATTTCTGAAAGCCCATAGATATGATCTATGATAAGTTGGGCTTCGTCAATAGGATGATATTCCATAATCAAAAAGGTTAGAGCAGAAAGGAGAGGGGTAATATTAATCCTATCACCAACTTTAGGAATGATTGAAGATCGAAGGATATGCTGGATGATTCGGGCATTTTTGGTCATACCGAAGACTCTAGCAACATGATAGGTTAGACCAATTTCTCTAATCACCCTATTGACTTCATATCATTCGAATTTGTTTTCACTCATTAGGGTGTGAGCTCTATATCTTTCAGTTCTTAAGTTCAAAAAGGCACCAAGGTCGTGCTTTGTGATTTCAACTTTTTGCTGGAAGACATAAGAACTAATGGAGGAGTGGTCGGAATTAAAACTCATGTTCGCTAGGAAATAGTGGTAGATTTGCTTGTTGTAGAAGTGGACGAGAGAAAGTATGAAATGAAATTGGGTTGAGGCAAATAGGTGCATTACCCTAAATTTTAACTCACTTTGGATTAAAATGCGAGAGGGAGTTAATTTGGAGGATGCAAAACAAGGAAAGGATTCCTCATTCGCCTTAGACAGGAAGTTTTCTGAGGCATTCCTATTGGGTTTCTTCACCAACACCTTTTGTCTCTTGCTTGAGGAGGCCATTGTCAATTTGAAGTAGAAAGGGATTAAAAGAGAAGTTTGGAAGTGTGATTGTTAAGTTAGAAAGCCTTCATATTTAAAAGAAAACGATACGTTCGTCCTGGACGAAACATATTCGTCCTGGACGAAAATCATCGTTCGTCTGGACGAAATTATTTTGTACAGACGATCCAATTCATCCAAAATATAACGGCTTTTCGTAATCAACACAACTTACGATGCGTCCCTTCGTACAGGCTTTTTGACTTGACCGATCGTACAGACGAAAAGTTTTCATACAGACGATCAAAAAATTACTTGTTTTTATGTCTCTTGAAAACCGTCCCCTACAATGAACCGACATATGTTCGTCTGGACGAACCAAAAATTCGTACAGATGAAATCCATATTAAAAACTATCTTATCCACTCAACCGCTGCATTAAATTGTCCCGACGTTTGAGAAACAAAAAATTCGTCCTGGACGATCGTATGATCATACAGACGATCTAATTAAAAACTGCTCTAAAAACGGTTAAAATTCGCGCAACCTGTTCTTTCACATATCGTCCCGTACGAAACCAGATTCGTCCCGGATGATTTCCTCCAATTTTTGAATTTTGAATTTTAATTTAAGAAAATCAAACTAAACATTCAAAAACACAGAAAACATAAAACAAAAACATAGACAAAAAAAAATTCTTTCAAAACACACAAAATTTCACAAAATAAAAAACAAAACAAAACAAATATCAATGTTGCATAGACATTTTGTTTAGGCATTCAAATCAATAACACCAAGCCTTGTTCTTAAAGTACTGAAGGTATCAAAGGCTAAAGGTTTTGTAAAAATGTCTGAAAGTTGATTTTCAGTTGAAACATGTATGAGTTCAATTTCTCTCTTGGATACATGATCCCTTATGAAATGATGCCTTATATCAATGTGTTTGGTTCTAGAATGTTGAATAGGATTTTTGGAAATGCAAATAGCACTAGTATTGTCACAATAAATTGGAATAGTGCCTATAGTTAATCCTAAATCAATCAACTGTTGTTTTAACCAAAGTACTTATGCCACACAACTTCCTAATGCAATGTATTCTGCTTATGCAGTAGATAGTGCTACTGAATTTTATTTTCTACTAGACCATGAAACTAATGAATTTCCAATGAATTGACATGTTCCACAAGTGTTTTTCCTATCCACTCTACATCCTACAAAGTCAGAATCCGAGTAACCAATAATTTCAAATGAAGAGCTAAACTTAGGATACCAAATCCCTAAGTTTTGAGTTCCTAGTAGATATCTTAAAATCCTTTTCACTGCTGTCAAATGTGATTCTTTTGGATCAGATTGAAATCTAGCACATAAGCAAACACTGAACATAATATCTGGTCGGCTAGCAGTCAAGTAAAGTAAAGATCCAATTATCCCTCTAAATTTCTTTTGATTAACAGATTTTCCCTTAAGGTCCTTATCCAACTGAACTGAGGAACTCATTGGTGTACTAACAGGTTTAGCATTATCCATTTCATATTTTTTGAGGATGTCCTTAATATATTTAGTTTGACTAAGAAAAGTACATTCCTCAAGTTGCTTAATGCTAAATCCTAGAAAGTAATTTAAATCTGCCATTAGACTCATTTCAAATTCACTACTCATTATTTTAGAAAAATCATCACAAAGATTTTTATTTGAAGATCCAAAGATGATGTCATCCACATAAATTTGAACAATAAGTATATCCTTTCCAATTTTCCTTAAAAAAAGAGTTGTATCCACACTTCCTTTTTCAAAAGATATTTCAAGTAGGAAGGTGCTCAACCTCTCATACCAAGCCCTAGGTGCCTATTTCAATCCATATAATGCCTTTTTTAACTTGAAAACATGATTTGAAAATTTAGAATTTTCAAAACCTGGAGGTTGTTCTACAAAAACATCTTCCTCTATTACCCCATTTAAAAATGCACTTTTGACATCCATTTGAAACAATTTAAAACCTTTAAAACATGCAAAGGCTAGTAAAACCCTAATTGCTTCAAGTCTAGCTACAGGGGCAAAAGTTTCCTCAAAATCAATTCCTTCAATTTGATTATACCCCTTAGCTACTAATCTAGCCTTATTTCTAATGACTACTTCCGAGTCATTCATTTTATTTTTGAACACCCACTTGGTTCCAACAACACTTTGATCTTTTGGCCTTGTAGTTAATTCCCAAACTTTATTTCTTACAAATTGATTTAACTCTTCTTGCGTGGTCAATATCCAAAATTCATCAGAAAGTGCTTGATCAATGTTAGTGGGTTCAATAGTTGAAATAAAGGCTGAATGATTGACTTCCTTGTTTAATCCACGCCTAGTTCTAACACCCTCACTTGGTTCACCTATAATCAATTCCTTTGGGTGGTTTTTAGAAAATCTAAAATCTCTAGGCAAAGGGTTTTCTCTTTCCAAATTTTCTTCCACATTTTTTTCCAAATTTAATCTATCAATCTTTTGGGAGTTTTCTTCAATTTCTTCTTCAACAACATTTGGCTCTTCCAAGTTTCCACTTTCATCAAATACAACATATGTGGTTTCTTCAATGACTAAAGTTCTTTTGTTGAATACCCTATAAGATTTTCCAACACTTGAATATCCAATAAAAATTCCTTCATCTGATTTTGGATCAAATTTTCCTAAGACAGATTTTCCATTATTATGTATGAACACCTTGCAACCAAATGCATGCAAATGAGACAAATTTGGTGTTCTACCTTTTAGCAACTCATAGGGTGTTTTATTCAAATTTGATCTCACATTCACCCTATTCAGAACATAGCATGCAGTGCTAACCGCCTCAGCCCAAAAAATTTCTAAGAAGCGAGTATTCTGCCAACATTGCTCGGGCGGCTTCTATTAATGTTCTGTTTTTCCTTTCAACTACCCTATTTTGCTGAGGGGTTCTAGGTGCAGAAAAATTGTGATCAATCCCTTTTTCTTTACAAAAATTTTCAAATCTTTTATTTTCAAATTCTCCTCCATGATCACTTTGTATAGAAATTATTTCACTCCCCTAGTTTCCTTTGAATCCAAGTAGAAAAGTTTCTGAATTCCTCAAACGATTCACTCTTATGAAAAAGAAATCTAACCCAAGTGAATCTTGAGAAATCATCCACTATAACAAATCCGTATACCTTCCCTCCTAGACTTACAGTGCCTACAGGTCCAAAAAGATCCATGTGTAGAATTTCTAAAGGTTTACTGGTCCTAAGATCTTTATTGGACTTAAAAGAGGACTTCACTTGTTTTCCTAATTGACATGCATCACAAAGATGGTCCTTGGTAAAGTCTAGTTTAGGTATACCTCTCACCAAATTCTTTTGGATAATTCTCCTAAGGTTTTTCATACTAGAATGATAAAGTCTCCTATGCCAAAGCCATGATTCATCAGAAACAGTTTTCAAATAAAAAGCAGTAGGAGATTGAATACAATTTAAATCTAGCATGTAGACATTGTTTACCCTTTTTCCATTTAAAATAATTTTTCCATTTAGGCTTATTATGCAGCTAGTAGGTAAAAATTTTATAATATAGCCCTTATCACATAGCTGACTTATACTTAGCAAATTATGTTTTAAGCCTTCAACTAATAACACATTGTCTATGAAAACGTTTTTCAAATTTCCAATCATACCTGATCAAACCACTTTCTTTATGGTATTATCTCTAAGTGTAACCTTGCCTCCACTCCTGGCTTCCAGCATTATGAATTGAGCAGTATCTCCAGTCATATACTTTGAACATCCGCTGTCCAGGTTCCATATACTCTCACGAGGTCTTGTGTGAGAGTACTCCTACAAAATTCTCAAATATTAGACCTGGGAACCCAAACAAGTTTGGGTTCACCTTTATGAAATTTATAATCAGATGCATGTATGATATGTCTAGGTTTATTCATCTTAGTTCTCCACACCAAATTAGTTTTCATCTTTAAAGTGCAGGTGTGAGATATATGTCCCAAAAATCCACAATTATTACATTTAACATTAGGAAAAATATTCCTATGTT